>KI911109.1:963430-995215 GCA_000482085.2 Cladonia metacorallifera KoLRI002260
ACCCCTAATCTCCACTTCAGCTCAGCTTCGAACCAGCCACATTTCCAATTGCGGCGAATCGACACCAAATTTGGCCTTATCCCATCTTCTGTCCAGCATGAGCCTTCGAAAGACCATGGCCTGTTGTCAGCATATAATTGATTGCAGACTTCGTAGTTTCCTTACTCCTTCAATCAGTCAATCTATTAT
Source organism: Cladonia metacorallifera KoLRI002260 (assembly GCA_000482085.2). Lineage (NCBI taxonomy): Eukaryota > Fungi > Ascomycota > Lecanoromycetes > Lecanorales > Cladoniaceae > Cladonia > Cladonia metacorallifera. The sequence continues at coordinate 963,620 of KI911109.1, forward strand.
TGCATGATAGTATTTCATCATGAAACTCTCTACTTTGCTGGGTTTTGGCTGGATATTGCCTGTTAGATCCTTTCAACAGCCACTTCAGTCGGCGCTAGGGTTCCAACTCACTGCTTCCACATGTAAAACTCTCTTTCCGTCATGGACCGCGGCTACTGTTGGACCACCATGGCCCGACTTGAAAAGTGCGCCAAACCTCTCGCGATCATGGCAATTACAGCTGACGATGCTCTAGCGGAGTTTGACTTGAAGCTTGAACGTGGGCCCGGCGACGAAGTTGTGTACCGTGTTAGGAGCTTCGTTCACGATGGCAATACCGGTGTGGTTTTCCAAGTCTTGAGTAAGGACAAGAAGAACATCATAGCTTATGCCAAGACGCCCAAATACAACACGGAGTCTGACATGGACCAATTTTGCAAGGAGCTCGAGGCGACTGGAGATGTAAGAGCCGTCCAACGCGACTTGGGTACCTCGGTCTAACACAATCAGGTCAAGCAGTACTATGATGGGGGGATGCAACAGACCGGAACCCCTGCTGGTCCACGGCCGTGGTTACTTGTCAAGCCAATGACTGGAACAACTATATTTCAGAACGAGCTATATGTGAAAGTACAATTGGACGCCAAGAAATGTTCAGAACTCGCTTCACATTTGTTTGATCTGTACATGGTTAAAACCCACTTTTATATGGACAAATACCACTGGTGGCATCACGACACGAACATGGGAAACGCCTTCTGGGACGCCGACTTAAAGTCAGTCAACTTTATTGACTGGGGAAACGCTCTAAGAGTTGTAAGTTGCTGTCGACAATCTTTATCCGCTTTATTCAATACTTATGGTCTGCAACCGTTCAGCCGCCTAATACATATAACGATGCAAAGTGGCGCGAAGCAGTCCTCAAGACGATGAACGGTCTGTGTATTCGCGCCAAGCAGTGACTTCTTTAAACGATATTTCTGCAGCAAGGTGTCAAAGATAGAAGGTAATGGCTGATGTAGAGGGAAAAAGAATGGTTACCATCGTTGACCAAGGACCTTGCGCGCGACATTAGCGTGGTAAAGCTGGATGATATGAACCCGTTAGCAATCTATTCTCTTCGATATCAAATCCTATATACTTTATTGTCTACCAAACGAAAGTGTCACCATCTCGGGTCTGAGATGGGGGGATAATCAGGCGGTTAGGTGCGAATTCAACAGATCGAGAGCTCAATCTTGGGGGGAGACCCCCCCTCCTACTGAGAGACGGTTCCCTCCTCCCAAACCCTCTCCCTTCTCGGGGGAGATCCATTCGGACGCCCCTAAAGTAATGAATTATTGTCCCTATAAAGCTTAGTATGCCGGAGCGTCGTTTTTACAATGGGTCCATATGCTGAAATGAGATTTGAAAGGTTCTGGAACATCGCATTCAGGATAGGGACTAATTGAAGGAACCTCCCGCCCAGCCTTTCGTGCCATTATCTTATCTATTCTTCCATATCTCTCCGGAAAATATTAGTTTGTCGTATGTGCTGATTTTGGCCATTGAAGAGCTCCTCGGAATTCAACACCTGATAGAAGAGAACTCAATCTTCGCTCACAATGCCTTTATATAGTAGCTGTGGAAAACGTTCGCTCATCTGTCCCTCTGGCTTCTACCAAGACGAAGAAGGCTAAAAATGCTCTCGACTGGGATTGGAATCTTTAGATCAACTTATCATGATCCAAACAACCCTCTCGCAAGTCACTGCAGCACTTGTCATTTCGGGACCACAGGCGGGTATCTTGTTCCAAGCACCTCTTATTAGGAGCCTATGCTTCAATGCGAAAAATAGCTCGAAGAGAGTGAAAAGCTCATACTCCATCAAGAAATTCCTCCTCTTCCAGGCTATTCAGACCGCCTGCGAAATTTTGACCTCTGCTCTAGCTGCGCACAGATATTTCTATTACAACAGTAGGCTGTCCAGACCAATAAGCTTTCAGCTACACCGTGCCAAACAGCCACGTATCAGCCTCTCCAGACCAGTAATATCTCAGCTACACCGGGCCAAACCACCCCGTCTCAGCCTCCCTCCTTAGCTAATCGTACGAATATAGCCGCTGTGCGAGAAAATACTGGTAAGGCCCTTTTCTGTTTACTCAACCTTCCGACTAATTACGGAAATAGGAAAATCAAGATACGCCATCTTAGATGTATAGACCATTACGCTGGACCAACACAGATCCGCAATGGGGTATCCCAGGTAACCAGGTGACGAAGATACAAGAGGTAGAAAACCAGGCCAGTCAGAGCGCTGTAACGAATGGTATGAAAAAAGCCATGGGGGCATCGTATTATATGTGAGCGCGCGGCAGTGTTGCTGATTAGAGCAGACATCAGAATTTTTGGGTGCGTGATGGAGGGTATTGGAGCTTCTGTAACGAAAGGCTTGCATTGCAAAATACATGTTATCCAATAGTCTCCAATTGAGCTGCACCCCTATTCCTATCAAAAAAGGAAATGATAATATAAAACCATTTTGCATTTAGAAGAAGCGAACCCCAACTAACATCTCTAGCGAGGACGAGGTCCTCCAGGTCGGATTCTGGCGCCAAGACAAGTTTATCCATTTGAGTGGTCTGTTCTGTTGAGCTGTAGACCTTTCTGCTAGGAGGCCTGGGTAGGCAGCCTCCTTTAACGCAGGCTGGATTACAGCCAGTGTAGACTACGTCTGCGCTACACCCAATACCATCGATGCTCTCGTCCTGCGCCCCTGTGCTCCTTTGGTGCTCCCTCAATGCTCCCTCAATGCTCCCTCGTGCGCCCTCGTGCTCCCGTGCTACGCCCCCGTACTCCCTCCTTGCTCCCTCTAAAGCGGCCCTGCTCCCTTTCCCGTATCGAAATGGTAATCCCAAATCTTTAAGTTCGGGGTGTATATAATATATATATATCTGTAAATTGGATTTGGAGTAGGAATGGGCGGAGTTGGTGGGATGATACGGAAAGATTGCATAGGTCAGGGTATCTTGTACATATGTAATGCAAAGAATGACCCTGGGGCTGGCTATATAAGAAGTACGATCAGATCAACAATGCGTACCAAACTGGAAATTTTGGGTTCATCATCTCTCTCTTAAGAACTACTACTACTACTACTACATAATGAGGCAAGAACCTCAACCTGCACCTTCCCTGGTGTCTTGGGTAGCTAGACCTAGACCTAGAATAAGATAGAACAATGAACTTCTGGATGATCTCAATGACACCCAGGCCACCAAGTCGACTCGCCAAGACACATCAATGCCACCCCCCCCATACACTATCCAGCTTTCATCACAACCACAACATAACACAAAACAACTCCCCCCTTTCGCAACTTCGCAACATAGGAACCAGTCCTAAAAAAAGTTTGTGGATACCAGAAATCGTGGGTATAAAGGCTGGCACCAAACCACCACCACCAACAAAAAAAACGCCAGGCTCAAAGAATACCGCTCGCTCGCTACTTTCTGAAAACTGAAGACGTCGGCTTGAAAAATAAAGAGAGGGCGTCGTCTTGCTGGCTGGCTGATGTAGCTTGGTTGACGTGATAAGACAAAGACATTACTTTTACAGATTACTCCTGTTTCCGGTGGTATATGGCGTGCGAACTAATTCAATAAAACCAATCAATCAATCAATCGAGCCTACTTTCTTCGTGTAACATATCTGTAGAGCATTAGTGAGTCATTTCTTGTATCGCTCAAGTATATTATTGAGATGTGAACGAGATTTGACTTACCAGAATCATTCCTCATAGAAGGCAAAGGGCTTGTCCTCTGGCCCGGGCCTGGGCCCATTATCAGCATTGAGCTCTCCCTTCTGCTTGCCTTTGCAGGGCCGCCGGGCCGTAGGTTGCGTGGCCTTGCGACTGCGTATGCTGGGCCCGGCACCTGTTGCGAGTCTAAGCTTTCGTACGCTGGCTGCATGGGGATGAAGCCGGTGTCGTTATCCATGCGTGAATCCAGTTGTGACTCCCCAAAGGCTGGGTTGTGGTAGTTGTTGTTTGTGAATTGGCGGGTGTTGTTCGGGAAGGCCTCTTGAGTGTAAGAAGGTGTGGGAATGTCGGAGAACATCTGCCGCCGAGGAGAGCGAATGTCTTCTGGAGTCAGAGGTTCGCCTCCCGTTAACCCTACGGGTGGAATGTCGGTGTCCTCGGGCGGCTCACCGAAGATAGCTTCGAATTCGCTGAGGAACATTGAGAGTACGGGCGTAGGGATGTTAAGCGTGGGGGAGAAGACAATGCCAACGTTACGCATACTCATCTTGTTGATCTCTGAATTGTTTATAATGCTGATGAGAAAAGAGGAGAGAGCCCGGATGAGTGTGAAGTTCGCTTTCGGAAGCTTGTTCACAAGAACGTTGTAAGCGGATATCTTCTTTTGTTTTTCACCGAGGTCTAGTATTCAAGGTCAGTAACTGAACAGGGGGAGAGTTAGAGTCTCTATGTCGCTCACCTAATACACTGATGAATTGGAGATGTAACTCGCGGGTCAGGACTGGCTGAGGCAGCTCACGAAGGTACAGCTTCAGTAATGACGCAACAGCATGTATATCAAACAACTGCTCATCGGCTGACAGAAGATCAACGTCACCCTCAGCATTGAAGCGACTTTTCAATCCCTTGATAACAACGTTAGACCCACTCATACGAAAGATTCCTTCTTCGCTTGAGGCATGCTTGGCTTCTAGGTACTCAATACATCGGTAAACTACAGCTGGTAGGCAGACTTCGACTCCGCGTGGCGAACAGTACTCAACAGCTTCGGCAAGTGGGACACCAAAGGCTGCTTTCACATTGGTGATTTGCTCTTGATATTGTTGCTGAGTCAGACTTAGATTCGAATCATTCGAGTGGTTAGCACCTATGTCCGCCGAGTTTTTGTCCCGGAAACCCCAGATGCTTCGCTTTCTGGGCTCCTTGGGGGCTCCGATGGGAGCCGTCATGGGTTTGTTTCCCCAAGCACCAGCATCGCTTATCTTTGCACCATTGGAAGGAGCAGATATTGTCTTAGATTGTGTAGACTGCGCCGAATGAGCTCGGACCGATGGCTGCGATCCTGAAGTGGTAGGCGAAGGTGAGGGTGATTCGGTTGGACGAGGATCGGGAGTGATGCGGACATGAGGTGCTTCAGCTTGCCTCGTACTTTCATAGGGCACAGCTTGTAAAGTGTCGAAAGTCTCAGAGGCAGGGCTGTCGACGGAGGCCGCATCATGCCTGAGAGAGTTCTTCTTCGATGGGACTGAGCTCTTACCAGAGGTCGCCTCGTTATAGGAGGGCGGCGGCTTCGGTCTACCGTCGGCGGCTGTGACTTCAGTATGGCAGAGAAGAGCTGCTACCCAAGCATCGCGTTCAGCGTCACTCTCGGCGCACAGAACGTGGTCCACATAGCTGCTTGTGTCTTTTCGCTTTGGCTCACGTATCAAGAAAGCATGCCTGTACTGGCCATCGCCGTCTTCACCTGTTCTTGAGGGTGACTGAGACGATTGCCTTTGAGTCTGTCTGCCTATTTTGGCATTCTGGAGCTTGATGGTACCTAATAGGGACCCACCAGGTGTTTCGTAATAACGTAGAACAGGATCCTCCAGGACGAAGAACCTCGCCTTCCAGCCGCCAAAATTCTTCCCGCGTTTCGTTAGGAAGCCCTCCTTCACAAGCTTACCCTCCAAGCTTTGAGCAACCGGTGATCCAGAATGTGGGGCCACTGCTGCACTATTCGCTTCTTCGCCACCTGGCTCTGATGCATTCGTGGACAGGTAATGACATATTTTTAAAGCTGCTTTCTCGTCCATAGGGGTATCCAAGAGAGCCTCGAAGTAGGCCTCCAGAGCTAGCCTACGAGCATCGACCTTCGCTGGAGCGTGGCCACTGAACAAAGAGCGCTCCGGCAGCTTTATGTTTAGGACGGAACACTGACGAAGCTGCTGGTCGAGATGTTGCAACGACAAAATTGGCTTCTCAACTTGCCAAAGCTCATGACGATCGGACCTCGCTGAAACCCCTAACGTAAAGACAGGTTCTTCGTCAGCGCCTTTAAGCACTAAACTATGGCGTGACGGTTTGAGCCGCGAAGACACAACCTTAATAAGGATTGAGGGGAGGGCATTGGGAGGTAATAGAAGGTTAGGGTACGCTTCGGAAACAAATCCTTTGTATATCCCTTTCGATTGGGGGATTTCAGGGTTCTGGTTATCTAGTGGTAGTCGAGGGGACATCATTGGCTTCTTCGCGGGACTAACGGGGTCTCGCATGATTCCCGTAGAGTCGCCGCCACCATTTTGTGGTAGTGGTGAAGCTATGGACATTGGGGTATGAGGAGGAAGAGGAATAGGTTGCCTCGGCGCTCTTGGTGAAAGTGGCAATCCCACAAAGCCAGGCCTAGGAGATAGTGGAGGAGAAGCGATAGACGGCCCCGCTCCCTCGCGAGGCATTCTTGGAGTTGGTGGATTGATAGGTCGGTGATTTGGGCGTGGGCTCAGAGGTAGTCCCGGGCTCATAGGCTTCATTGACATGATTCGTTCTGTTGTGGCTCCAGAGTCGTTCCGCGTTTCAGACGGACTAAGTACGCTGGCTAACGAGGTTGGGAGAGATAGAAACATAGACGCGCCCGCGGGGGCGGGCCCTGGTGAAAGCGCCTTAACGTTGGGCGGAATGGATGTCGGCTGCGGCTGCAGAGCATTGGCTGCCTCCTTGGGTATTGATTTGGCGGAACCTGTCCGGGATTTCGAACCCTTTGCTTTTTTAGACCTACTCCGATCCTGTTTTTCTTTAAGCAATGCAGCCTCCCGCTCCCTGTCATCGTCTTCTCGGGTTTTCTTCCTACCACGCTCGAAAGCTAACTCTTCCAGGCCTACAGCATCATCGTAGTCGGATGAGGAGTGGTCCTCAGGCCCGAATTGGGGCTGACTAGGCTCCTCTCGCTTTGGCTGACCCAGGTCTAAGGGAGCAGGGGGTGCTTTACGGGGGGGCGTCATACTCTCAGTGTCGGTTCCGGTTGGGGTGGACTCGGTCAATGACAGAGCCGGGCCATTGAAAGGCTTCGCCGAGAAAGGCTGAGCACGTTTCGCAGTAAAACTATTGGTTGGCGACATGCCTGGTCTCGCAGTCTCCGAGCTCTGCGATGGGCTTTCCGGCTGGTCGTTCCGGTTCAAAGACTCTAATCCGTTCGTTTGAATTGGCATTATTGGGGGTGCAGGTCTGGTAGGGCCAAGGATGCCAACATCAGAGCTCGATGTTGTCTTATGTGAATGCTTAGCACCCGAAGTTGGGATTTTGCTTTTAACCCAGTTCTCTGCTTCTCCAAGACCAGTTGGGGCAATGGTGGGCGATTGTTTTTCGTCCTCTTTACTAGTGTCGATCTTTGGGACAAAGACAATGTCGTTGTCGTGCGATTCCACCACATCTGGATGATCTTCACTCTGCCTCTGGATAGGTAGATCAGTAGAGGCTTCGCTGGGCGCCGGAGATCCACTGTCAGCCCTCGACTGTAGTACTGGAAATTGAGCCGCAGTGCTTGGTACTGGCGGTACTCTTTCCAAGTGATCCCTGAGCTTCCTCCGGTATTTTTCCTTGTCTTTCAAAGCTCTTTCAAGATCCTGGTTCAACCCCAGTACCAAAGACCGCTGCTTATCGACCAATTTCCACAACTGAGCGTTCTGCGCCGCAGCTGACTGCTTTTCCTTTAACAGATGCTGTATGACAGCCTCGGCTGAACCTGCTGTTTGTATGAGGTTGGCTATGTCCGGCGTGCCCGAGATATGAGCGTCTTGCGACGGCTTTTGTGAGCTCAAGGCAGTCAAAGAGATTCCCGATATGGCAGAGTCGATCGATGAGGTACGAGGCATTGATCGCGCCTCAACCCGGAGAGCTGAGCTCGTTAGGGGAGGAGGTACTGTAGAGTGAGGAGAGGGGGGCGAGGAGTTGCCTAACGGTCTCGCTTGTGGAAGCGGTGAAGACACATTCCGTAGTTGACTGTAGGATTGTGATTTCGGCGGTGGTGCTGTAGCATTGCTAAAAGCTCCGGGCTCTTCACTGCTTATGTCCCCGTTTGTTGATTTAGCCTCCGCAGCCTGACGCTCATCCGGCCGCGCCCGGGGAGACCTGGGCTGGTCGAAATTGTTAGTTTGGTGGAATCTGGGCGACAAAGGCGAGGGCTGGGAGTCGCTGGCAGTCCTCCTAGTGGCTGGTGATTTCGGACTCCTCGAAGAATTGTAGAAAGCGTCGCCTGATACCGTCGAGGTTGTTTCGCTGACCTGCAATGGCGAAGGTGTAGGCTTATGGGGAGTACTACGACCAGAGGTAGAGTTTAGGTTGTTTGCATACTGCCGTCGTCCAAGTAGATCCTGTCCATCGTTGGTTCCGTACCTGAGAGGCTCCGAGATGTCCTGTCCTGCAGTCTCCGCTCCCGCGTCCATACCGAACGACATTGGCCAGGGCGAAGGGTTGCTTGAGCTTGCAAGTTGGGCTCATACATCTACTGGAGATGTTTCACCTGGTTCAGATTCTCATGAGAAGGATATTGCGCAATAGCTGGGCCTGAAGGAGGCCGGCGCCAACAGTGCACTGTGTAGGGGTCAAGCTCCCAATGGCGGAGGTTTAAGATTAGATATTAAGATGGGCGCTGACACCACATGGCTGCCCGACAGCTGACTGTGCTGCTGATGACAGACTGGAATGCTCCCAAAACCGAGTGAATGAGAGAAGGAGGGTGTTGCCGTTCCCGCGGTTGACCAGTGGGCGGTTGTGTATGGCTTAGCATACAATATTCTAATGGGGGCTCTGTGATGTTTGCGCCACGGCGGGCATTTAATTGCTAGCCTGGCCAGTGGTTTTATGCGCTAGCAAGGGCTTTTGGTAGTCTATTGTTACTGGTATATGTATGTACAAGGCATGTGAAGAGTGCTACAGTAGTAGGCCTATGTACTCCTGAACCCATTTACCCTTCTACCGGTACCTGTATACCTTACTTCTTGTATGAGCTTGACCTTTGCGGAGTCGAGCAGGATTGTCTGCACTGAAAATAGCATGGTCGCCTGTTTCAGAGGGTCCCCCGGACACATCGGCCGTGCAGCAGCTGTTTGCAACCTTGTCTGGATCACGTCTTGATGCAGGTATCCGTAAAGTAAGGTAGGTATCCTTCCCTTGTAAGCCGCCCCAAACGCCTCGATACTCTAACTACTCCTACTCCATCCTCCACAAACGGAATCGATTACCGATATGTCCGACAGCAGAATAAGTCCACATGACTGCCTGATAGGATTATTAAGGTATGCTTCTCGGACGATTCGGCGTTCAATTAGCCGAAACAGGAGGAAGGAGAAGGAAAGGAAAGGAGGGTGGTGAAGGTGAAGTCATATTCAGCGGGGCTTGGATTGAGCATCGCCAGTCATCAGGGCAAGCAATTGAACGTTATCAATAGTCTCCGCAGCTCCGCAATCCCATTCGCACCAAGAACTAAAAGAAGCGGTGAAGCAACGAAGAATCTAGCATACCTCATGACCTTGAGCTTTGACGCTCCAGTAGGAGGGGTGAATAAGAGTGAGAATGAGAATGAGAATGATAGGGGGTCAGTTGTGATTGGAGGTCTACTTGGTGGGACGACGCACGTAATCCCCATAGCGCTTAATGATACTAAAACGGACCCGCTCTAGGTCAATTACCCCTGAATGTAAATCTGGTCTGTTCCTGAAAGGGGCCCCTTGGCCCCCTGGCCCCCTCCCGCGTTTATGCACACCCTACATAAACTCCCCATAAACTCGACAAGCCCAGAACCCTACACTATCACTATCGATAACTAAATCTTCGACCAAGAAACGCCGGTGCTGCATCACGGCTACCTACGTACGGAGAAAGAGGAGGAATAGTAACAACTGCTGCATCGTCGGAGAATCTCTCTATCATTACTGATGGATCCTTCTTTACCGCCAAAGCTATGGCCAAGGTACACGTGGCACTGTTGGGCGCCCAACCACCGTTGCATACCAACGTGCCTTTTGTCTTGAAGCAGGCATCCGAGTACAGCATTCGTTAGACATCCCAAGTCGTGTTGCTTGATGAGTAACCCTCTTTCTTTAGCCGTCTTTGGAGGACGTCTCTAGAAAAGGATAACGTTTCTGCGTCTGAAACGCGAGCATTTGATATGTCAGTTACCATCGACGATCTCGTATATCGGACGAACCTGTGCTCGCGTCTGGCAGATAAGGCTAAGTGGCGCCTACAAGCTTGTTCCCGGTAGGTAGTGTCGCACGAAAATTACGACGAGTTCTGAGAGGATTGTGTTTCATCGATTATGTTTCGATTTTGTTGTGGTTTGCCTACACCATAAGCCTCATTAACATGTGTCTGCCATTTCACTACTATGATTGAGACAATTACAGAAAGATCTTGTTACCTGCCTACTTTTGAACAACAGATATGCTGCATCGGTACCTTAGGCCCCCCTAGCACTGACGAAGCGTACCAGAAGCTAGCAAGGCCTTCCAACCGAGGTCAAAAGAGCATTTCTCTTGTGCAATCCCAGCTGTCATAGTGGTCTTCTGATTCCTTACCTTTGTATCTGTGGACGGCTCAAAATAGTCCTCTTTACATCCGTTGTGGGTGGCAATTCAAAATTAAGAGGATTATTGGTGGAGCTTAATGGCAGCCTCTACCACGTCTGACACTGTTTCGAGATCAATGCTAAATGTTTTCGAAGTATGCTCGCGGTTTCGAGTTTGAGGCGTGTTATTACCACTCTCGCAAATCGCAATTGCGCATGCATGATATATACTCCTATGTAGCCGATAGGGGTACTTAAGTTGTGTTTCGGCACTCATTTTCGTCTCCAAACCTCCAACCACCAATAGCAACCGTTTTCACCTCCTCGCGTGCAATCAACTGATATGAGGATAATTGATGTACCGTGTCTCACGCTTCTATTCCAACTCTTTGTTGCTGCTCTGAATGCTATACCGCCCGCATCGAGCATCCTTTCGCCAGTCCTGTTAGCAAACAACACTATCTACGGATTCTCTAATCCAGACAATACAACGTTCGCAAATGCAACCAAGTGAGTACCGACAGTCAGTCGCTGTCGAACCTAGGTGTACTGACTTCAGCTAGCGTTTTGCCCACTCGCCCGTGGGTTTACAACATACCCAATACTTATATAGAAATAACTGTCGTATACACCCAAGTCGTCGTTCTTTCGGAAGCGGCTATGCTGTTATGCCTGCTCAACGCCGCTATCGATGTTATCCATCACCTGGCTACAGGCTCTGGATATATTCATGAGCAAGAGCTCGACTGGGATTCAATCCCCGTACGCCTTAGACTGAAACCTGGCCCTCAAATGACCTGGTTCAAGTTGGGGGCAACAATAGAAGGGCTTTCACGCTTCCTGGAGTTATACGACCCTGTATCAATAGTATTCGAAATCCGAGATCAGGTGTTAGAAGAGACGGTAGGCAGTGGCTCTGTATTCAGAACATAGCCAGGAGAACAATGATATGGAGGCGTGTTGGACCAACTGATGAAAACTGCCTATTGCATGCTTGAGCGAGATAAAATGACAGAATGGTGCCAGAAGCAAGTGCGAATAAGCGTAGAGAAAGGGTTTCTTGAATCAATCACGCTTGGTACATTGAAAGAATATCGCATGAAAATTGTCATCCGGATGACTATTCACAGCTTCCAGATTAGGTCTTGATATCTTACTATACCTTAGCAAGTCTCTACATCGTCTCAATCTCGCCACACGCCACTCCACCTCGTAAGAGCAATTAGTCAGTCCTCGATATGTCCAACGCCTAACACCCCTCTACATGGAAGCGCTCACACCTAGCTGAGTCAACGATCAAAAATCTAAATCTACCTCAACTCGTCCCAGATCTTCAAATGTGATCAATTGGAGTGCTTCAGCACAGCTTAGCTGGCCACCCTCGATAAGTCGCAAAACTTTTCTTTTCGAAATTGAAACAACGTCAGCCTTTATCCAGTGGCGCGCATAGTCGCTTGTCAACACCTCCCCCACGACAAAAATTCCCCTTCAAACGCCTCCCGTACCTCAATCAACATCCAAGCGTCCGCTTCTTTAGTTCAGCTACTTGCTATGCGCAACAGCCACCCGCCATACATCTCCGAGCCCACTAGCGTCAGAAGTCTTATCCAAAGAAGTTCCCCCCATCGTAACATTATCATCAACAGCACGAGCCGAGATCCAGCCTCCCCAAGCCAAGGAACAAGAGAAATCTCAAATTGCTACACGTCCACTATAATAGACATCACCTGCGTGGAAGAAAATCACCTACAGAGCGAGCACTACCTCTTCCCTATCGGATCCCTCCCATCAAAAAAAGAGAACACCCAGCTAAACAAACTCCGAACGCGTCCAGGGAAAGAAAATTCAGTACCAGTTTCTTTAGTCAATTCACACACGTCTACATTCAGCATACGAAATTTCATGTGCAGGAAAGGCTGAAATTGGCATTGCTATCGAGGTAGTAAGGCATTGGTAAATGCCTTAGCTGGGTTCTTTACGAGTCTTCTAGAGGGAACTGAGGTGCTGTTACGACGTGGAATGGCGAACTAAATGCCGGAATTCCGCAATGAAGAGCATATTTCGAGATGAAGTTCCTTTGTGTGAGATATATTCTTTGGCTTTGGGGGATACTCATCACAGGAAGCCTACAACTGTAATTAGTTGAGTTTAAAACGAAGGCTTTGAAGCTTGGGGATATGGCATATATGCATATATGGATGCATGTCGCTTCAAAACCTGGCCACCATCAGAAGACAAGAGGAAAAAGAATTGAACTTCCGCAAATGTTTGACATATCATATCATTTCATTTCATCTATCGTCAGAATACCAGGGAAACTCCATCGCTAACCCCCTTACTAGACCATGTACCATTCAACACCAATGCTATGCCATGCCATGCTATGCAATGCATCCCTATAACCCTACACCTCCATCCCCCATCCTCACACTTCCCCCAACCTATTCAATCTGTATCCTCCTCGCCTCCCTCGCCACAATCTTCGGCACCACAACACTCAAAATCCCATTCTTCAAACTAGCCTTCACAGCATCCTGATCCACTCTCCCCGGAAAACTAAATCTCCGCTCAAACTCCCCCACCGAGCGCTCGCTAATCCAGTATTTGAACCCCGGTTGTTGTTCCGGCGCCGAAGAAGAATTCACGTCTTTCGACTGTGCTTGTGCTTGTTCGGCAACAACTTGAGTAGTTTGATTATCGGAGGTTTTGGTCGTTGTTGCCTCAGCAGAAGAAGGACCAGAAGCATCACTCGCAGCCGCTTCCTTGCCCGCATCGACATAATCTTCCTCTTCCTGCACGGACGGTCTCCGGTAATTATTCGCCGCTGTTGTCTTCTTCGCCTCAGCATTATCAACAGCAGATGCAGATGCATCCCCCGCTTCTACCGCCTTCGGTGCATCACCACTCTCATATTCAGTACTCGTTCTCCCCCTAATCACCAACGTCCTCTCGTCCACAAACTCAATCTGCAGATCTTTCTGCTCTATCCCCGGCAACTCCCCTTGTAACTCGTATGCCGAACCCAGCTCTTTTACATCGAATCTGGGTGTGAAAGAGGTGGCGGCGGCGCGACGGGCTCCACCGCGAGTGGTTGTGGAGGGGATGAGGTCGGCGGTTGCGCTGTCGAGGAGGCGGAAGAGAGGGGCGAGGTCGGAGACGGGGGAGGGGGGGAAGAAGGGGGTTGTGAAGAGGGTGCGTTTGGCGGGGGAGGGGCAGGTGGTTTTGCAGACGCGGGGAAGGGCGCGGGTTGTGATGCGGTAGGGCTGCATTGTTGTGGGGTTGGTGGAGATGATTGTTTGAGTTGGTTTATGTAGGGTGACCGCGGTAGTTTTTATATTGTTATATGGAAGTGGTATGATTTGATATTTGGTGAGACTTGGTGTTCTATCTTTCCGAGCTGATGAGGCTCAAGGGGGATGCAGGTCGAAATACTTATACCCCGCCAGATGCATTCCAGAAAGCTCTCGATAATGCCTCCTGATTATGATAGGCTCTTCCAGTAAGCTCTCCATCTTTCCAGATGATTGTTCATCGAAAGTGGTGGCAACATCTTGAAGCTTCTACTTCCCATCAGGCATAATAAAGCTTAGCGCGCCACAAAACGCTAATGTTCTGTACAAGTCACTAGAAGTTTCGATTGCCCAGAAAGGATAGATGGTAACATCTATTGTTGGATCGAAGCTTCTAGTAGATATTATTTACACGTAAGCTTGGCGGTATCCTTAGCGGGGCGCTAAGCTTTATTACGCTGGAGAGGAAGTAGGCCATTCTCGGCCGCTTTGAGAAAAGCGCAACAGAAGCGAAACGCGCTTTTCCGCAATAGGCAAGACTAGCATCTTAGAAACGACAGCAAAGTGATCACGAGGCATTGCGATAGAAGACGAGAGTAATCAGTGAGAATAGATGTCCTTGTTCCAAAGCCATACACCATACAATATTACCTTTTTGACTGGGAGTCCGACGGTACCACCCCCTATATGAACATTACCACGTGGGCTCTATGAATATTGACATAAATTCAAGGGTGGATAATAACAAGATTAGAATGCAACCCCATCATTGCTCCAGCACCATTACCTGGGAATAATATGCATATGCCTTTTCCCTTCGCTGTTTATGCCCAAAAAATTACCCAATCCCTTACCGTTTTCGGTTCATAAAAGCCCTGCTATGCTGAGAATATGATATTAGGCATCCGGATAATCGTAAGTCTCCAAAGCCCCATGCCCATCTTGCTTCTTTCTCAACCTCCACGTGCTCTTCTTCTTCTCCCGCTTCTTTTTCATCTCTTCCCACCCTTCCTCATCGTCATCATCGCTACCGGTAGACTTCTTGGCTGGAGTTTGGGCTACCGGTCTTATAGACAGCTTGCTCTGCCTGTCACCGTTAAGGAGCATGCCACTAGTCAGAGTAGAGGTCCTAGAGGCTCCCCTAGGCGCATGCTCGTCCGATGCTGCGATTGACACGGGCCGATAGCGCGATGGCATGCCGACATTGCTACGCTCAGATGGGGCAATGGACGGCGCATAGCCGGTATTAGGGCCGCCTAGCGCACCGCTCATCATACTCGGCGCCCTTGACATCCTATTGTTTGCTGATGCTTGCCATGCTGGGGCTGGATTGGGTCCCATCATGCTCATTGCTCGCTGCTGCGCCTGTTGTGGGCCTACGCCCACTGGGGCTGAAGGCGGCCCTGATGACATTGGTCGTGGTTGTTGACCGGGTGGAGCTAACATTCCACTGTTCAGCATCTGCTGCTGCTGAGGAGGCATCATGAAAGGCGGTTGTTGCCCAGGTTGCATTCCCTGCATTCCGCCAGCCATCATCTGCTGCATTTGCTGCATCCATTGCATTTGCATCTGCATCATCTGGTTCATTTGCTCCGTCATCTGTACGGTGGCTTGTTCCCCTGGCGAAATCATTGGCGGCATGCCCGGAGGCATTCCCCAAGGCATCTGGGTCACGCCTGGCGGTAGAGGCGTGGCATAGGTGCCCTGAGCGTTGGGGCTTCCTCTCCGCGCAGCTCTTGCACGCTCTTCGCCAGCGATAACCCCAACAAGACCACCTGGGTGCGGGCTTGCTTGTGGCGCACCATAGACAGACGCTGCACTACCATGAATCGAAGGCGGCCCACTATGACCGAACGCCAAGGACTCGCGGTTTGAGGGATTGACGAGGCCCGCACCATAATATGGATCTGGAGGGAGATGTCGCGCAAAGGGAGGAAGACCGCTGCCTGCCCCAGCATTTGATCCAGCCACAGACGCAGATGGGGGTGGGTATGATTCGCTCTTGTACTGAATATTCGAACCCAGAGCAGTAGGTGGCCTGTTCTTCGATGGAAAACCATGTGCAGCCAAAACACCCAGGGGTACATCTTCGTCTTCTTCGTCACTGGTTCTACCAGCTTCTGCAGGCTTATCAAAGCTAAAGGTTGGCGTCTCGGATCGATTGGTAAGAGCTGGAGCGCTCATACTAGCTCTTTCCACGCTTGGGCGCTGTGGCACATTTGGCAGATTGGAAGGCTGTTCACCAGTCACTTTCATCATCTGTTGTCGGTAGACTGCAAGATGAGCCTCCTGTTTCCTTCTTTCTCGAGTAAGCTTTTTGTTACGCTCGATCTCATCGTCATCTTCATAGTCATCACCTTCCTCGTCTGATTCATCTTTGTTGAAGTACTGCTCACGTCTGTTTTCTTGCTCTTTTCGATAATTCTCGAATTGCGCTGGGGTCATGACCTTGTTATGTCTTTCTGGACCTAACGGAGTCTGAGCGTTCGAAGGCGGAGCTAATCTAGTTGGTCCGGACGGGGATGCATCGAACAGTGAGCGCTCCTCCTGGTATGCTAGGCCACTTCTCTTCGCTCGCGGCGTGGTCTCTGTGGATTCTTGCTGCCAGGAAACAGCTGAGAAATCTTGATCCCTGCTGTCAAACAGTGGTTCTGGTGAACGTCGCCTATTGTTCAAATCTGGGGTCTTCTGTGGGCTGTCTGTTGTGTCGGAAGATAGGTAGGGCGACTTCGAGATAAGTGATGCAGCAGGATTATATACTTCATCATCAGTATCCTTGTATGCACCGAAAGGGCTCGAGCGTCGATTGAGTCTCTGACTTGCATTCAGAGAATCTATGACAAGTCTAGCATCCTCATCTTGAAGCAAGTCTGAGTTTCTACTACTATCTTTCTTAGATGCATAGATACTGCTTCTTTGCAAACCCCCTCCAGTGCCAGACGGTTGTCGTTGCTGTGTTTTTTTGTGTTGTGGAGTTGCTGAGTCAAGTAGAGGCATAGTCCTTGATTTTGGCAAGCCCGATCCATATTGAGGTTCGGAGGACTTGTTGTAATATGAAAGGGCGTCCCTGGCTCTTTGGGTACTGGTCGTCATTAGACCATCTTGCGAACCACCACTACCCCAAGACCGTGGCGATGCTTGTGTTTCACGAAAGCCGTCACTGTGGGTTGGTGGAGGGGTATCACGCATCCGATCGCCCATATATGCTTTCGGTGGTGTTCTAAAATCGGACGCAGACAAGGGCTCCTACAAGCCATTAGCAAATGCATTCACTCATATGTTTTATTTGAAGCTTACCGGGCTCTCTGATTTAGCACCAGCCATGGCGGCAGGCTCTTCTACGAGCTGGCTCTGCCTCTTTCCGAAGCTTTCAAACATGGTTCCGAAACTGTCGAGATCTGACTGCCCAAAGTCTAGGCCTGCGTCTAGGAGCTTGGGTGGTGTTGCAGTGCTTCCACTGGCGTAGCTGCTTTCTGTCATGGCTCTTGGCCGATTGGAACTCGCGTTATCATTCGACGGCCTTTGCTCTGTTGAAGTTCGAGATCCTGTTTGTGAGATTGAAGCGGGCGACCCCACCTTCTTACGGCCGAACGAGAAAGTTCTGCCGGCCGTGCGAAAAGACAGGGGGTTTGAATCTGGTATCGGAGGAGGGGATATTTCATAGGGGCTTTTAACATTTAGAGGTGAATGATTATCGAGGGGGATGTCCGTCGACGATGGCAAGGTCGAGGTGGAACTGAAACGCGCAGAAGATGAAGAAGTATCATTGTGTCCCCCGCTTGAGGCGGAGTTATTGGTACCGCCACTGCCCCTTTAATATATTAGCCATCCGCGCTTGTCCGAATCCATTGTGTAACATACCGGTTAGTAGAATTAGGATCAGGTCTTCCGCCCACAGTGCTTCGCTCGTCCCCAAATCGTCCAGCGCTCAACGGCCGAGCAACACTCATACGCTTCAGGTTATTCCCTCCATCGAAAGACTTTGTGCTTTGGGGACGTTCGAAGACTTTGAATGAGGGCTCTGGGGGTGTTGGAAGTTCTTCGAGGTCATTTCCAGCAGATTTCCGGCGTTGGAAACCTTTTGGTATCTTGATCGGCATATGAAGGGTTGGGAAGCTTGTTCGATACTGCCTCAATGTAGGAGAATAGTATTCATGTGGCGGGTAACCTTCGTTGGCATGCACCGAGACAGAACTCGCCGGATTTTACAGAGGGAGGAATCTCGTCCGATTCTGCAGGCCTGGTCTCAAGTAACCTCAAGGTGGGCGAACGACCGATCTTCCGTATATCCAGCGAATCTAATAGCTTTTGTCTCGGAAAGTGGGTAGACTACCTCTTCACCAACATCAGGATCAACTCTTGCAGCAATGTATACGACCGTCCAGCGAAAGTGTATTCAAATACTCTCTTGTCCACTATCTGGTGTACCGCGGTATCCAATATTGTTTGCAGCGTCGAGTTTTCGCACACGTGCCTTCAATGGAAGTTTTTGGTAGTTCTAAGGAGTCGGTTGGGGTCGGACGAGGAGGCTGTGGGACGTTTCAGACACGCGCTGAGGAACGGAGCAGAGGAATTGAAGCGGAAGTCTGTCTGGCTACGATTGAGCAGTGTAGTCTGGCAATTATGAAGCTTGTCATTAATCCTTCGTCGTCGTTAGATCTGAGATTGAAAAGTTAGAGGCCAAGGCCAACCACGGTATATGGTGTATTTTTAGAGGGTCAACACAGGCCCTGGCGGATCTCTTACCTAAGCTAGCGGCATGCGGGAAAGCCAAGCCCCGATCTTAACGGCGGAGTTGTTGTTCGGTACCTGACAAGAAGCAAACGGCTGTTGAGCGAGTGTTTTTGAAACGAGTGTGAGGAGAGTGCAGCACAACGACAGCGTCAGCACAAGTGCAGGAAACAAAAGACACACAGTCTTACGAGCGAGAAAGAGCTGGTCGGGTTGTCAGCACCAGGGAGCCGCGTTCAAGGCCGCTTTACCATTTTCAGCGCTTCTACTTACCCCATTCACACACCGAGGCGGCACCGGGGCTATACGATCTACAGGGATTGCATGCTTCATGCACCCCATCTACCCAAAGTAAGGGGCCCAAATCGTAATGATGCCCTTACTCTGCATGAAGACTCCCACGCTCTCAGCCAGTGTCTAATCAACGTGCCTCCCACCCGAGCTTGTGGCTGCACTCCACGCCATTCATTGTTGGGTTGAAAGCTTGACTTTCCCCATTCCCACGTTCAAAATGAAGAACACTCTCATTGGCGTGCTGGCCGTGGCCACCCTCGCCTACACTTATGAGCTTCAGTATGGCTTATATGCTCCTGAGCAGCCAGTGGCGTTTGATGAATTTGAAATTGACAAAAGTCCGCTCTTCTCACTGCATCGTGATCTAGTCAATATCGAATCCATTTCCAATAACGAGCACAATGTGGGAGTGTTCTTGGAGTCTTACCTGAAAGACCATAATTATACCGTCGAAAGGCAGTACATCGACTTTATACAATCCAAGAAAAAGAATGCAAGATTCAACCTCCTAGCCTACCCAGGCTCAAAACGACAGACCCCAATCCTCCTCACCAGCCACATCGACACCGTTCCCCCCTTCTATCCCTACACTATACGCGAAAAAGAAAATATCTGGGGCCGCGGCTCCGTCGACGCAAAAGCCTGCGTCGCCACCCAAATCACCGCTCTCCAACAATTACTAGCCTCAAACACGATATCTCCCAATGATGTATCCCTCCTCTACGTTGTTGGCGAAGAGCTCGGAGGCGATGGCATGCATGCCGTCAACGACCTCCAGATGAAATGGGATACTGTAATATTCGGTGAACCCACAGAACTGAAACTTGCATCAGGCCACAAAGGTATCTTAATGTTTTCAATTACTGCACATGGCAAAGCGGGCCACAGCGGGTATCCCTGGCTAGGCAAGAGTGCGAACCATATGCTCATATCTGCGTTGGCTGCATTCCAGACAATGGACCTGCCCAGCAGTGAAAAATACGGCAACAGTACTCTGAATATCGGAAAAATCAACGGAGGCGTAGCCGCCAACGTAATAGCTGAATCTGCTATTGCAGATATCGGGATACGTCTCGCCGGCGGCGACCCCAGCCTTGTCAAACAATTGATACGAGATACCATCAAAGACATAGATCCCGACATCGAAGTCACATTCCACGGCCGTGGCTACGGGCCCGTTAATCTCGACCATGATATTGAAGGCTTCGATACCATGACTGTCAATTACGGGACTGATGTACCGAATCTGGATGGGGAATATAAGAGGTATTTATATGGACCGGGGGATATACTCGTTGCGCATTCGGATCATGAGCATTTGAGTGCGGGAGACTTGATGAAGGCGGTGGAGGGGTATAAAAGGATTGTTGTGGCTGCGCTGAGGAAAGATGATAGGAAGATGGGATTATGATCGGTAATAAAAGAAAATTATGTGTATGACTAAAAGCGCATTCTTGATGCATAATGAAAATGAGCCTCTTGTCACAATATCACGTTTTTGCCATCAGATATTATAAGGCTACTATTCTTAATGATTGGATGAGGAAATAGTATGTACAGCTACCCCAGCAAATGTGCATACCATATCCAGCACACGCCATTACCCTAAACCAGCACTACTACCATGCCATCAACTAAGAAACCATAAAACAGGAAGTAACGATGGGTATCTTTGATTTCGAGATTTGCCATGCATCATGTGTATCGTAAAAGACAAAAAGAGTAAACTCAAATAAGGACGCAAAAAGATAACGTTTCAAGCATGCCATTTCATTTCGCTGATGTCGGCGCCACAAAGATCGGCACATCACTCAAATCGATGCCAAAACCTTTGGACACATCCACACTCTTCCTGCTTGCTTCTGTTTTTGCACCTCGGGTCCCTGCACTGCCTCCGAGGCCGCAGCCTGGCTCATAGCCGTACAGGAGACCTCCTGCGTAACGACCTGTAAGGTTCTCCAATTTGGTGTTAGGCGGTGAGTTGCCGGAGCTGATACGCTTGCGGGGGAGTGCGAATGAGCTGTAGGTTTGTACGATTCGTGAGGCGGTAGATGATTTCTGCGTCTGGGCTTGAGGTTGGCGGGTGGTTGAATTAGAGAGCGGGCGAGGGTTAGGTCGAGATGAATGTTGAGTGATTGGCTCGGTATACGAGGAAGGTCTGTTTGAAGTATAAGGCGATGAGCTGGCTTCAGGCTCGTAAAGCTGCTGTTGCGGTGACATTTGAGTAGGGGGTGCTGGCGGCTTCCATGAGGGAGCTAGAGGACTGGGTCCGGGTCTTGAAGATTGTTTTGTTTCATGAAGGCGTCGTGGTTCGGCTGCAAAAAGTCTTTGCGTGGACGACGGGCGATTGTTCTGCTGGTGTGCATAAGGTCCCTCGAACTCCGTTGGCTGAGTAACAGTGTCCTGGTTTGATCTATTCTTGAGCAGTGCTTCACCAGCGGATTTGCGACGCTGAGACCATGCCTGTCGTTGCGCCTCCCAAATACTACTATCTTTGTCCGACTGGTCCTCGTTTGAAGATACCTCATTGCTATCATGACCAATGCGAAGATTCTCGAGGGCTTTTGGACTTTTCTTCTCCAGCGATCCCTTGCTCCAAAGGCGTGGCATAAGATTGCTGACTTTAGCTTGGCGAGGAGGTGTCAGGCTTTCAGGCTGGGCATTAGACAACCCATCGTTCTGAGGCTCTATCTTATCCATTGGCGGCAGTGTAAGAGCTTGCGTTGGTGAAGCGTCCACCACCATGCTCTGTGGCCGAGGTCTTATAATTTGAGCCTCCCTTTGCTTGACCTGCTCGATTGAAGGGAGAGCTGGAACAGGCGGCACGTCCACAATGATACTTGAAGGTCTAATAGACCTTCCAGGAAGACCACCACGATCGTTGAACGGACTGTCAGTCTCAATCTTGACCCCAGAGAAGCTTTGACTCCTCCTACGGCTGCGAGCCCATTCGAGATCATGAGCCCTGATATCCACTGCAGCTAGGGCTGGCACTGGAGGTACATTGTTTACTAACAGAGAATGAGGACGAAGTCTCCTCCCAGATATAGCATCCTCATCCCCATAGGAGCCCCCACTCAACGGACGTGGCCTCCCGCTACTCTGACTTCTGGCCCGGCTACGTGCACGTGCAGATTCTGCGGCGGCAGTCTCGTCCATGCCGACCATGGACCTTGCCCTTGTCATAGAGGTACTAATCTGATGAGGATGCTTGCTGCCGGCAGTTTGGGATGTGCTTGAGAACATGGATGTGGTTATATCGTATGGACTTCTACCCAAGGACTCGGTCACGGTTCCAAAATTAGCGATCGTTAGTAGCGTGTCGTGTTGACTCGGTGGACCATCAGATGACTTCGCTCTAGTCCTGGATGCCGAACGAGATCGGCTTGCCTTCTGCTTGCTCTCGTCTCTCTTAACTTGCTTTTCCAGGTCTTTCTTGTTTTTCTCCAACCTTCTAGCAAGCTCCTTTTCCTCTTTTAGTAGCCTCTTTTCGTTCTCTTTTCCTTCTTTAGCTAACTTCTTGCGCTCTTTTTTAGCCTTTCCGCCGCCAAACTCTGACCAGCTTGGTGATCGAACGACAGCTGATTGTGGGTATTCATCCTCGTCAAACATTAAGCTAGATCGATACCTTGACAAAGCTCGTGGGCGTGAGATCTTCCTTTCATCTGACATGGCTGGGGACGCATAGAGATCTGAAGTGGCTGCTTCGAGAGCATTTGCAGGCGATGGAAATCGAACTGGCATAGGCCGAATCGCGCGAGCTGAAGGCGTTTCTTCTACAGTAGTGTGTTGTGAGCTTGGAAAGGTATGCTCGAGTAAAGGGAATTGGCGAAGTCGGTCTGCGTGCCGAGCGGCAATAATAGAAGGTACACGCGGAATGTTTGCTACCTCAGGATCACGATGCCCCTGGACGGTGATACAACTCACTGGTGGAGGCTGCGACTTTGGTCGTGGTTTTTGCAGCTTACGCACAAGATTCTGAGATGAGGACCTAGTCGATGACCGAGCTGAAGACCGAACGCTGTCAACGGTTTGGGACGAGGGCGACGAAGGAAGTCCCGCCGGAGAAGTTGGCAAGACGTGGGGTGGCATTAGGTTGGACGAGTCCGGACGGGGTGCTGGACCAGCTGTCTGGGACATGTAACTTCCTTGTTTCGGTACAGAGCCTGGCCTCTTTTGAGGGCCTGGACGATCGTAAGATCTCCATTGTAGATCCGCGGATGTCATCCTACCAGCTCTATCTGCCTGGTCGTGGGCTGTTAGAGTGGGGTGTGCAGCGTTCATGGAAGAATTGGAACTGTATCCGCTGTCCACCTTGGGTTCCTCGGTTGAGACGCTATATCTTGATGCCATAGAAGAATGGACAGAGAGTCGCCCAGTCTCTGGGATAGACTGAGTGTGGCCGTTAAGTCTATGAAAGGCGTCTTCGGCTGTACGACTGCCAACACTGCTAGCCCCTGCATCATCGATGAACTGACGCCAATCTTGCAATTCAGTACCTGATGCTCCCGGCGTAACAGTGCCCTGAGCGTCAAGTGAGCTATCATGATCGGACCATTTTCTCGAATCAGGATTCTCCGAGAAAGGACTGCCAGCAAGTTCTGCTATATATTCATGGGCCTTGGATGTTGCAGAGTCGCTCTTTTTGTGCCTGGCGGCCGAAGATTCTCGCGCAATGACGATATTGTCATCCAGCTCGAAAATCTCCCGAAGCTCTTTTTGGAGCTGTAAAGGACTGAGGTTTGAAGGGGTCATAGTCGCGGATATGTTGCCTGCTACGCTTCCTTCGGACGCTGTAAAATACTCTTCATGAATCTTCGACTCGGGTGTAGGCGAGTGACGGAACAGATCTGGTGTATCATTCCGTGGAACGCCGTTCGTGACTCGCAATGTGCCAAGTAAAAGACCTCCAAGCTGTGGATAGTTGATGCTTGAAGGTGTAGCTCTGCCATCTTCGCTCAGATTGAGGCCGGCCAGCTGCGAAAGAGGCGACGTCTCAGGTCGAGCTGGGTTGTAATAGTAGTCACGATCAGTTTGGGACTTTGGGGCATCTGAGGGTGGAGGCTTCCGGAGGATGTCACTAGCATTTCTGGTTGCGATCCCTGGCGTATACAAAGATTTCCTTCGTACAGGTGCCCTGACGGAATCGACATGCCTCTTATCATCAACGGGGGAACTGACGTGGTTCTGCGCGGCTAGGCTATCATTATGCGCCTTCTCTTTGATTTGAACAGCTATCATGGCGGAATCCTCGGGGTCTGACCCTTGTGAGTCTGACTTTGAGAGATAGGCCGATGATGCTTTAGCACTTTGAATCTGCATTATAGAAGATCCTGTCCTGGACAAGCGCTTTTTAACGTTGCGGGCAGTACCCGCAAGAACACTGCGGCCCTCATCGTCCTCGGATGAGTTCTGGATAGCTTCTTCGTTGGCCCCGTAAAGGTACGCCCTGATCTTGCTCCGAGATTTGCGTCGACTTCGGCGCTCCCCTTGTGAGCTCACAACTGCCACATGGTCCCCGAAATAGTCAACCTCGGGCGAGTTGAGAGGTGAGGAAGCAGTCTCCGTTTGGTGATCAGAGAAGGTACTGAGAAGGTTCGTCGTCGAGGAGTTCGTGCGTGGCTTTGACAGTCTTCGCGGTGCGTTCTCTTGCGCAGATAGGCCGCCCATGATCATTCAGCAACTGATGCTTTCGATGTCGTTGTCAATTGGGTCGTCATTGATACATGAGGCCTGCGTTGCTCGGTGATGGTAGAGTAAACACGAGAACAACAGACTCGAAGCGTATATAGGGCCGTTGAACGAGAGTTGAAAAGGAGATGAATTCGAAGTGTCGTCGTTACTGCATATGTCAACCATTCACTATAGCTTGGGCACCCAGTGATGGAAATTCGTTGGGTCTTCAGGTCGAGGCTGTGTCGAAGGCGAGAATCAGGGCTGTATAGCCATGTCTCAGATCTCGCAGCATTCGAAGGACAGCAGCCACATCCAATGCCTCAGATGCGTAACAATAGTTAACGAGCGAGAAGTGAAAAAGAATGTAAGTGAAGCAGACAAGTGAAAGACAGGTGGAAATGGCAGGGCTGGAGAGGGACGGTCGAACTGTTTATCCCGGCTAATATATTCTTGGAAACCGGGCAATTTTCAGCCACACTTAACAAGCTAGCATGCTAGTTCGTTGCCCACAGGTTCCAGCAAACTTTGCGATTCATCTCCCTTAACACCAGGATTTCACCAATTGCTATTCCACTGATATACAGCAGGATCTTGGTAAAGGACTTCCAACAGCAGTTCGGGGTCTTTGGAAGACTTTACTCCTATACCAAGGATCCAACACTTCGGTGCTTCTTGTAATGTAATTAAAACTGGACAGTGGAGGAATGTCCGAAGGTTGTGGATCATTATCAAAGCCCATGCAAGTTGGACTGCATATCACACTGCAAGCGGTCAAGCGGTCGTCGTATCCGACGAATATCAGTGGATAACGCCGCTGGGAGGGTTGATCTTGCAGCTGCACAGCCACAGTTCGCGGGTACTGCGCCACATGAAGTCATTAGTGGACAAGCGAACCAGGCCTTTGGATGATCCACCAATTGGTCCCAGATATGCTTAACGCTACAAGTATAGAGCTATCTTACCAGCGCATCAAGATCCTCTCCTCCCGGCAAATCGTGAGTCGTAGCTGAAGCCACCATGAATCCCTCAAAGCTCTATTCGTCACCTGTCGCCGAGCACTGCCGACTTTGACAACGTTCAATATGCACGCCGAGTCCGAATCGGGTCGATAACTGTTTCATCGGTTCTAGCGAGACATGCGTCGTGCACCACCTCATTCCACTCTCATGAATCTGATAGAGCTAAACAGGGTCACATGCTTCATTGTTATCTGATGTACGCAACCAACGACGTTCGCTGGGACAGGCTTGCAACCCTCTCTTACCAAAGATAGCCTGATAATGCCCGTCCGGCCATCTGTTGCATTGGGCTTTATCTCCGAACACAGGTTCGGAGACGCATGTCAAGAACTATGTGGGCTTGCATTGAAGTCTGGCCAGAGCGAATCACACTCTGAATATCGTCAAGAGGTAAGATAATGCAATGTTTGCACGAATGGCGAGATTGTGGTTGCTGTCAACCTCGCATTAGCTGCTTTCGAGTGGGAGCTTTAGCGTCCATGTGCCATTACTCTGTTATTTTAATTCGTTGATAGACGCAGAAGCATCTTTAGCCTCTACATACGCTCAAAGATATTCTAGGATCGAACCCGATTTCTTGTCATCTCCCGGCGTCTAAGTTTCAATGCATTACCAGAACAAGGCTCTGCTGACCCCACGGTTACCGAGGACATTAATCCTACGCCTGATAGCGATAGTGCGAATGATGAGGACGACGTACGTGAGACCAGTCACTCAAACCCTCGCCGAGTCGAAGAGGATAGGTGACCTTATGGTGCTATAGGCGGCGATACATCACACCCCAGCATCCACCATCTCATCATCAGTAGAATATCATGTTATCTACTCAACTAGTTACCAAGTCCCTGTCCTCTATTTTTTTATTCACGACACCCCGCATATAAAGTCGCTCAGTATCGATACGGTGTACGAAAAGCTTGTGCCACATCATCTTCGAGATGCAGCAAAGCAAGTAGGCGTAATGGGAGGCATTGGTATGACCGTAAGCGAAAAGCACCCGCATTTCTGGGCTCAATTGATAGGGGTATATTTAGAATCATCCAATGACAGATATTCCGTGCTTCTGGGTGCATCCCTGCAACACTGCAGAGGCTATGGATTCTTATCTGAAGGGAATAGACCGAGACGCTAGTCCAGTGGAGTATCTCATGATCTGGATTGGCATCGTGGGCGCTGCAGTTGGCCTGAGTCTGCCGAAAGCTATCATGCTAGCAAAGACACCTTAATGCAATGGCCATTACTGACATTTGGCGGGCTTCGGTTCAGATCTCCGAGTATTATGGGAATGGTCCTAGCCAACTCGCTTAAGCTACCAGCTTTTCCAATGCGAAAGGCAGCACTGTATTCCAACACCTAGCAATGCTCGCTCAAATGCCAAGATCACGGTCTTATGAAGCGATATGAACATCCTAGTCATCCTCATCCGAGCTAGCATCCATAGGCGCATCACTATCCTCCTCCATAGGTGCTCCTTCGTCATCACTCTCCTCTTCCCTTGCCCGCTTCACACCCTTCGGCTCTTCCTCCTTCCCATCAACGTCCATCTCAACCTTCTTCGCTGCTTCCAATGCCTTTGCACTCCCGGCAGGAGCTGGCGGAGGCGCTGGCAATGAAGAAGGCGGCGCTCCGAATATTGACTGCTGCAACTCCGTCGTCGTGACCTCAGTCCCTGCAGCAACAGGCATTCGATACGTGCCGTCGAGCTTCGCTACCGTGTCCGATTTGCCTTTGGCGTACTGTATCTTCTATAACACAAGTGTACGTTAACAGATGTTGCACAAACCCATCTGGGAGAATAGCATTCATACCATCTCCTTCCCGAAGAAGTCAAAACCCTGTAGCGCCCGCATGGCCTGCGTACTCGTATGCACGTCTCGAAAAGCTACATGCGCCTGTCCGCGCATCTTGTTGTTTCTAACAGCGACAACGTCGAGAACGGGGCCGTAGGTAGAAAAGAGGGTATATAACGATAGGCGCAGATCGGTCTTCTGGATCTTTTCGGGAAGGTTGGTGAGATAGAGACTATAGAGGATCAGCTGTGTAACAATGTCAGAGCTTGGATTGTAGAATCATAGGGCAGTAAAACTTACGTTTGGTTTGGTGGAAGTGATGATTTTGGGGGTGGGCCATTGTGGGATGGCATTGTCCTAGCTGCCATTATGCTAGATGCTTCGCGCTTATGGAGAAACTATCTGATAATTTCTAGCATCTCAAGAGGTATTATACTTAAACTGTGGATTAAGAATGATGTGATAATCTTCAGATGCGTGAAGAGGTGCGAGGATAATGTTTGCTTGAATGCCAAGGATGGGCGGAATTCCCGCGACTTGAGACTGCATGAGAGGCTTCTTGGCGCCAACTTCCATCACTTATCCTCACAACGTACTGAGTACCCCTCCAGCGTTCAAAATGCTGGCCCGGAGCTCTACAAAAGCCTCGCAGGTAATTAGAGCCAAGAATGCTCTTTACCAAAAAGCAGAATGCTAATTACCTCTTGTGAATCAGTGCCTACTGCGAGGCTCGAGAACTACTCAATGGCACGCAGGTCCACCACTGGCACGATGTACGAAAATGCAATTGACTCGTGATACCAAGCGGTCGCTTACATATAAACAGCTATGGCCACAGTGCAGTCTGATATATTTAAGCCTACCAAATTTGGCGGGAAATACACAACAACGCTTATACCTGGTAAGCTGTTCAATACTAGGGAAACTGGGGGCCTTGAATGGTAGCTGATACCTGTCGTAGGTGATGGTATCGGTGCTGAGGTGGCCGAATCCGTTAAGACAATCTTCAAAGCCGATAACGTGCCCATCGAGTGGGAGCAGGTTGATGTTACGGGTGTCGAATCTGGAGATAAGCATTCCGAGGAGCTATTCCGCGAGTCCATTGCTTCATTGAAGAGGAATAAACTTGGTCTCAAAGGTGTGTATCATCTTGGATTGCCGCCTGGCTGCCACACTAATTTTCTCGAAGGTATCCTACACACCCCCGTTGAACGATCTGGACATCAATCCTTCAATGTCGCGTTACGGCAAGAACTCGACATCTATGCGTCAATTGTCCTTATCAAGAACATCCCTGGCTATAAGACACGACATGATAACGTAGACCTGTGCATAATTCGAGAAAACACCGAAGGCGAATACTCTGGATTAGAGCATCAGTCCGTATCGGGCGTTGTCGAATCCCTCAAAATCATTACCCGGGCCAAATCCGAGCGAATTGCCAAATTTGCTTTTAGTTTTGCCCTTGCAAACCACAGGCAAAAGGTCACCTGCATACATAAGGCGAACATCATGAAGCTTGCCGATGGTCTGTTCAGAGATACCTTCCACAGGGTCGCCCAGGATTACCCAACGTTAACTGTGAATGACATGATTGTTGATAACGCGTCCATGCAAGCTGTTTCCAGACCTCAACAATTCGATGTCATGGTTATGCCTAATCTTTACGGTGGTATTCTCTCGAACGTTGGTGCTGCTCTCGTGGGAGGCCCAGGTATCGTGCCCGGCTGCAACATGGGCCGTGATGTTGCCGTTTTCGAGCCCGGATGTCGACATGTCGGTCTCGACATCAAGGGCAAAGATCAAGCTAATCCTACCGCAATGCTACTTTCTGGCTCGATGCTGTTGCGGCATTTGGGTCTTGATGAGCATGCTAATCGCATATCAAAGGCGGTCTACGATGTCATCCTAGAAGGGTATGTATTCAATTGTGTTTGCAAAAGTATTCCGCTGACGCTTGCTTCAGGAAAGTTAGAACACCAGACATGCGTGGCAACAACACTACCCACGATTTCACCAAAGCGGTCTTACGCCACATGGAAGCTGCGTAAGTCAACAGTAATCACTTGTGTAAATACAACAGTGGCAATGGATACCCGGAAGGCAACGAGCAGTATGTTGGATGAGTATAAATACTTCGTGTGCTAGTGTACAAACAGTCATCTTTTTTCCTAAACAACCTCAAAGATCCATCCGTTCAACTCCTTCAGCGCCACGCTAACATCAGTAGAAACCAAGCCCACCCTCTTCCCCCATCAAAACTGCACCCGTCTCTTCCTCCCCGTAAACTTCGAATCCCTCTTAACAATCTTCCCCTTCCTCTCCATCTGCTCCTTCTTACTCAATATCCACTGCTTCCTTCCCTTCTTCCCCACCTCCTCCCCCCTCTTCCGCCCATCACCTTTCCTCCCCATCCGCTCCTCAACATCCACCCCCTCCATCCCCTCCACAACCCCCTCGATCGCTCCCCCACCCACACTCAACACCAAATAAACCTTCACATTCTTCGTCCCCGCCCCATCCTCCAACAACCCAGCTCCAAACCCCGCCTTAATAGCCGCCGCACTAACCATACTCTTCTGCATCTCATTCTTCGGATAAAACTGACACACCGCCCTCCCCCCCCTCCTCAAACTCGCATACAACCCATTAAAAAACCGCGCTAACCGCCCTTGCGGCGACGTATCGCTACTCTCAGCATTACACAGCCATTGAATCGCACTGATACTGATCGCGGCATCAAATGTACCTGCGCGAAAGGGAACGCCTTGGCCAATATCCGCTAATAACAGATCCCCTTCCACGTCTCGTTGTAGTGCTATGTCCAGCATCGATGCGGAAATATCCATACCGATCCAGATGTGAGGACCGCCGAGGTGAGGGGGTACGGAGGAGAGGATTTCGCCGGAGAGACCGGAACCGCAGCCTATGTCGAGGATGAGGGAGGGGGAGGTGAGACCGAGGAGGGAGAGGGCGCGGTGGGTCATTTCGACTTGGATGGATTGGATGCGGGAGGAGGTGGTGTATTTGCGTGATTCGGCGTCATTGTAGAAGAGGTCGGGGGGACTGGTAAGGAAACAAGGTTAGTTGTGGCACTGTTTGGGAAACGGGCGGTGGGGGGTGTATTGAGGGGATGGGGATGTACAGGGTCTCTTCTGGCCTTGACATGGTTGTAGGAGGTTGTAATTAGAAGAGCATTCAATGGTCGTTCATCACTGCATAAACATCGTAGAATTTCGTAAAGCCATAAAAGACCGTAGGGTAGAGTGGTTGCTCGAAGCTCACCGTCAAACCACCATTTTTCGTGGGCAACTTTCTTCACAAGGAAACTTTCCCGAGCGGAGGAAAGCTGCTCAACTCCGCGCCAGAGCTCCCCAATCAAAGCTCAAACCCACCCCCATCAACTCATCCCTCCCATGGCCTCCACCCCCAAGCCATCAGACAAATGTATATCCTCCCCCTCGTCGGCTACGCCGGCGTCCTCCTCGGTTTCGGCTTCCTCACTCTCGCCATAGGTACCTCCTCCCTCCCCCAAACAACCCCCCCCAAAACACCCAGAACAACACCACTAACACCCCCATCCTCCCCAGCCAGCGGTCTCTACTACCTCTCCGAACTAGTCGAAGAACACACCGTCCTCGCGCGCAAACTCCTCACCCGCCTCATCTACACCATCATCGCCATCCAAGCCCTCCTCGCCCTCATCGACCGCTTCCCTTTTCTCCTCTCCGCCGTCAGTATAGCGAGTCATGCCGTGTATATGGGGAATCTGAGACATTTCCCGATTGTGAAATTGACGGATCCGGTGTTTATATTGAGTTGTCGTGAGTGCAAGCCCCTGCCTACTTTCCTATGTATATATACATCTACCAAATCCCTCTTCCCCCCCAAAAAAACCCCATCTATCTCATCCACCCAATCGCCCCCACACCAAACCCACTAACGCCCCATCTAGTCCTCGTCTTCCTCAACCACTTCCTCTGGTTCCACCACTTCTCCCACCCCCCCATCTCCTCCTACCCATCCTCCTCCTACTCCACCTACAACCACTACCCCACCTCCTCCCTCTACACCAACCCCTCCATGCCCTCCTTCACCGAAATAGCATCTTATTTCGGAATATGTGTCTGGCTCGTGCCATTCGCTTTATTTGTCAGCTTGAGCGCGGGTGAGAATGTTTTGCCGAGTATGGGGAGTGAGTATGCTACTGGTGGGAGAGGGGCGGTTGGGATGGGGGACGGTGGGACTGGGGGAGGAG
>KI911109.1:995662-1155578 GCA_000482085.2 Cladonia metacorallifera KoLRI002260
GGGAGGAGGGGGGGGAGGTGGGGGGTTGGGAGCGACCACGATGGGGGATGGGAGGAGGAGAAGGAAGAAGGGCTTGGTGAAGGCGGTGGTGGATTGGGGGGTGGAGTGGGTGGGGGAGACGTGGGGGGTGTTGAGGGGGGAGAAAGGGAGGAGGTTTTGATACTGACTTGTTCTGGGTTAGGTAGACGGAGAGTATAGCATTTCCCTCGTATAATATAGCAGTGTTCGTAGAACTATACAACATAGTCGCGACGAACGTGCTTTCAACAATCTACCTGATACATAGCGATTGACTACGCAGATCATTCATTATGGTTTTCGCCAGACAAAGTTTCTCTCAATATCTCGAAATAGGAGGCATCCCCCCTACCCTTTCCCCCTCCCTTTCCTTCCCTCTTCCACCCTTTGGAAACCCACACATAATACAAAAACCTCCAGCAGCGCAAGCAGATGAATATAAAGCACGCGCGGAGAAGGGGAAAGATAACCACTGACGCGGAAGCGGAGTGTCAGACGTAGAAAAACGTACATAGGAAGTCGTGAAGAAGGAAAAGGAAGCGTGAGGGCGCGCAGCACAGAACCATCATCCTGACCTTGTCTTTCGAGCTGATAAGATTAGGTAGCGTCTACTGACTGACCGACTGGCTGGTTGGACGCATGATTTGAACAAACGGCTGATCTTGAATTTCTGGACGGATAGGGTGGGATAGGATTCATAGGCAGGCTATAAGCTGAGGAGAGATACCTATGCCAATATGGATTAAATTGGGCTGCGGTGATGAATGAGATGGGATGGTGTGTGGGGATTTGGGGTGGTATTGGTATTGATTGTAAGGTGATTGTGGAAGTAAAGTAGCGACGGATGGCATAGCGTTGGATATGTTGGATGACCCTGTAGCATTATAGGCGACTTGATAGAGGCTATAGGAAGACATTAGGCATATGAGGCGCGGTCAGGTTTTGCGCCATCCGGCCTGGGGAGGCTCAGCAGACAGATTGGTGATTGTTTTCAGCAAATTCTACTAGGTAACTGTAAGGGTATCGCTCTAGATGTAAAGAAGCTTTAATATACAAGTTTGCTGAAAAGAAGTTGTGAAGCAAACCTTTGACAAAAGGTATGCCCATGCTCATCGCTTCATCGCTCATCGCTCATTGCTCATCAACAATAATGCCTCCCATTGGTAAAAACAGCTCTCCGCTATGTAAGCCCCCGTTATGAAAAATCCGGTCAGCTAGGTAAGTGAAAACCCAACCAGGGCGACAACAACAAGCCGACTTTTTGGGATGACGCCTGACAACCATTTGCGGCTGTTCCAATTTCGTGTATGGGAAAAAATGATACAGGAAGATAATGAGGAGTTTGCTCCAGATGATCTCATGCAAGTGGCACAAGCGTGTATGCTATTAAGACACATGTAAAAGGTTCGTCATTAAGGTTCAGGAAGGTGGATGGTATTCCTGGCCGACCATACGACCTGCGTAGGCCAAGACAGAAAGGGGATCCGCATCTGGTGGAAGAGCAGGATCTGATGAGTCGTCACGCGACATGGATGGAAGAGTCGGCAAGTCGGGACGGTGAGGAGGATGCTGCGGTTCGGGGAAGGATCGCGGGTTTGATGAAGCTGGAGTACTTGAATGGTCGTGACCGAGGGTAAGATTGCGAAGCGAGTGTCTCTCCCGATTGACATCTTGGATATCGCATATGTTAGCCAGTTTTCCCTCGTGATCGGGCCGTGGTAATGGGCGCTGGCCAAACGAAATGTTGTATGGCAATGGGAGTTGGAGAGATTCGAACTTCATACCTGTGGATGCGGTTGGACTGAAAGGAGAGTGCGGAGATTGTTGTTGGACGTATGGTGACGCTTTTCGGTTAACAAGTTGATGTAGATCCTGAGGTCTCGCCGAATCATAATATTGGCCGCCAGCCGGTAGCCTCGTCACCATCGAAAGAGGTGGAAGAGACATGGTGGCCTTCTTTTCCTCATCAACCGTCACTGACGTCGTGAAGAGGGATGACGCAGCGGTACTGGCGTTGGACAAGCCAGAGACAATTGAGGATTTGGAGGACTCTTCGGAGGTATGCTGTTGCAATAGAGTAGGTATACGAGTGGAGCGTCGAGGCGCATCGAGTGGGCTAGACCGACGTGGGGACCTTGTCTGATTGAAAAGACCCGGGGAGTAGCTGTTTGCTGTTTGGGCATCTTTGTTGTCCAGGGTTAATATACGATGGGGTTGCTGAGCTAATACAAGCGGTCCTGTTTGCTCCGAAAACGACTCGATTGAAGGCCGTACCTGCCCTGTACTTTGGTACGAAGACGCGATGGATGGTTCTCTGCGAAGGGATGGTGTAGATGGTGATGCAGGCATTGAGGATGCTGTACCCAATGGGACAATCGTGGATATGCCTGATCGTGATACAGGAGGCCCGGATGTAATGCTAGAAGGCGACGGAAGTCCGCTAGTGGATCTCGCGGATGTATATGTTCCTCCTGAGCCTATAGATTCGAATCTTCGTTGCCTTGTATCGACACTATCAAGGGGCGGATCTTGGCACTCAGTCTGGCTTGCCACACTTCCGCTGCTTGCTGTGCTCTCTTCTTGGACCAATTTGGGCCGTTTGCCCTCTGATTACACTTTAGTTTCAATACTAGTCCTTCATAAAAGATCGTGTACCTGAAGTCGAGAAATTTTTGGCTTTGAACTCAGCTAAGTATTGCTGGTACTCTCGGTAAGATCTGGTAGTCTTATACTCTGCCATCTCAGCATGATATTTCTCCTTTGCTGTTGAAGCTTCCATTTCGAATGGCTCTCTCTCCTCAGCCGTAAGGTCCTGCCAGCGCTCTCCAACCTTTTTGGCAATAGCAGTGAAGGAGAGATTATCAGGCTTTAATTCTTCTCGTATCCCTTGCAGCCGTCAGTACTCCAACTGTATAAGAGATGTGCTAAGCATACTATTGGAGAATATCACGTAGGCTGAGGGTGCTCTTTCGGGGGCGTTTTCGTCGGGCTGTAGACAGTGGGGATGATGTCAACACGAGCCTAAATGTGCTGGATTTGTAGGTTTTTACCTTAGGGTGACGCCGGTATTTCCTTTTACCACCCACGACATTACCACGATTTGCTTCGGTTGGTCTATTTGACTCCGACGCAGCTTCACGTGCTCTAGCAGATGATACCGAAGCAGTGGGTGAGCTCAGCTGCTCCACACTCACCCCTCGCGCAAGTCCAATCTCCCTTTGCAGGATCTACCTTCGCTTTAGCTCCGTGGTTTGGCAAGGAGATAGAACTGAAGGCGCAGCTTGACTAACCCTACGATGTCCGAGTTTAACTCCACAAGCCTCTCTATTGACGCTGTTAGCCTGCTTCAAGCTTAGTAGACAATGACCCGTACAGATCAGACTCGGTAATGTCCAACAATATTTCCCATGTCTCAAATCCCTCATATGTGAAAACGTGTAGGTATTGCGCGAGACCCAATCGAGACAGAATGTCCGTGAGATCAGTCATCAACGCTGCGAACTCCAGGGAGGCGGATCTGATGTCCAATTCCTATGACGGCGTGAAAACTTTGAAGCACAATGGTGTATGAATGAGGTTCGCTGCACGAGTCCCATGGAGGTTATTCGTGTATGTTGTGGTTGACCCAGTGCTAGTGTTTCCATAGACAGTGTCAATGAAGTGTGCGCAATAGAGTGCGTTCGATGAAGATGATGCGAAGGATCGGTGATGGTGTTTAGAGAATGAGGTAATAGTGGGGGGATTGGAGTTCTCAAGGGTCCGAGGGGGGATCGATTGAGGTCGTGAAGCGGTAGGGTGATATTGAGAGTGGTAGCGTTCAGGGTCCGCAAAAATACAGTCGTACTTTAGGAAAGCGGGAAGGTGATGCGTGGAGTAAGTGGTTTGTCAAGCGATGATGTCGCCGCCTATAGGGGTTAGAAGGTAGCCGGACCACAGGTTGGGAGATCACGATCCAGATAAGAAGTCAAATATGGAGAGAGCATTGAATTTGTCGAGTCGTGTGGCAAGCAGGGATGGCCCGTGGTCTTGCGCAGGGCACGTTACAAAGTGAAAGGGTAAAAGAGCAGCAGGAGAGGTTGCAGATGGGGGAGGATGAGGGAAGGGACTGATAGTGTTGATAGTAGGGGTCGCAGTACTAGAGGTAGTGGTGGCGGTTGTGGTGGTGGATAGAATGGGGATCATGGCGTTGATAATGCCATTTGGTGGAGGCCAGGATAATTGCATGGAAGCTGTTTGCACGGCGAAACAGAAAGTCGATGATCCTCGGTCCGTGTATGGACAATGAAAAACAGTGGGAAAGAAGGTGATAGAAGAAGGGTCCAAGGGTCCGGGGCATGCTAGGCCCAATGTGAGGCCCATCTCAAGTTAACCTTGCTCATCGAGATCTGGGAGGGACAAACACTGGGGGATTGTTGGCTGTGGCCTGCTGGCTGTTACCTTAACCACCTTTGCCGCTCGGGGTTCTGCTTAAGTAAGCAGTTCCCGCTCTCTGACGACGATTGTATCTTACGTCCGAAAGGGCTAAGGGAGATATAGACGAGCGATGATGCTCTCCCACCTCCTTTCCCATTCCCCATCTCCTCTTCCTGCACAGAGGCTCGAATTGACTCGGCACTTAGCCTTCTTGACACCCTACCCTGCATCTCCCCCTGTGCATGCACTTCCTCAACTCATCGGGCATTTTATCGTATATCAAATCGCAATAGGCAGCTGAATGCTGCCGCCGACGCAGGGCAGACTGCACATCCTGCCCCGTATGTATCATAGGTCTGCTCCCTTCTAGACGTCTGCAACCTGAGCGTATGCGTATGTGTATGCGTATGCGACTGCAGGTCGCACGAGTGACGAGCATTCCATGTCTCGCTTCCACTTGTCTGTAGTAGGGGGAGCGATGATGGCACAAGGATACGATGACAGTAGATGCCAAGCACACCCACACTCACATCCATGGTCCGTTCGGGTTAGGGTCCGATGACCCCAGACCGTTGAGATAGACGTTCTCCACTTCGGTAAAGAATGCAGTGGGGTGAGCAAGGCGATCGGTATAAGATATGGCATCATCTCCAATCGAAATTGTAACATCTGACTGTGTTCTCCATTAGGGTGCAATAGCTTTAAGTATTTTACCTACTTCAGGGGAGCAACCATAACCGCGCCCAGCTAATATTAGTGCCGGAGTAAGGTACCGCGCGATCATATGTTATTATCCACATCGTACAAGGGCAGAGCTTTATGCAATTCTGCTTAAATAGCATTTCCGTGTGTTTATCAGGCGATGGTTGCACAAGCTTGATTGTATCATACGCCACCAGTCATCGCATTTATTCCTCACGCTCCCGTTACTTCCGCCCTTCCGCCCTGGCACCCTGCCCCCCACCATTTAACCGTATACGATCATCATCCATCGAAATCCAGCATACATCCTCGTGTTATCTCAGATGATGGCTTCGTCTCGGCCAATCCAGTCTGCAGCCTCTCAAGATAATGACGCCGATTTCGCTCAGGTACAGAGATCCCAATTTTCCGCCATAGATGGCACTATCATCGATCATCGGAGAAATGCTCACTCAATCTAATTGTTGCATCATAGGCATTCAAGGATCTCGCAAAGTACGGCATTCTCCTTTTTACCATGTTGCTTCCCGCATCCCCTACTCCGTATCTTCCTCCGCACAACCAATAAGCGAATCCAGTAGCTGCTACGTCAGCGTCAACTGTAAAGCTAACGCGAATCTTCCTTTTCTTTGACAGAGGAGAAAGGACGGCAGCGGCTATGGAAAGCCAGCTCACTGCTTTGGAGCGAAAGATCGACGATTTACTCGCCAGCGTCGATCCAGATGCCAAGTCAACCGAACAGACGCAACCTACTTCTAAAGAGGAAGACGAAACCACGACCAAATGAAAGGAAAAACGGATTAAGAACCCTAACGCACGCGGCGGAGTCTAAAGCTGTAAAGTGGGTACCGGATTTACCTCCGGAGGACACGCGTCTCATGGCAATGTCCGAAACTGTGATCATGCAACTACGTGTACCATGGCATTGCGGACAAATGTCATAGCAAGCAGAATCGAGGTCCGATGAAGCTAAGGCATGCTAACGACGACACGGTCATGCTACGAATGCGTCAAAATGCCGTTCAACCGGTCTAACGTTGCCCCCAAAGCTGTGAAAAAGAAATCTTGTGAAGGGCTGCTCGTTATTGCCGTCAGCAGCGTTCAAAGGGAGCAATTGTCTAAGCAAATACCTGCCCTCTATTGTGGCCAAAAGCACACGAAACAACAGCATGAACAATCCCTACTATCCTTTCTACCCATTTGCATGCCTAGCTATGAGAGCACCGCATTCATCTTATAGAGGTATATCAACCAGCAAGACTCGCCATACCTTCAATCCACGCATCCCTTACCCAATCTCAAACATTGTAGACCAAGCACAACAATAAGTAATTACCTAACAAATGCACACCTCCCCACACTACTTTCTCACACCAAAAACCATGTATATCTATATACATTACCATCAACAACTAAAATATCACATCTGCCCAAAACCTCATCTCACCCCATAACCCACATATATATATATATGCATATATATAATACATACACCCCGAACTTAGGATTGGAAATTGCCGTTTCCGTTCGGCAGAGGGAGCAGAGTCGTTTTAGAGGGAGCAGCGAGGGAGCAATGAGGGCAGGGAGCACGGGGTAGCACCGAGAAAGCACCGGCGCGCAGCAAACGAGTATGAGGGGCAAAGCAAGAATGGAGAGGTTCTGGCTCCTCAGAGAGCGTAATTTGGCTGCACCCTACTCAATTATAATTGCTTCTGTTATTTGTTCCGCAGTATTGCCTTCAGCCTGGTGCTCCATCCAATGGGTTGGCTTGGCAAAAGCGGTTGAATCAGCCACCAAACATCTACGATTGTTCTCCATTGGTTGGAAGACTCCGAAATAGAAGCAGCATTATGCAGACAGCTGACACCTTTCTGCACTCTGTGCGGCAGAAAGACTTTAATAGCCTACCAGCTGCTCAACAGGGCGCCAGTAAGTAGCCTCAGCTGCGTTTCAGCGTCAATAGTTTTGACTTAACACACCAAGAAGCGAGCAGGTGTCAGCGGTTATCATCAGCTTAGTCTTCTGCTATTATCAGGCTACCTTATATTATGACTCTTTCCTTTTAGAAAGTTTTGGGACGTCTTTGCCCCGGTTTTCACAAATCGTCAAAACCTCAATGCACACTCAAGTCCGCACATAATTACAAATCTCAGACGCGTCGTGAATACTTCTTCTGGACCCCGCTTGACCGCTCCGGGAACAGCCATTCACGGGCGTTCATCCATCGGCGCTAATAACAGTTGGGTCAGGCTGGATAGCTACTTCAAAGATACATCAACTTATCAAGTCACCCTCTCTGAAGAGAAATGGACTCGGATACCGTCTCTGACTATGGCGCGCGTAAGTTAATATCCTTACGCTGCTTAAATGGTGCAATAATGCTAAGTCTTTCAGGCGAGATACCGTATGAAAAAATGCTCATTGCGCCCTTTCTTATACCCCTTCTTTTGATCTCCTTCGCGGGCGGTCAGCTTTATAGATGGTTACTCGACGTCTTTGATGATGCCATCTCCCCCAACTCTTTACTACATACATTTGCTTTGATTACACTCTGTGTCTGGATATGTGCTTTTACTACTATGGTATCTTTTGGTATATTCACTGGGGTCGCCGTTTCGTTGGGATCTACGGTAAACGAAAGACACAAATGTAAGCCAACAATATTGAAGTATACGTCTTTAATTGGACGCTAACACTTC
This sequence comes from Cladonia metacorallifera KoLRI002260, assembly GCA_000482085.2. Lineage (NCBI taxonomy): Eukaryota > Fungi > Ascomycota > Lecanoromycetes > Lecanorales > Cladoniaceae > Cladonia > Cladonia metacorallifera. The sequence goes on from KI911109.1 coordinate 1,003,495, forward strand.
TAGTGTACGCCTCAATACCCATTGGCATAGCTGTAACACTCTATTATCGTAAAGATATGTCTCGGTCGATTAAAGAGGGAGCATTATCCACGAAACTCCAAGCTTTGCATTTGTCTCTTAGGAGAATCAATCAGGTTCTTTTCTCGAGAGTCAACAAGGAATATTTCGAACATCTCAAACCTGACGTTTGGTTTGATATAGTGGCATATATCTCGGATTCTAATGATGGCGTGCGTTCATATTATAAGGAATATGATTGGCTCAAGTGCTTTATCCTCCCTTTGGACAAAGATAGTTCCAGTGATATGTCCGAAGACTATCAAGGTGCATATGCTAAGTTTGAACTTGCACCAGCCGAATTCATCAAACAGATCGAAAGCTTTTCTGCGCTGCTTCTCACCCGGGATTTATGCAAGCTGCTGTTAGAGTACTTGGGAAAGAGCACTCATGAACACACTGACAGTTTGCTACTGGACTTCTGGGTTAGGCTTCAGGCTGCAATACATGATATTATGCAGTCTGCCAGATCCTCAAGTACCGCCATTACTACACAAGCGAGTCATTTGGAATCTTTAGACCAAATGCGGCGATCTCTTCAACAACTTCGGGAATCAAAACCAGAATGTTCCTACTCTTCTACCGTAAATCAATTGCAGGAATGCTTAGACCGGTTTATTGAGGATAAAGAGTTGCAAACGACCGATATGAGTAAGTAATATTGACCCGAGAAAACTACTTGCGTTAATCAGAACATAACACTGAATATATTTACTTAGTTGAAAAGTCTTGGCGAGAAGAACATCGGAGGTCCCTACAGAGTCTATTTGATGGCATAGAGAATCAATATCTTGTCAGATATATCTCAGGTCTGCTGAATAAGTGGTCGAAGGATCCACAACTATTGTCAGCAGAACAAGACAAGTTCCAATCCAACATATGTGTATTTGTTGCAATGAAGACCGGACGGGAAGGCCTCAAGTACCGAGAAGCGATCCAGACGCTAAGAGAGATGAGTGTCATCAAAAATGAGCAATCCAAAGTTCTCTATGAAGCTTTTGAGGAGCACCGAAGAGATATTGCTTTACAGCAGCAGATTATCACTTGCCTTGCATATCGGTTTATCCTGGAGAATCTTCCGCAGAAGGGCACAGAGATTATGAGGACTTTACACGGAACCAACAGCTCCACCGGTGCCTGGCAAAAGATGTGGAGGCTCGCCGTGGAAGCCGAATTAGACAGAATGATAGTGGAATATATCGATCCACACAGCCCGCTACTTAATTCCACTGCAGGGGCAGTTACCGCCCCGGCAGTAGGAACAACACAAACTACAGCCCCGGCAGCAGGAGCAGCTACAGCCCCTGTAGTAGGAGCAACACAAGCGACAGTCCCGGCAGCAGGAGCAACACAAGCGACAGCCCCGGCAGCAGGAGCAACACAAGCGACAGCCCCGGCAGCAGGAGCAACACAAGCTACAGCCGCAGCAGTTACAACCCTGACAGCAGGAGTGACAGTAGGTACAGCTCTGACAGCAGGAGCGACACCTACCACCCCGCTAGCTGGCTCAACCACCGGTCCAACCACTTCGAGGACCCCGCCATCTCTCAGAAAATTACTCGAGTGGGACTTTGACTATTGGGCGAAGAAGAACGGGCAACTGAACAATGACAAGGCGAATATGAACGTTCCAACAGCAGCCGTAGCAGGAGGAGCAGCAGTAGCAGCAGGAGTAGCACTAACAGCAGCAGAAGTAGCTGCAGCCGCAGCGGCAGGAGGAGGAGCAGGAGCAGGAGCAGGAGCGGGCGCAGCTAGACGGCGTGTCGGGCCAGGGACAACAGGAAGATACGTTCGAGTCGAGACCTACTCCCCAGAATACACAACATGGCCCAGCTATTCCTACGGCAACAGTCTCTACAGCGAACTCAGCGCCAACATCCACAAATACAACAGATCCTACAACATTGACAAGACCAACTTCACTGAATCCCAACGCATCATTCTGCAATGGCTCAGCCCGGGCGCGGATAACATTGACCGGAATAATGGCGATGTAAGCTGGGGATCGGAATGGGGAAGAAGGGGGTTTCCTACCACTATCTGAAGCGATTTATTTGACTTTCAAATTTCATATTGAATAATAGTGAAATAACTGCGCTATTATGATTCTAATAGTATAGCTGCGCTTTTGTATGTATTATATAGCAATATAAACCGAACTAAAATCCGCTCATATGTCGCGAAATTTTAGCCATAACTATACATATCCCAAGATAGCGATATAAACAGGACTCAAATCCGCTCCTACCTATGGAACAAAATTTTGAGATCTAATTGTGCATCTTTTCCAAGCAATCCAGTCTTCCACCTCACACGCTGAACACCTAACACCCTATACCACCATACACATAAAAATCAAGTAACCACATCTATTAATTACCTTATAGACTTCCAATAATCCCTCGCCCTCGCCCTTCCCCACCACCAACGCAAATATAATACCCGGTACCAGAATCCCTTGTTGTGCCGAAGATCGGTTTTTGGGGGCATATGGTATGGTATGGTATCGGTCTAGGTAGGTAGTTCCACAAATGAATTTCAATTCCCAGACGAATCGCGTGGAAGTTGCATTGATGGAGATACAATCCAGGGCGTCGACAGCACATCTCCCCGAAGTTACCAAAGGTGTCCGCACGAGAGAAAAAGGGACCAGAGCTTCTCATCGGAGGGGATCACGAAGAGTGATTGCAAAGCCGCGACAAAGAATGGAAGGGAGCACCTATGTATATGTGCGCAGCCAAAAAGTCCTTGGGGGAAATGTAAGGGAGCACTGAGGGAGGGGAGGTATCACGGAAAGAGCAAGAGGACGAAAACGATCGTTAGCGCGGGAGCGAAATGTGGTAGGTGCTGGAGACCAAATATTTAAATCTATGTTAAGATACTTACTTACATATATAGTTTTGCGGAATCCGGCCTAACACGTGACCGCTAGCTGCCTTAGGTACGCCTGTATAGAAAATATTTACGAAAGAAGGATCTCTTCAATTCTGGCATACCCCGAAAATTTATAATCAAGAATATTACTTGGGCGAGGTTAGGGAGGCAAGGAGAAGGAAAGTGGTCCCTGAAGAGATTAGCTGGAGACAGGGGTGAGACGTGAGGGCTTAAGAAGCGACAGGCTGATGCCTAATAAGTGGTGGGGATATGAAGAACTCGCTGGAGTCAAGACACAAACGAACAACTCGACAAAGCACTTGAGATGACGCCGTACCAATCCTCACCGTCCATTCTCTCATCGTCAAAGTCATTGCAAAAGACAAAGTCTCGCACTTCAAAAAAGCCCAAACCACTTCTTCTTTTTCGTCACCTTATTGACCCCCTTCTCTCCATACCCCACCAACCGCCCCACATCCCTTTCAACATCATTGTAAGCCGGCGGCGGGCTCGACGTCCTAGCCACTTCCTGCGCGATCTCAGGCATGAACGTATCCATCTCGGCCATGAGCACCGACTTGAGCAACGCCTCAGGATCCGTCATCTTCTCGAAGCAATTCTCCAACGCCGTTTCCGTCCAGGGCCGGAACTCGCCGCGCATGGTGTCGGCCAGGGCGACGCCGAGTTTCTCGCCCAGGGTATCGGGGATGGTGACAATTTTGTAGAAGATGTAGCCGCCGCCGGCGATCCAGACGGCGGGACCGAGGAAGGCGCCTGCGCTCGCAGCCGTCATGTGTGCGGCGAAGAGCTTGATGAGGACGGCGGTGACGATGGCGCCGACGGAGTGGATGATTACTGTTTTCATGGCGGCTTTGAAGGCGACTGTATGCGCTACATGGGCTAGTGTGGTGCCGATGGCGTGGACGATGGCGAGGGAGAGGGTGTGGGCGATGGAGGCGCCGACGGTGGTGCCGACGGTGTGGGTGACGGTGGTGGAGACGGTGGAGCTAGTAGCTTGTGATAGTTGCGAGTGGAAGGCCGCTTGACAGCCACTGATGAAGGTGTCGGCTGCTTGTTTACGGATTTCTTTAATGCCGCGGTTGCGCAGCTCCTCGTATAGGATCTGTTGCAGTGCGGAGGTAATGTCGATGGACGTGGCGACTTGCTCTTTCAGCTGAGTCTCGATCTCCGTCTTGTGGTCGCTGATGAATTCGTTGTGGATGGTGACAACGCGCTCGGCAATGGGCTCGCACAGCACACTTTCGAGCTGGTGGTTGTGATATTTTTGCTCTTTGGTGAATTTATATAGGACCTTCAGGTAGTTGTCGGGCGCGGCGTGGTGCGTTCGCACGCCAACTTCGCGAATGGAGAGGGCGCCCCGGCCTTGGTCTGTCACGTACTCCTCGACTTCGCGACGGCAGCGGGAAATGAATTCCTCTTTGCTGTCTTCGAGACTGTCGAGGATAGGTTCGAGGTCGATGTACATGATGATGATCTTTTGCGGCGGAGTGGAAAATCGGAGAGCGAGACAGAGATTTGGAATATCACTCTAGCAAAGATCAGGCATGCAAAGACTGGACATAAGTTAAATCAGATCGCACAGTATACTGCTGTGATAACTGCATCAAAGCAATACTCGAGACAAAGCGCGACGAGAAGAAAGAAGGAAGCGATGGCAGTATTCATGTGTCTTTCTCGAGCGCACGTCTACTACATATCTCACCTATCACAGTCCCCGTCTGGCAACCTGCCCACCTTAGGAGGACTAGTATTAGCCATTCCGCATCAGGCCAAAATGAGGCTGAATATGTGATGAGCAACACGCCTGCCAAGCGGGCCTGGATCTGTCTGGTTGAATTCAGGACAAGCCACAGGGTTACTCGTAGGACCAGCTTGGTCCTTTAGAACATTCACTCTCCAACCACTACTGCTGTTCCAATCATTGCCCTCCAATGAGCTTTTCTTACGCGGCCATCAGGCTGTGGCATTGGCTGCTGGCTATGCTATTTGGAAGCACACCACCTCGCGCTCGAAGCCGCAATGTCTACAGGTGTACATTTCGACTGGCATTTTCCTCGCCACCTCCTTCTTGGAGTGTCTTGCACCGAGATTTCCGCTCCTGAAAGTTCAGTATGTCAGCTTCAATCGGAAGGTTGATCACTCTAGAGTTTGACGATGTTGTGTTGAAAGAAATTCGTATCCTCAAGCGACGCCTTGAGGCTTCGGTCAGTGGTTCGGTTCCACAGAGGGGTTCGAAGACCAACCTGCCAGTACTTTGTAGCTACTTGTAGAGAAGAGATGCACTCGAGCCAAAGACTGAGACTTTGGTGGATATCAATTTCAGTAACACGCAGGTCCAGAACGCTTGGAGAACGCCATTGGCTTGGCTGGCGGCTTGGCTCGCTTGGCTGGGCAGCAAAAGCAAAATTCCCAACACTACCACCATCTTCTGCGGTGACAGCAGTAACGACGCCATAGCCCTCGCCCAGGCTGCCATCCTGGTCCTCATTGACCTCTCGCGTGCATCTATGCACCTCGTCCACCTCAATTTTGCCTGGTCCTTCGTCTACAATTTCTTCGCCATCCTGCTCGCTGCGGGAGCTTTCGTGACCGCGTGGACTTCCCCCACTTACGCTGGGCTTGGAGAGCTAGTGAGTGTGCTACCGGTCATCGCGGTGACGTTGCAGGTGACGATGCAGTTGCGCTGAATGCGATTTGGAGATAGGTGAAAGAGCATAGTTGGTGTTTCTGTTATCTCTGTTCTTTTTGAGATCATCGTCCCTCTGAGTGATCACTTCATGATGAAGAAGTACATCGGGCGAGAGAATCAGTTGCGAGAAAGCACTTTTCATTGGCAGAGTCAATCAAACAAGCATAACCTTGCTAAGCTCCCATCTCCTTGCTTTTTATTCAGAATCGGAGATAGCATTAGTCGTGAACAGTCATTACCGCGCGTCCTGATACACCTCGCAAAACTCAGTTCGTTGTCAGATGTTGTAGTCTTTATTCGATATACACGAGTCATCTGCACGGTCATCCTCATCAAGCCAGTCCAACTGAGTACCTGGAACTAATCATAGCTCATCAATCATCACACTTCCGAGTCCTAGTCTAAAGACCGTCTCAATTCTTCTCGCTCCAGCCATTTCAAAGTCTCAATCTTAAACCCATCGGCCTTTGTAATGTCTTTCATGTCAATTCGAAGACCTTGTAGGTAATCACGCTTGAGATCCCTAACGGTCTGCATGGCTGGACGAGAGTAATTGTAGGACGATCCTACGACGACTGCTGGCACGCTGTTGGGCATTTGGCGTGGACGTGAATGGCTATTCTCACACTCTTGAGTATCTCGTAGCCATGGTGGGTGATGGCCATGATATTTGTTGTCGATTTTCATATCACCCAAAAGGTGCGCGATAGAATCTAGCTCCTCGTTGTCATCAACTTGTGTAAGCGAATGTGATGAGGTGGTGCTTTCAGGTGAATATAGATCGTCCAATGGATTGGCGTTGATGTGCGTCCATCCATGTACTCGTTCCATATGCTGCTTATATTCGTCCTCGACTGTGCTCTTGAAGTGGCACTCTGGAGACTTGCAAGCAAACGTAGACCGATTAGCGTGAAAGGCACGGAGGTCATCACGTCGATGTGCTTTATTCTCCTTGATTTCCCCGTCTTTGACTCCTCCTGGAAATTCCATATCATAATACCTCTGATCGTCATCACGGAGCTTGCTACATGGTTGCTTTTCTTGAGTTTTAAGCTCCATGACCCTCTCGGGCTCTTCTCGCAGTAGTTTATTCTTTGACTCTGCCTCCTCTTTACACAGATCTTGGTGTTCAGAGGCCTGATTTACAGGTAAAGGCTGCAGCCCGACTTCTGTGGCATCCCCCTCACGAGGGATCCCAAATTGAGCAAAATTGGAGCCCTGGTGCATTCTGGCACCTGCGGCGATCAGTAATTGCACAATTTTCTGGTGATATTCCCTGATTGCAACATCAATTGGCGTGATGCCTTCATCGTCCCCAGCTTCAGTATCCGCACCGTTGCGGAGCAAAACCTCAACGGTTTCCAGGCCTCCATTTCTAGCTGCCAGGTAAAGAGCGGTAACTCCTTCATGGGTCTTGGCATTGATTCTAGCCTCATGATCAATGAGGTGTTGCACCATGGTTGCGTAGTTTCTCTCGGCAGCAAAATGAAGTGGCATGCCGCCATACTCATCCTCTGCATCTACATCGGCGTTATACTCGAGCAGCAGTAATGCAGTATCTACGGCATTCATCACGGCTGAATCGTGAAGTGGCGTGACGTCGTGGGAGCTCCGGCTTTCCGTGTCTGCACCGTGTTCTAGCAGCATCCGCACGATCTCAAGAGGCTGTTCCCAGACGACGGCATATCGCAAGGGCGTGTAGTTCTTGTTACACGTGGTATTGACCGCTGCACCGTGTTCTAACAGACATTGAATTGCACTTAGATGACCCGATGCCGTTGCACAGTGAAGAGAGGTGCGTCCACGGCGATCTCTTATATCAACACCGAGTCCGGTCTCGAGCAACGTTAGGATTGTAGTAACTTTGCCGGCCTCTGCTGCACAGTGAAGGGCCGTTCCATACCAGTTCTCTTTTGTGCGGTCTGCATGCATTCCAAGAAGCATCTCTGTGAACTCTTTATGGCCGCCTGCTGCTGCTTTGATGAGAGCTGTTGTCCCCATCTTGGTAGCATCATCAACCCGGATCTTGTTGGCATTCAGGAGCTGCCTCCCTAGCTCTTCGAGGCCGAACATAGCCGCAAGGTGTAGTCCATTGCAGGATCGCGATTCTTCGTCGTTCCAATATTCTTCCCTTAGGTGGGCTGAGTAATGGAGGATCTGAAGCGAACATCCGCGTTGGGCTTCCGCTTGTAGGAATGTGAGGGCGAGCTTGTCAACTATGTTGTTCCCAGCAGAGCGCACGTGATAGCCCCAGTTATGGGCTGCGTACCTGACAAAGGCGTTTTTCGAGATTATCTCAACAATCTGGGCCTCTTTGCGACGAGGCCCACCAGCAAAGGGCTCAAAGAGCAGGTACGTAATGCATGCTTCGGCGATAGTAGTCTCGCTCTGGGCAAATAGCCCTTCCTGATACTGGTGGAGATATTCCTGGACAGAAAAGTGCACTAGACGAATGACCGAACTCTTTTCATCCACAGTAACCAGTCCCATACAGCAGTCGACCATTCGTTTCTGGGAAGGTCTGAACCTTGGCTTTAAGGAGGTGGAACCTGGTTTGATAGCCAATGCCTCGCTTAATTCAGTAACGTGAAGCGGTCGCCTTGCATGAGCTATCCATATGATTGTGGCCATACCCAGTGTGTCCTGGCCATCTGGTTGGCTTTGGATCCGTTGCAGTGTCTTCGCGAAAGCATCATCAAGGTCGCGAGGTAGATGCTCTAAGGCCTCATCCATGTCGCCGGCAGTGGTCTTATTCAGGACACTTCGAATTTGCAACGCAGCCAGAAGGAACCTATATAAATGTTAGGTCATTACTTGAAGCATGCTCGATGGCAAAGCTACTATGCTAAGGAGTCAAACGTACATTTTGTGAGCTGCTTGAATTACCTTCACAATGATTTCCTCTTTAAAGTCCTCGTCAATGACATCGACATTGTCGCTGTCGTCAATTTGGCTGGAGAGGTATGTTCTCAGGTCAGCATCAGTAGCTCCAATCTCGATCTGGAGAGGATTTCTGAGCTTTCTGATGACTTCCTGGCCCACATGTGGTCGGCTGGTTAAGAATATTTTCGCGGATGGTATCTTCTGCAGAGCTGCTAGTGACCGTAAAAGGTCCTTCCTATACTCATTGTCACATTCATCTAAAGCATCGATGACAATGAAAGTTCGCTCAAGATCTGCGCAACTAATGAGGATCGCTTGCTCCAGGTCTTGTTGCTGCAGCTGTCTATGTTGGCTTTCAATTCTTTTGAAAAGGTCTGAAATTGGCTTTGGTATGTCGGGTCTGGACTCCGTGATTTGTCTTAGTAGGCTTGCAAGAACAAGCTCTGCTGTTTGCTTTCGTCCGTCTTGATAGTTGAAGTAGAAATAAGCGATACCAACGTCCCTATTGGGCCATCGATCCTTCATGTAATCGACGACTATGGACCTGTGCAGTATTAATAGACAATCAGTCCGCGTGAGCCTCTGAATCGCCTACGCAAGTATGGTCTTTCCGGAACCTTGAATGCCCTGGCACCACAGTACACTATCTCGCTGGCTGTATTTTACCCACTTGGAGAAATTGGCCTCATGTAGAAGCCAATCGCCAGTCCCTCTGACTCTAGGTCTACAAATGTCATGATGCTTTTGCTGATGCTTCAGCGTAGAGATCCAATCAAGGATCTTGTTGCGTTCTTCGCTCGCCCGAGATCGCTCCAAGGCCTGTGATTGTTCCCATTGAGACCTCTCTATTGAATGTGTACGGTCATCCACTTTCTGTAACAATTGGAAGCTCTCAACTTGTTTTCTGAGCACGTCGAGAACATCTGTCGATGTCTTAGCAAGAAGGGCACACCCATTGATGGTCAAAGCGAATTGGATCCAGTGGACAAAAGCTCTGAGGTCTACTATCATCTGACGATGTTCTTTGACTTTCAATGGCCATCCGAATGTATGTAGACTCAAACGGCGCTCCTTAGAGCCTTCAACCAGCTTGTCGTGGAGTGCCGTCAGTTTGATCCTACAGGATCTTGTACTGGACACAAGCACTGAAGTGTCATCAAAGAAGCCAACAGCCTCGCCTTCGCTCCGTAGGAATGCGTCAAGCCGCGCAAGATTGAATTGAAGAACATTGAGCTCTTGAAGAAATTCCTGCGCGGTCTCTTGCCCATGTTTTGCCTCGAGTATGTAAGTCCTTGTCATGCTCAGCGTTGCACCAGCGAGAGTGACCAAGCCAGCAATGCTAGCAGCCATGGACAGGGGATCCATAACCCTCAACACCTAAGCTATCGGAGCTGAAGTCTGACCACCAAGAGCCGAAAATACAGATCCACGAGATCTCGGTCACAGTACATACTAGCTCATCCATCTACTCCATGATTAACCACTAAATCAACGACACTATCGCTATGGTATGCGTCTCATGTTCAACCTAATATAGAATAGCCGAAGTGGACACCATACCGAACAATGCTGAGAGTATGCGTACCCTCGTGGGGGACAAGAATATTGGCACCCCTCTAGACCTAATTTTCATCTAGGGGCACGCTACGCAATAGGTCGGGTTGGCCTGTGGACCTCCAAAACCCGACCCGTTGCGCGGCGCTTCTAGGGGGGTGCCAATATTTCTGTCCCCCAGGAGCTACCTTAGGTACTGTATGGTGGCAATGGATGGTATGATTGGGTTATATAAAAGGATGATTGATGACTTGGGGGGATGTACGGCATAATATTGCATAAAATACAGGGGCTGAAAATTTTAACAGCTATGTTACACGGTGGCCTAAGGAGTACTTTAAGGAGGGCACCCAGAGTAGGCCCCCCCGAGCAACCCCGGAGCATCCTCCTAGAGCGGCACCCCCCAAGCAACCCCAGAGCACCCCTCCGAAGTTGTACCCCCAGAGTACCACTAGAGCACCAACCCTTTCAAGCATTCTGGGGCTAATGCTCTGGGGGTCGTGCCCTAGGGGGATACTCCAGGGTTACTCTGGGGGGGCTGCTCCGGGGGGATGCTCCGGTGATACTCTGGAGGGCCTACTCCGGGGGGGTACTCCAGGGGTACTGCTCTAGGGGTGCTCGGACGTGGTGCAACTACTACCACCTTCGGTAGGCTGTTATATAAATAATAGATGAAATGTTATATCTAGGTAGTTCCTGTGAGTATGAGATTCCGAGTTGCAGTAGGTACCTGTGTTGATGGGTGATGGACTGACTATGTGTATATGTAATTAGTATCTAGAATAAGGTAGCTTGGGTATTAGATAAACACTCTATCTGATCAAGAATAGTAGGTGTTTATTGTATTGCTATTCTGTAGTGCATGATGAGATGGGATTGAATTGGATGTTCTAGTATCGTATTAACATTAACTACACCTAATCCTATATTATATATCATATCCCTTACTCCGGTCTGGAGTGATAACAATGAAGAACAAGAAGGAGAGAAAACGGGAGAAAGGGCTATGACAAGCGACAGAAAGTTTAGGGGTCTCATACCAGACAGAAACCCTCATATTACATTATCATCTCTCTCATTCAAAAAGATAAAATATCATAGCCTCCGTATTAACCAAAACCACTTGTTGATAACCCCCAACTCCATTTCCCCAAAGAACACCACCCACCCATTCATTCGTTCCCTATATATAACACCCCCTCAAACCCTCCCACCACCCAACCTCCCTCCCAACCCACTCCCCATATTCCCACTCCTCTTCTGCAACTTCGCCCCCCCACCATCCTTACTACCCTCAAAAGCCGTCAAACTCGGTCCAACGCGATTGATATTCGGCAACGCCGTCAACGTATCCGCGCCCTTGCCCGCTTTCTGATCAATATACAATTGTGCGTTTGCTGAGAGCGGGAAAGCCGGCGGGGAAGAGGGGATGATGGCGCCGTTTTGGACTAGGAGTTCGGCGATGGGGAAGGCGTGAATGGGTTTGGTGTTGTTGGTGTTATTACTATTTGGGCGATCGTTGCTGGTGGTGGAGGTGGGGGTGGACGGGAGAGGGGTGGGTGTGGTGGAGGAGGAAGGGGTGGCGGGGTCGGAGGCGGCGAGGGCGAGGAAGACGGAGTGGGTGTTGCGGGAGCGGTCGTGGGCGTTGGGGTTGGCGCGGAGGGCGAGGGCGTAGAGGACGCCTTGGATGTCGTTTTTCTTGATGGAGGCGAGGAGGGTTTCGTCAGGGGTGGAGTAGTGGGATTGGGGGTTGGAACTGATGGGGGTGATGTATGCTCTGTCGACGTATTTGTTTGTGATGAAGCGGAGGCGTTGGTCGCGGGCTGCGTTTGCTGAGAGTTTGATGCCTTCTTCCATGCTGGCTTCCCAGACCATGTTGCTAATTCGATTGCCGATTTGGAGGAGTATTTCGACGATGTCAGTGCTGAAGGAGGTTGTATCAAGGGTTAGGGAGCGGACTTTGGAAATGTGGGTGCCTAGGGAGCGGTGAATGCCACTGCATTCGATACACAGGACAATACCCAGGTTGATAGATACCCATTCGGTCTTCGATTCGGACCCGCAATCGGCACACCACCGGTTGCCTTGATCGTGATCACGCACTATTTGGAGGAGCTTGGATGGGTTATCTTCGAAGCTGTTGCTGTCTGTGCGCATATATATCGGCCTTGAACCTACAGTGCGGTGCCTACTGACGTTACTGGCCGCATTTGCGACTGACGGTGAGTGGTGATTATGATGTCCAGAGAACGACGAGCTTTTACCAGTCAGGACAGACCCAATGTCCCGATGAGTGTTTCTGTCACTCTTGCTTGATGGTGTGAATGAATGAGACTGGCTTCTGCCCTCAACCGCATTTTGCAGGGCGTTGTTCAGAGCGTTGATCCAACTATTCATGTCTTCCTCTGACGTTGCTTGATAGACTCGTTTATATTGTGGTGTGATGACTTCGAAACAGAATCTTCGTTCAGCGTTACGTGCTTCTCGAACAGACGCCATTCGTAAATCGATCGGCTCCATGTGGAGATCAAGCTTTTGTTTCCAATTGCTGTACTCGGATAATTTGCCGCCATCAAGCACAATCCAGAACCTAAGAAGTTAGTTGCTGATTATTCATTTGATATCAGCTTTGCTTACTTATGCCATGCTTGCTTGTTCAAGCCCTTGGGATCCACATGGGAGCCCGGTCTGCTTAAAGCCCAAAGTAGGCCTTCCTTCTTATGCTGGATCTGGTCTGAAGCGGTGGACATACTATGATCTCTCTCCTCAAGATCGCGAAATCCTTTGAATTTGTCCGGGCTAACCACAGGGGCACCACTATTCGGTCTACTACTGGGCGTAGAAGGAATGCCGCTGCTTGAATTGCGTGTTGAAAATGTCGAGCCATGTTGTGATGCTGTCGAGGAAGAATAATGGAGACCATTCCTGTTAGTACTGTCGGCACGAGATAGTTCAGAGTCTTGGGTAGGATTTCCAGGAGTATTGGACTGTATAGGCAGAATACTCGATGCATCGGTTTCAGGCTCGACATAGGGTTTGGTATTGAGCTCAAGGTTTCTTCTCTTTTCCTCTCTTTCAGTCCGCTGTATTTTGAACTCCTTGTCCGCCTCTCTGACTTCACGGATCAAGACATCAAGTTGAGGGGTCATCTCCCCAATCTTCTTAGCTGTGGCCATGTAACTTTGCGATTGTGTTTCCGCATACTTTGTCAACTGAGAAAGTACTTCCTGTTCTTTCCTGCCCCCGTGCAGGTCCTGCATGAACGAAGAATAGTCAAAACGCTTGAGTTCAAAATTACGTCGCTTCGATTGATATTTCGAGTCGCTTTCCACTCGTTTCTTCTCCTTCAAGGAATCCTGACGTTGACCAAGATATCGACTAACGTAAGCATAATAGTCCTTGCTCTCGTCTTCGAACTCCTTTTTCTTCGACTCCGCTTGCTTTATATCTATATTGTATATTTTGGACATGGGATCAATGATAAGCTTCTGTAAGTGATAAGTGTTCTGCTTCTCGTATTGCAAAATCTCGTTCGCAATCTTTTCAAAGTAATGCTCTAACGCTGGCTGAATAGCATTGGCGTTCGACGCCGCCGCCTCTCGTAGTGCTTCCATAAAAGCAGACACAGCGCTGTTACATTCGACTTGCGCTGCTTGCGCTGCCTCTGCTTTCCGCAGTACCTTCTTCATTCTCATGCGCATATTTCCGGTCTTTTGTTCGAGTGCTTTCATGGTCGCTCGGAAAAGTGGTCCATCTTCGCCAGCGGTTAGGTCCTCTCCTGGTCTTGGACAAGACACCCCCACCGTTATGGGATCTTTGACCGGAAATTGCGGAACGCCGATGCTGATCTCGCCTGGTGGTTCTATTGGTGACGGAGGTCCCATATCTGTATAATCAGATTCGCTAGGAGCTGACATGGCGGAGTTGGATGAAGGCAGCCGAAATCGGGGCGGTACGTTTAATTCAAAGTATGGCGAGGGTATTTGGGGACTGGCAAGCGGTCTTTGAGGTACATTTTGAACCCAGAAGCTGAAGGATGCAAGCATCTGGAGTTTGTGCGCTCTCTGATCATATTCCGAGAAACAGCAGGTATTGCGCCAACCTCCTCCTCTATCCTCCGTTGCCTTTGGAGGCCGCCATTTCCAAGACCAGTCAAACTTGACGGAGGAGCTGCCTCCTGTCGAATAGTCCCCGACTAGTTCAACATTGGCATTCTTGTGCAGATTTGGATCCGCGTGAAATTCTCTAGTGACCAAATTGTCTAGATCTTTGGCATTTGATGCGAAGGCAAAGGTAAGACCATTTATGAATGTATCCGCTGCTTCTGTAGCTGGGGCTCCTGTTATATTGCTTTGACTTTGGCGAATAATAAAGGTGAAGTTGAACATAAGGTCGTCATCGTTATTAAGCCGGAACAGAAACGAGGGCAAAGGTGACGTTGGGGATGACTCCGGGTCCTAACAGTGTAGAAAACCCAGTTAGGTCACCCAATCAACTTTACAGGCAAATCCTTACCTGGACATATTCCACCAGACTCTCATCTCCATAGTCCTTTCTAGCAATGATCCTCGTAGCAGGGTAAACGTTGGGCACAACGTTTAGCAGAACTTTCCCGCGAGAATTGACGACTGTGAGGGATGCGATGGATACTGGAGGTTGATAAGGTTAGTCTGCATATGCACTTAATAGCCAGCTTATCCACGTACAGCGACTCTGATCTCGGAGGACCAACGCCCCTCCCTCCTCGGGTCGACTGGTAACGTTGCCCATGTCTTATATCATTTATGTATGGATTCTGCTGCGGCTACCCGAATTCTTGTATCAAGACAGGTTCAAACGATCAGGGGGCGATTCTGCGCTAGTCATGCCCAGGGCTTGCGAAAGGTATCTGACGGAAATGTCGTGGCGATAGAGTGCTGCCTATATAAGGGCGTGAACCTAACGGGTCAGGCGCATTTGTCAGGGCTTGAGCGTGCAGTCGGAATTAGTGCTATTCGATGGTGTCTATAACTTGGATGTGATGGGCGTGATAAGAACTGCATGGTAAGTGTAGCCGTCTACGTTTTTGTTGGAGTGCATGTACCTGGTACCTCTGCTATGTCCTCATGGTGAGACAAGCTACTGGCCTATCGATGCTGTTATGCCAAGCCCGAAACGTGGGGAACTAAGGCAGAGCGTTATCGCGTTGGAAGTTTCAGGGGTCCCAGCCAACCACGTCAAGCTTATTGTGAGATCGATCTACTTCCAAGTCTAAGAAGGCTACCTGCCAGAGAATCCGTATATATAGTTGTTTACGTATGTGAGTGATCTGGGCATTCTCTGGGGAGTCTGTAACTTATGAACAAAGGAAAAATTATGTTTGCCAAAGACTCTGGAGGCATGCCCAATGTCCCGAGGTTTGGAAAGTAATATGACAACATTCACCGCTATGCTTCGTGTAGAAGAATTAATTCATTTCGCTATCGCCTTGCGCCTAAATGCCTAGTAATCTAGTCCTGCCTTCCCTTCAAAAGCCTCTTTGTGACCTTATCCTTCTCAATCATGTATACATGCGCACCCCATCCTGACAATGCGTCACGATCTACAGCGTTCAGTAAAGCTTGAGAAATCGTTTCGAATAGATCATCCGGCTCCTGTGAAGCACAAACTATTAGCAAACCTGAACAGAGAATTGTATTGAAGAGTTTGTACCAGATCTGGCTCCCACAGCCCTTCACACGTTCCGAAAAGTTGATCACTCGCTGTGCCTGACACAATGAAATCCTTTGCAAAATCGATACATCCAATACTATCAAAGCCGCATATGAATGGCTTTCCCGTTGTATGGTTGATGCCCGCAATAACCGGGCTGACGAAATATGGGCCGAATCTTTTCTCGTAAAGGCTCGTCGATACCAGGTTCGCCATCGTCTGTGGAGATATCTGGCGTTCTTCTCGTAATCTATACATGTTCACTTTGAAGCGGAACAAGTCTGAGACGGTGGAAACATCGGTGGCTAGGCCAGTAAGACCAAGGTAGACGTCACCGTAAGAGAAAATTTTGGGAAAGTTGTTCGATACTGTGAGGGACTGGAGACCGAGGCGAAGGTCACAAGCTATGGCAACGCAGTCTTTTCCGACCATAGCCACGCAGGCACCGCCATCTGAATATCTGTGTTAGGGAAGATCGTGGAAGGAGCTGGCTATATGATGGAAGCAGGGATAGCTTACTGATGGCGAAGGGAGAGCTCTGTTGTAAATGTCAGCCCGGGAGTCAAGTGTAGGTGCCGGCGGAGCTTACCATCTTCACAGGAAGACCATAGGTATGAAGCAGGGACGGTAAAGGAGCTTAGAAAGAGATGCGTGGAGGATGGAGTAGAAGTTGGGAAAGTTTGCAGCTTGACTTGGAGCTATCAAATTGGGCGAGGTCTACGCGTTTGAGAGCTTCAGGCGGATAGAGTGGCTCACGCTAAAGTGTATAGCTTTACATTAGTAAGCAACCGCACGATAGCTAAGGCTTGACTTGATTAATTTCTTACATACGCCCATGGATGCGTCGAAAGTTGTGATTAGATCTAACCTGGTTGACAGCGCAATACAAAGTGGCAAATATTGGGATCAGAATGTTTCTTCTGTTCCTCTTCCGCAGCTCTTATCACCCAAGCTTGACGCTCGACCTTTACTGAGAATACGTTCAAGGCTGCAACGATCTTGATTTCGCATTAGCCTTCCTACTCGAACCCCTCTCTTAAAGACACGCATATTTCCCTTACTCCATTCAATCATCACCATTCGGGTCCAGCCCCTTCTTGCTATCATATTGCCTGACCTTCCAGAGTCTCGTCTTATCCCTCAACGTTTTCTGGTCTATCGCAGTTGGCCCTCCTACATTCCTGCGGTAGCGTTACAGCCTGCCTTGGCTGGTAAGTATGCGCTGCCAGTTATAGCTATGGGCATAAAAAGCGCCAGTAAAGTGAATCCGACTTAAAGCTTGTTTATGGGCGCCGCAGGACCAATCGAATGAGTGCCTTGTAGGTACCAGGGCAATCTTCCTTGCTGCGCCCTTATTGAAAGCATAAGTCAACGTGGCTAGTAGTCAGGTGATGTTTCCTGCATGGTTTGGCGACAGAGTAGCCTCGTTGAATAGAGTTCAGTGAGTTTGTCGAATGAGATGCACAGGTGTACTGCCTCGTACCTCGGAAAAACGGCAATTTGCTATTGTCATCGCCAGTGATGGTCTTGTCCGTCTCTTCGTGACCTAGCTGTTGCATGGACAATGCAACGGTAGAATCCGAAGGTCCCCTTTTGGTACACGCCGATGGATACTTCCACTTATATACAGTGTCCAAGTGGATTCGGTTCCGTCGCAGCCCGAACATCATCGCCATGAAGGCAGCAAAGTCTCTCATACGTGGAAATTGTGCAACATGTTATCGACATCACTGATATCGTCATTCGTAGAATCGGGAGTGTAATTTTCGAGGTCTTCGGAGCTACCTCCGTCGTCTCTGAGATCAACAATCTGGTGCTTACGTGGCCCAGCCCTTTTCACCACTTGCGGGTCGTCCTTTTTCAGCACCCAGTATCGTGGCGGGTTCAGCGACGATGTGATCCCTTTTGAGTGTATTCTATACCTGGAGCTCTCGATGATATCAAGATTGTATAGGACTCTTTCGAACGCTTCAAGAATTACCTTCGGTTTTGGCCAACGATGCTCATGCCAGACATGAAGAAGGGCTCTAGTACTCTGTATACGTTGGTCGCTTGCTTCGATATTTTTCGCATACTTCGTATGCAATCTCAGTGTTTCCACCTCTTCTCGCTCGTCCCGAGGAATCTCGTGACAATCTGGACAGATCCACGGTTCCGGTTCGTCATCCTCGTCTAGATCGACGCATTCCTTGTGGTACCATTGAAGATGGCATCGAGCATTCCCGCATTGGATCATTCCTGGCTCATACCCATTCACAAGCCGTTGACACTTACACCATTGTTTGGCCACCGCCTCATAACTTGCCAGGAGCGCTCCAACATGAAGTAATGCCTCGATCGGCTCGAACAGTTGTTGTTCTACATTCTTGATTGGCTGCTTGCAGTAGGCCATCTTGTTCAAGGGAATTATGGCACAGAACTGGGTACTTTCATATATGTAATCGAGAGTACTGCGGCGGCAGGACCAGAGATACTTGTCCGACCGCTTGTTGCATGTGAACCCAGCTCGAACACCCGGTGTATATCTGAGCGTCTCTTGTTCGAGAATCATCTTACAATTTGGATCTTCTGTAATTTCAATCTGCCACTCTGTATCATCGAAGAGAATGAAAGGTCGAAGTATACGACCTTTCCTATTGATTCGGATCATCAAGTGGTCGTGTGTGCCGAAACTCCGATCGAGTAGCCAATTATATTCCTCGCTTGCAGGGATAACAGGGGTGGAATTCTTCGTTGCTTGGCCATTCGGACTTTTTTTATTGGAAGGCTTCCGTGATGGACTTCCACTCTGATCAATAGAGGAGCGTTGAGCCTTTGAGGAGGGGGGCGATAAGTACCGAGCCAAAGGGGTCCCCGTGCTAGCAATCTCTGCATCGTTAAAGGTCGCTTCATCTGCGTCACGTCGGTGAAACAGCCATGGTGTATTGGCTTCATTTATTGTTATTTGAGAATCCCAAATTGTTTCTTCCAAAGGCGCTGGAATTTTCCGTAGTCTGAGCTCTTCTAATCGACGTAGACATGTGCAGATGATAGGTTTGTAAGTATACTCCGCCCAAAAGCGTATGATATCGATGTTGTAAAGGAGTTGGAATGCGTTGTGCTTGTCTGTAATTTTACCAGTCCACAACAATACCATAGGCTGTGAGATCATTAGCATCGCGTGTGTGAGGAACCCACGAGACATACGTATTGATAGTCCTCCCGACCTGGGAGTGTTTCTTCGAAACAGCCCCACAGCTGCCACTCAGATCCAACGCTGGAAAAAAACCAAACTAAAGGACAGACGTCTTCGCATTGTGGTTCTTCAGATAGCCTTGCTTCATTGAATGCAAGACGCTGGAATTGAAGTAGTGTCTTCACCTTTGCAGCGGTTTGCACGAAAGCCTTGTCGTGGGGTTCACCTCTAGCTTTCTTCGCCTCCCATAGAGCAAAGCTGAACACCGGATAAGCCTTCGAGACGATGGGAGTCTTCTTCTTTGGATTGGGTCCTGCAAGCCCAAAACTAGCCAGATTTTCTTCTATTGCGTCTTTGTCAAACAGTCTGACTCTGTCATTTTG
The DNA here is from genome assembly GCA_000482085.2 of Cladonia metacorallifera KoLRI002260. NCBI lineage: Eukaryota > Fungi > Ascomycota > Lecanoromycetes > Lecanorales > Cladoniaceae > Cladonia > Cladonia metacorallifera. The sequence continues at coordinate 1,022,822 of KI911109.1, forward strand.
AACAAGATCTTCCCTTTCCTTACTGCGCCATGGCTCGCATTTGAGATTGTATGTACCAAGACCAACCGTAACGTCAGGAACACCTTGTTTGTCAAATTTGAGTTGATCCTTTAGAATGAAGTTGGGAAGATTAAAATGGTTTTTGTTCTCACTGTGACAGCTCGACCATTAGATCCATGGGATCAAGCATGAATACAATGACTCACCATAACTCAAACTCGGGCCGTGAGGCAATAGCATCTGTTCGAGTCCTAGCAGTCTGATGGTAATTGATAATTGGTCGACTCCCGGGTTGAAAGTGACGCCGACAAGCAAGACTTCTTCGCCATAAGCATATCTCTAAACCACATTAGGGTGGCATACCAGTGATGAAACGGACGGTCGCTGTCCAGTCTTTCTTCTGTCTTACGATCGAATACCAAGAAGACCGGCAACATGTCCCTCACCCATGTCGCTTCCGGGTCCTCCACCAAATCAGGATCATTGCATGCAATCGACATGTCCTCTGCTCGCTTCTTGAGCAACATATCGTAGTCATATCCGGATCTGGTGTCGTAAGGGCTCTTACTACCATCTTCGCATGGAGGCGCTGCGAATTGTGAGATTTGCATGAATTGACTTTTGTATACCAATTCGAATACTATCTTCATTGCCGGAGGGCAATTCTTCGGACATCCGCCGTAGCTTTCGACCCTGTAGATGCCCTCACTGTCCAAACCACCTGGATTTTCGCTGCTCTTCTTTGAGTTAGCCAAAGGCACAGGACGCTTTGGAGGCATGATGCCCGTTTTGAGCCTCGACGACCGTGAATTGCCTATGCGGATCTAACAAGGATGCCTAGGTTGGGCCAGGTCAAGTTTTTCAAACTGTGAAGGAGAAAGACATCATTTATACACTCCCAAGGTCCTAGCTGATTTTGCCTGACTGTGCCACGTTCGAACAGGAAGGAGGCAACCTCGAACACCAGCCCCTCCATGATGGTGGGGGGCCGTTTCTGGTGGCCAATCAAATAGTTCGTACTTGAACGAGACGAGATAAGAGCTCCAGTAGAGCCTACGCATAGTAAAAAGGAGGCTGCAGGTACTAGCACAATCGTCGATGAATCTTCGTCAAAACTTGGACCCCATTGGACGGTTCACAAGCGGTTACCTGGCTGTCTTGATCTCGACGTAAGGAACCGTATCCCCAGGCCAGTCGCCTGCTTTTGAGTGGGAGATGGTGGAGGCGGTAATTTTTTCATCACGGGCATAGTGATGTTTGTGGCGCGCAGGCGGCCGTAAGGCGGAACTCTGTGGGCGTCAAGGACTCTGTTTATCTTTGGTCTTTTGAAGGAAATCATGATTTTCAAGATGCTAGGTACAGCGTAGTAAGCCTTACACAGAAAATGGATTCGTCCATGACTTGCCAAAGCGTAGTCAAATACCGGCGCATACCACGATACGTAGTAAGGATGTTTGAGAATGTGTGATTGGAGTCCTGCGGCGGCATCTTGATAGGCAATCACAAGTACAGAGATGCTGCAGGGATGAAACGTAGAAGAGACAACACAGGAATGAAACGTAGAACAGACAACACAGGAATGAAACGTAGAACAGACAACATAAGCATGAAACGTAGGAGAGACAACATCAATATTACCAAAATACCTTAAAGTGACACACCACTGCTCTCGGTCCCAAGTTCTTTGACCTACCTACGAACCTCTCCTAGTATCTTCCTAACCCCCTCTTGTGGGGGACAGAATTATTGGCACCCCCCTAGACCTAATATTCGTCTAGGGGCATGCTACATAATAGGTCGGGCTAGCCGAAGGACCCCCAGAGCCCGACCTAAAGGGCCTACCTAAAACCCTAAGGTACCCATTACGTGGCTCATCTAAGGGGGGTGCCAATAATTCTGTCCCCCACAAGCCCCCCAACTACCATGGCATTAATCACAGAAGCCACAGGCGATATTTTCACAGCCCCTCACTCCTCCCTCCTCAATCCTTCCTCCTTATTTACGCCTTCAATTGCCGAACATCTTGGAGCGCTGGCGTAGGCCCAGCATTTTCATTCGATTGCCCGAACGCGTACAAGATCTAGCACGAGAATTCCCTATCCGTCCGTCTCGCATGAGAACAAGCGGGTTCATGGACCGGCTGCTGGGGACGTGTTTGTTGATATCGCCGTCAGCAGAGGACAAGACCAACAGATAATGAAGAAGGGAGAGGAGATGGAGCAGGGTGGAAAGGCAAGCAACGAAGTAAGTGAGGGAGGAAGGGAAGGGACGTCACAAAGCCTGCCTCTTCACAAGCGTAAGGTAGGCTACGGTCGAGCTACCTTGGGTCAGGAGACTATCCTTGGCAGACTGGGCAAGCTGTCAAAAGCTTCTCAATTACAGAAAGCGCAGGGATATCTAATAGTGATCCAAAAGACGCCTTACAGATATTACATCCTTACGTCATGATTGCAATCATCTACCCACCCTATCCCCCTCCCCGTCTCGAATTGCCCTTACAATCCCCACGGCTTTGATAACATATTATACGTGCCAAAGTCAGAGAAGCTGGAAGATATTATGCAGACCAAAGCTACACGCCAGAACCGAGTATAGACGCCGTTCGATGAGCAATTGAACAAGCCACAACCAAGCTCATCGCTTGACTGCTTTTGCCGTGTACCATTTGCATTCACATTACTCAGTTCCTGCTGAAATGTTGGCCCTCAACGATTCGGCCTAATTGAGGTTGGTGCGTCAGATGATGGGGTTACCCGATTTGGGTGTCAATAACCCTCCGACACAACATTTCCTTTATCACGCGATATAGCGACCAAACCACAGCCGGCACTGTGATTGAATACTTCGGAGGCAGGGTAATCGATGTACAGGCGGGACGCTGATTGAGTCGAGTCAAATGGTCGTTGCTCCTTGTTGACGCCTGCGAGTCCTTGACTGAAGACTATGGTCATTGAATCAATAGCACTAATACTCACGAAGGCCCCAAAGGTCGAGGTCATTACCTGTTTGGCCTCCCACATGATATCCTTTGTCGTCATTGCAATATCCTCGTCCCAGTGTTTATCTTTGAAGGTCTTGTTTACAGGCGCCTGGACTTCAATAAGTGCTATTGACACCCATTTCGGGCATGGATCGCAACCCCATCAATGTCATTACTAGCATTTGATTAAGACTCAATTATCGCGATCCATATTCTCATTGTCAGTATCAATGAAATTTCGTTATTGACACCCATTTTGGGACCACATGGACATCACCACCTTATCCATACTTCGTTTTCTTATTGACACCTCAAAAGCCTCTGAGTGAATTCTTATTGTCAGTATCATAGCAAATTAGAACCTGTCGTTAGTCTTAAGGTCTTATGCCTTATTTCTTTTCCCAAAGGCTCTCTTCCTTCCCTCAAATATTTCTTCGTCTTCTTCCTTCATATTTCCCAAAACATTCATTGCAGGCCTTCTAGGACGTTGACCGTTCCACATCTTTCTCAGCATCTCCTCCACAACAGTTCTTCGATTCAGTATTTGTTCCATTTAAATCAACTAAACCATCAATCTCACCAGCACTATGAAGATCAGCAGCATAACCTGCGCGGCACTCCTTACAGTGGCCACCGTCGACGCCGCAGCACACATCGGGCCGTCAGCCCAACCTACGACTCAACCCCAGCCTATTTACGACGCTAAGAGAGCTCTCCGGGATCACGGGGATGATGTATGCAGAGGAAGTGGTCAAATGTGCGGCCTCAAAGCGAAATTGAAGCGTGTCGCTGAAGCCGCTACACACATCGACTCAACAAACACTCCCACAACCGTGTCCGAATCTTTGAAAGCGAAGCGCGCCGCAGCTGCTGGCCCAGACTTTCTGATACCAGACAACTCTGCAAGCGAACCCCAGCTCATCCACGAGGCTAATAAAGCCGTCCAACCTCACGGCGCAGACACATGCAGAGGAACTGCCCAAGTCTGCGGCATCAAAGCAAAACTAAAGCGCGCCGCCTCCGCCGCCGCCTCCGCTCTCGCCGACCCCATCGTCTTCGCAGAACCTCCCCACCGTTTCTGCTACAAACCCAGCGGAGAATGTTCCAATGCCAAACGCGAAGCTCTAGCTCTCGCGGAAGCTGCGGCCGAAGCCTACGCTATCGCTGAGCCGGATGCCAATCCTTGCTACCTCCCTGGTGGAGAATGCTCTCATACTAAACGTGAGGCCCTTGCTGCCGCTGAGTCGATGGCTGAGCGTGATGCTAGTGCTTTTCCGGATTCTGAAGCTGGTAAGCCTCTCCCCTCTGGTTCCTAATCGCTATGTGTGTGAGTATATAATTGACATCTGCTATCATAGAAGCATCCGCCAACAACGATTTCTGCAATCTTCCTGAAGAAAGCTGCACGAAACTCAGACGTGCTACCGAAGACATCACCGAAGCTCTCGCCGGCTTAGACGCTGATCTGTCCTAGAAGGTGCATCACATCTTACAAGCTTATCACATTGTACACACAGCCATGCATCTCACTAGATCTTTAGACCTCCACCCTCATTTCCCCTCTTTTTCGCTATGCATTTTCGTTCGGCGTTCTCGGTCTCACTCACTCCCATGCAATATCTCGAATTCAACGGCACATACCACTTACACATAATACGAATTGCTGCTCTCTCATCCAGCCAGCTAGCTAGCTCCACAGCTCTTATCCCTGGCGTACTGGATTCATTTACTCAACATTACTCTCACGGTCCAGGTAGTTGATCATCATTACTCGGCATCTTCTTCTGATGGGAGGGTTTGGGCATCACTATCTATCATGGACGAGGTACTTAACTATTACCATTCAGCATACCTTCTGAAGGCTGTCTTTGGCAAGATATCATTCAATCTACATTAGTTTCATGGGATGGGGTGATGGATGATGGGTTAAGATGGTTTTGGCTACGGAAATAATGGGCCGGCTATGGTTAATGGACATGATTGCTACTTGACATGCCTTTTTTGATGGGCTAATATGGATTATTTATTGCTTGGTTGATAAGAAGATCTCTCGGAGGATACACATTTATTCCTAAATGCTAATGACATAGTTTGCGATCATTTAAGCACAGATTTCTTTGACGATTAAATGAAAATATTTGTTTGCTATTTTTGTGACTGTGTGATGCGACTTTTTGACTCTTTTCAAAGGAAATTTAAAGCGGACCTTTTAGAGCCATCTCATTTGTGGTGCAATTTATGAATACCTTCTCCAAGACAGTTGAAGCGGCCCGCAAGTTCATTTCGGTGTCAGAACATCATGATACATGATTGATGTTGGGAAAAACTTAGAATTCAAAAGGTGTAAGGAAGCTCCTATGTCAGTCCACTGGTACGCCTATTGGCTGCGTTCGGCTAGACGGTCTTTGAGAGACGCAATAGGTTTGGGGACGGTCGTAGGGTAAGGTAAGTTTCGTATATGGTAGTGACTGACTTACCTAGAGTACAGAGGTTGAATGATCGAACTTCAAGACCAGATAAGACCCTGATGAAGCCACGATATCTAGAGGATTAGCTTACTTGATCTGCCAGGGAAGGGGGTTTGTGTTTTTATTAGTGTAGCTGCCGAATTATCAACGCATGAAGACCGCATGATCTTACTCCCAACATCTTCGGCTGCTACTCAGCCACCCCTAAAGCATCTCTTCGTCTTCCATGACGATTTCCTGTGATTCGCCATTCTGGCGCTGCATGTGATCGAAATGTCCGTACTGGTGTTCCATTCGCTGCAGGTTCAGATCCTCAGACCATTTTCCATTGCTCTCAAACGATTGGCCTGGGCTTGCTGTGGTAGGAAAGGACTGGCTGATGGCCCGCTGCAATCCTTCGCTGGAGCTTTGCATGAAGAAACCAATAGGCGGAGATGGCTTGTGGTCTTGGACCTGCTCAATCTGTACGTTGTCGTCTGGATTCCTTTCAAGACCGCTACAATAATACCTCTGCCTAGCCAATTCTTCCTCTTGTGCCAGTGTCGTACTCTGATATTCACCAAGCTTGTCTGCCAGATCCTGGCCTCCATTTCTGGCATATGTCGGAGGTACAATGGTCCAGAGCTCGATGAGGCGTGATCTTTGATCCTCGTCTGCTTGTTCGAAAAGGGTTAGTTGGGCCCGAAGGAGTGACGAGGGTGCAATGCCATGCTTGATCAGCATTCGGCTAGCAGTATCTTCGTTCGAAGGTTGTAGCGGGTGTAAGTTTTGAACAACGTGTGCCGAATGCGTATAATGCTGTGAGATGCTGTACTTGATCGATGGTTGCGGTGGCTCGATGGGCTCTACCCTCGGTGCAATTGACATGGGCTGTCCTGCAGCTTTGCTATCCCCGTTCGACAGGTCCATATTCTGCGAGAACATTTCGGTGAGTTGAAGGGTCGACATTTCGGGTAGGGTTTGCTGAATCTCGCCGACGAGACCAGTACTATTGAGCGAATGCCATCAGTGGTCTTCCCATATGCAAGGAATGTAACATACGACCACATTATGGGATGCTAGAAATCTGTGGTACTGATATCTGGAGAGTAGAAGTGAGGTATTTGCTGGAGAAGAAGGAGTGCTAAGAAAAAGTATTCTTTAAGTCAGGTGCATCCCAACCACAAGGGCTCGAAAGACAAAGCAGACAATCAATGCCAGATTCTCGACTTGCTGGTATTAACTATTCTATATATGCTGTACGAGCCTAGTGCCCTATAAGCAACTTCTGTAAGCTACCTAATAGCTATGGTTGGGATCCAGGTGGTGGCTATTCAGGAGACCAGTATGAGGGTTCCGCAGGGTCCGTAGCAAGTGGGCTGGAACGTGAGAAGGTGAGATTCTGCAAGCAAGGAGAGTATGAAAGCAAGAAGATGATCTCCAGGTCTGGTCTGGTGTGCTTGTGTACGAAAAGGAGGGGATGTGTATGAGAAACGTTCTGTGCGAGACGAAGAAGGGAGTTTGATATTTCGGGTAGGTGGGTGACGCCGTTAAAGTTCTTAGTGCTGTTGGGTAGGGCGGTCTTCAGTCCCCGACTTAATCGGCGTTCTACTTTGAGTAAATTGACACGACCGGTGAATGTGGTAGAGAGTATGTCTGCTTTGGTGACTTATGGTGGCAGCGATGAGGAGGAGGATGCTGTTGAGAGCATCAATGACAGGAAGCTGGCTTCTGAGGTACGGCTCAGCCTGAGTTCTCCCAGGTTTATGGCTATGGCTGACTGTATAGACCTTAGACTCCAGCTCCGACTGAGAATGCTCATTATGTGAGGCAAGAGCCTCCGGGTGAGCATTAACTGCACGCTGTTGCTTGATTCTATATGCTAACAGGTCCAGATGTTACTACTAATGGTTCTTTGAGACCAAAAGAGCCAAAAATTGAGCCTCCCGTCCAAACTACAAGCGCCAATCAAGGATTAGTAGGGCCAGCTGGACCTCCGTCGAGTACAGTGGCAGAGGAGAATGCATTCTCCGAACCGTCTTCTCCGTACACAAGTCAGCGAGCGACCATTCGGAATATGACGCTGCCGACCAACCCTAATCTTGATATCCCCCCTTCACCCCCGGGCTCCCCAGCCCCAGGCGCAGATCGAAAGTTTGCACACTTCCTACAATTGAAACAGCAAGGTGTACATTTCAACGCCAAACTCGCTACCTCTTCAGCACTCAAGAATCCTAGTCTACTTCCTAAGCTGATGGAATTTGCCGGTGTAAAGGATCAGCAGCAATATGCTACAACTCTGCCCTCGGACCTATGGGACCCAGAAGGATTTCCGGATTTCGCATACAAGGAAGAATTGGCAAAATCTCAGAAGGAGATATCAAAAAGAAAGGAAGAAGAGAAAGCAAAGGCGACACGGGAAGGCATTGAATTTGTCTCTGCGACTGATTCGAGTCAACCGGGTCGGGGAGTCACACCAGGCATGGGAGTTGGGTCTAAGGCAATAAGAGGAAGCGCTGCAGAGAGAGTGATGGCGGGCCTGGACCGGGATCGGACATCATCGCCGAAGATGGGTGCAGCAGGGCCAAGGAAAGAGATGGAACGAAGAGGTGGAAAAACGGATGGTGTGCCGCCAGCAGGAAATTCAAGGTCGCCAAAAAGGCGGAAAAGGTCCCGGTCTAGGTGAAATGGCGCACCGAAGGCATTAATGTAGGCAGGAGATGCCATTAGATGTAAGGCACTCAGGGAGAAGCACCAGATCCAACCAGCTAAGCTCCATCATATCCTTGCACTGCAGGAACTGAGGGATGATTGAGATTCATTGCATGGGATCTTTGGTAAAACTAGTCGGCCGCGGAGTGACATCGATTGTGCCTTTCTCATCTCAAGGACGCTTAGATCAAGAAGGAGTGACACACCCGTCTCGTGAATGCTCAAACATTGGATACCGAGAAGACAGATTAGACTTGAAGTCCGAGTACGGCGGATGCCGTAACAGGTGTCCACGCTGCAATATGATTTACCGTATGCGACTGCAAACTAGCCTTCGTAGTGATATGATGTGTTAGGCAGCCTCGCGGCCAGCAAGCATAAAGGCGCAAAGTCAGCACAATTCATACTTTAAGTGGTGCTTCAAGTAGCAAGTGATGAATGGCTGAGATGCCTAAAGAGGCAGTCGAAGTGAGATTGGGGGGCCTAATTCGAGGAATGATCAGCGGGCAACGATGCGAGCCGACGTGGGTAGGTCGAGTTGAGGAAGTGTAAGCGGATGTTGAGCAGGATTGGGCGGTGAAGTTCGATGGATGATGCATGTGGACATCATGCTGTTGAAAGTCAAATTCTCCACAGCTGTTCACCATTCACCAGTTAACGGAATGTACCTTAGCCCATCTAATGGCCATAGCCGAGAAAATACCAGCGTTGCGAGGCTTCATTATTCTTTCCATCCAACATCTCTCACGGAACTTGCCGTGCTGTAAAATGGTTATTGTTCCTTCATTGGACCACTGATTACCCAAGTCAGCTCGCGCCCCAAATGCCCTGGATGTCGTAATGGCATCTTTGCAGGGATCTAACAGATCTCGTCACTAAGGTAGAGGTCAAGGTGGCTAGGCATGGCTAGGTGTCGCTAGGTGTTGCTAGGCGTCGCTTAAGGTAGAGTCCGGAAGGGATGACGAGGTGGAGGAGGGGGGCTAACCTGATGAGGGGTGGACCCCCATGGAGCCAGGCCTCTTCTCAGGGAGCTTTGTCCTCCCAGTCGCTTTAGGCTGAATCACTTGCTGGAGAGGCGATCGGAAGACGGGAGAGAGGGCTGGACGGAGGTCTAAGGGCGTGTTCTAGACTTCGTGAACAAAATGGCCCGGCACACGGAAACTCTTGGCTCTTTCATAAGGTAGTTCTAGTACTTGTATGAACAGATTGTGTTGTCTTGCTTGGCAGGAATGGTAAGGGATATAAGGATGGGAATTATAGTAAATGGTGCAAATGCCAGATAGCCGAGGCTCTTTCATGGGGGGAATCATCCTGTTTATCTGGCTCGAAGCCCAATAAGAGTGCCGAGCACCTACCTAAGGTAGAAGTCCCTTAGGTACTTTAGGGACCAAAAGTGCATGCGACTTATGAAACGGCGATCGGCAGGGCCTAGACCGACAAAGCCGCCTAGCCTGTCGACAGGATCTGCGCCATCCACAATACCCATCCCATCCACGCATCACGACAGCCTGCTATTCCCGGCTACCCTGGCTACCTTACTACTGCACACTCACACTCCAAGCTACCCACTACGAATCTTCTACCCTGTTCAACCACCACCTGAAACTGAACATCATCACGCAACGAGCCGATCCGACAGCGCAATCTACACCTTCTCACTAGCCTCCACACTCATCACAAGTACACGCCTCTGATTCTTCCTCTTTTCCCCATCCATACCCAGCCTTGATTTGTGGACTTACCTCCTTCACTCCAACTAGCCTCTACACAAAGCCCAAAAAGAATCTGATCGCATTATATACAGCATAAACTTTTTCGTATTGGGCTCCTGTCTGTGGGTGCGCGACATAGATGCACATAAACCTCAAATTGATCTTCCGCGCAAGGACCAAGATGCCCATATAACGCTCGTCGCCCTTTTAAATCTCTCAATCTCGGCTCCGCGGATCCAATGATATTCCACTCCCGCGCAGGACTTGCTGTTAGAATCAACCAGGGAGACCTATGCAGATAACCTATTGGGGATTGAAAAGAGCGTGAACAATGAGTCGCCATAAGTCAAAAAAGCCAGCGGGCATGGATGAACTGGAGGGCATGCTGGAAAGGACGTCATTATGTGTCTCAAGCGCAGAGCCTGGCGTGCCTGCACATAATGGAGACTGGGGCTTCCGGGAAACCGTTGGGCAACATTACACAGTGGCGGAAAACAACGCTGTTGAGGAGCTTGTGATACTAAAGAAGAAACTTAGAGAGGCATCGACATACGATTTCTGGAGCTTGCTCATGTGTGGTATGACCAGCATCACAGGCGCACAATATGGGTTTGTCACGAAAAGGATACTGGTTGACGATCAAAACTCCGCGGTTGAGATGCCCCCAATTGGCGAACCGGGATCATGTTTGCTGGGCGTTGCTTTCTACTACAATGACGGGGACAAACTGGAAAATCTACACCGAGATTATAAATATTTGGCCTATGGCGCACCGTGCCATCATATGAAGCATGACAAGGTCTTCCTAATTCCTGAGGGTCTATCGCAATTTATCCTCAACAACCCGAATAATTTTCCCTTTCCCACAGAAGCCTACCTGGGGGTACCCTTATTTGCTGAGGGCAAGTGTTTCGGCCATTTTGGGATGATGTGGACTGTGAAAGGAGTAGCGGAACTGAAACTGAGCTGGGCATACATTGAGATACTTTTACATTCTCTGGAAGACGTCATTCTCGAGCGACTTCTTCAAGGGGAAAGTTATGCGAAAGACGTAGAGATAATGAGTAAGTCCAAAAGGGTAATTCCTGCGGACGCAGTCACCGCAGCACAATCGTTGAAACCCTATGCTCGAAGCTTGTCCCATGAGTTGCGAACTCCAATGCAAGGCGTGGTGGGAATGCTCGATGTAATGCATGCTACGGTACAAGAGTCGTTGGAAGGCCAATCAGATCAGGCGGTACGGAAAGTTTTCAAGACATTGCGTGACAATATCGAGATTGTCCAAGGTGAGTTAAGATGAGATATCCAATACAAGGTAGACACTAATATGCAACAGATAGCTCGCGACGGGCTGTAGAGGCCGCAGATAATGTGGTCCACGCATATGATTTGAACATGCAAGTACCAGACACCCCCAACCACCCAAACGACGAAGACTGCATGGACGTAGCATCGACTGGATCCAGCGGCAGACGGCCAAGCATACTAGAAGGTAAAACCATGTTCTTCAGGCGTAGCAAGCGGCAAAGAACTAGCGACTCTGGGAGTATTGGACCTGCTCCCAAGCATCGACACCTAGAAGCCCGATCCTCAGCCGCTTCAACACCCAGTCGAAACGTCTCTCCTCATACAAGATCCTTACGAAGTGCTGTGGAAGAAAGTGATAATATCACCGGGGCAATGGAAGGCGTCGTAGGACAGGGGCAAGGCCCATCACTTGTCGAGCCTGGTATCGCACTGGAATTATCTGAACCGGAATCTACTACAACTCCAGGTCTTCGTCACACGAAAGTCCGGGATTTGTTGCATGTGGTCATCAACGAGTCGCTGAGGGTCGGAGGAAGACCAGACTCAGCAGTCGCTGAGGAGACGGACGGCGGTGAGATTATCGACGTCAGGACACGGGGTTCGAATGGGGATCTTTGTACCAAAATCATTGAATGGTCCGTAGATCCCCAGGTACCGGAGACAATATTTGGTAAGTCACTACAAGTTCGCCACCAAAAGTGAGGCTGACTGAGCCAACTGTAGTCGATGAACGGGACCTGGCAAAGCTGGTTTCCTGTGTATTTTTGAACGCCATCAAATTCACTGAGGAAGGCAAGATAACTTTGGAGGCCAGTCTGACAGCCAAAGCAAAAGCAATTGTCATCAACATCGTCGATACAGGTCCTGGTATAGAGCGAGATTTCTTGCCGTATCTATTCAAGCCATTCTCCCGAGAAGACGATTCTCTTACGCGGCGTAAAGAGGGGTTAGGCTTAGGACTCCTCGTCGCCAAAGGTCTGGCACGTAAAATTGGAGGAGACCTCGTATGTGTTAGATCTGACACGACCGGTCCACGACGTGGCTCAGAGTTCGAGCTCCGAGTTCCCATTTCGTACCATGAAGGCTACAGTAGAGGATCCACTCCAACAGTCCGCACACCTACTCCCACCCGTCATGCCGCTAGCGAGCCAGCCTCCAAAGCTCGTGCTCGCCAAACAGCCTCAGCCGATCGTCGACGTACTACGCCTCGCACCACACAGACGCCACATCCTAGCAGATTGTCCGACTCGTCGTTTGCCAAAGCCACTACTCCCCTCGATACAACTTCCCAATCTCGGCGCAACAGCCTTTCTCAATCAACCCCATCCCGCCGCCCCTCTACCAAGAATGCGCCAACCTTCGACCGTAACCTCGCCAAGAAGCATCCTCTAACCTTCCTTGTCGCGGAAGACAACAAAATCAATCGCAAGCTCCTCGTCAACATGCTCGGCAAGCTGGGCTACAACAACGTCCATGAAGCCTACGACGGCGCCGAAGCTGTACATCAAATGGGCATCGACCGCGTCGCCCGTGGCGAAAAGCCCATTGACGTAATCCTAATGGACTTATGGATGCCTAATATGGACGGCTACGAAGCCACGCAGCGGATCTTCGCAAACGAGCGAGATCAACGGCAAAAGGCATCAGCCAAGAAGTCAAAGGCCCCACAAGTGAAGAAGGGTGCTGGCTCCAGGGACGACGACGACGGCGATGATCGGACTAGAAGGAAAGGAGTCACGGTCTTAGCCGTTAGTGCGGATGTAACTGATAGCGCGTTGGAGAGAGCGAGGGAGGTAGGAATGGAAGGGTTTATGACGAAGCCATATAAATTACTGGATCTGGAGAGATTAATCCTGGATTATTGTGCTGGGGATGGAAATGAGGGGTCGTGAGATATGAAAGGGAACTAGATGGACAAAGGTTCAGAAGGAATAGATGAACCGCTTTTCCTAAAGCGAGTCAGCGAAAAGAAAATTTCGCTCCGATTCTATGGAAACCGTGGAGGAAGAGAGACGACTGCCCCACAGCAGGACGATAGAGAAATTTAGATGGATGCCCTCATTCGCCCTTCGGCCAGAAAGGTTGGCGGGTTGGGCCGCCGGCGTGGAGATCGCTCTCCCACCAGCGGACAGAGGCAATCAATCACCTAACCAATTCATGAAGCAGGCGGTAGTACTGCAATTGTCTCTATTTTACCCATCATGGTTTTGGTGTTGGACATTTTCAAAGACATACGGATTACCCCATTGATATTCCAAGCAAGCAAGCAAGCGACGTTTCCCATTCTAGCATAGCGGTGCGAGGAGGCAAGCGAAATATTGATGAGATGGGTGGAGATGACTTTTGAGCCATAGTGATTTTTAAGGTTATGAATAAATATAAAGATATCAACAATGAACCTTAGTTTGGTGTGTGATGAGCTTGACTTGAATTTGGTGACTTTGAAATTATAGGGGGTGGGGGGATGGGGAGTTGGAATGTTGCTTCGGCTTGGGAGAGATTATAATGGATGTTCGTTGGCGCCGGTGGTACCCTGATAAATTGGGATTACCGGGGCATGTATATCCTCGTGGTGGTTTGCCTATGATTGGCCACCATGTTGGTGCATATATTGTTCACCATGATTCTTACTCTTATGTTGCTTCTCTAGGTGGACCAAATGACCACTCTCCCATCTACACCGCTTGCTATACAAGATGTTAGCAGAATCCTGACAGCTTTTTCAATTTCAATCCATGACAAAGGCGGTACTCACAGCTAAACTTCTTCACATTCCCACCAGCTACATCATACGCCCGGATAGTAGCAATCGTATTCTGATGCACCGTCTTCAACTGCGTATCATCTTTACTTTTGCCCTTCAGATCCATCTGCCTAAACATGTTCAACGCCGACTCTTCCCTCATCTCACCTAATCCAGGTCGGCCCTTCGATTCCATAGATCCCACAATCTGCCAGCCTTGCTCATTGCCTTGTAGCCTATACGCTTCGCAATCCTGTTCCTATCAGCCAGAGCACAACCTCCCACACACATCAGAGCTTGAGAGGGTACACCCACATAACCAGCAGCAATAATCTCACTCTCCCCATTCCAAATCAGACTCAAAAACGGCAACACCTGCAAACTCAAACTCAACACCGCCCTCGGCGCCTCGTCCGGCCCACTCGGATACACAACAGTAACACTACTATCATGCGCCGTAAACGCCAACGCATTCCCACTCGGACTAAACGCCACCCCATGCACCCATCCCGCCTCATTATTCAAATACTCCCCACAAACAGTCCCAAACGGCAATCTCTCTCCCCACACACTCCCCTCCGGCCGCTCATCCACCCCCTTAATAAAACTACTGAAGACCCTCGCATGCGCATCTGTACTACCGGCAGCAAGCAAGACAGAATTGGGGTGCCAGGCAAGAGTGGTGATGGTGCTGCGAATGGGTTTCTTGAGGTGTTTGCTGACCCACCAGTCGTTTTCGGACTCGAAGTAGCAGACTGCTATTACGCGGGCGCCGGAGCCGACGGCGAATTTTGCTTCGGAGGGGGACCAGCGGACGAAGGTGGCGGCGCGGTTGATGCGGAGGAGGACGAGGGTGGGTTTCCAGCCTGTTGGGGAGGGTTCCCAGACGTAGGCATTGCGGTCTGTTGGGGGTTGGATAGGTTGTTAGCTAGCTTCTCTGTATGTACAATTTTTTAGATTTGGGAAATGGGGGAAGGCGTAGATGTACCCTGGGAGCATGTAACGATACGGCCGGTTGTTGGAGCGATATCGACGCTTGTGACTGTTTTATCGTGGCCTTTGAGCTCATCCTGCAGAGTGAATTTATTGCCCGAGCGGGTGTAGAGCTCGACGTTGTTGTCTCGTGCTACGGCTAGGGCTTTGCGGTCTGCGGAGAAGGAGTGGTCCGCAATTGGGTGGTGGAAGAGGTGGTGGACTTCGGGAGAGGCCATTGTAGATGGGAGGGGGGCGATAGGAGTAGCTCTCTACTATCGCAGGGGAATGGGGTTAGAGTGATGTGTGGAGAGTGTGCGTGTAGAAGGCTTGAGAGCTGGCCTTGCAAATAATGACGCGCTAGTGGGGTAGAGGTGGAAGCTTCCCGCGTCTCTGTTGCCTTACTTATCCACATACACTTCGTGTTCGCTATGATTCACGTTTAATTGTGGCTACCCTCTGTTTAGACTTACGTGGCCACCTTCCACTCTATCTGCTACAACAAACTCTCCCAGCGTGGACGCAACTCAAGCTCAATGTCGTCCCACGTTGTCGTGCTTGACTCAACTGCTCGCCGCGCAGTAATCAAGACTACACCTACAAAGCATCTCTCGGATGTGCTGCAAGAAGCATGCGGGAAGCTAGGGCTTGATCCATCCAAGCATGGCCTGAAGAACAGCAGCAACAAGACTTTGGATCTTTCACAACCCATAAGGCTCTCAGGTCTCTCTTCAGGCGCAAAGCTTCAGCTTGTCGTCCTTTCTCGATCACCCTCCGTTGTTTCAGTGGCTCTTCAGCTTCCGGAATCAGAAGCGAATGGACAAAGCAGACTTACAGACAAATTCCCAAGCAGCACGACAGTATGGCTGTTACTTCGGCACTTCGAATCAACCTCACAAGTAGCAAGAAATTTCACGGCAAGAGGGACAGCAAAGATAGGGGCCGGTGCATCAAGCGGTGCTGGGAGGATGTATTACGAAACTCCCGTATTACACGTGATGGGAAGAGAGTTATCATCATTTACGGATCTCCAAAAGAATCTGGCACAGCTTGGTTTCAACAGTGGGAGTGTCCTATTTCGCCTAAGCTTTCGAGGGACAGAGACTCCATTAGAAGAGGCAATGATGGAGATCGACAAATATTTCAAGTCTGCGGAAGGAGACAGTACTGGAGGAGCACATGCTGGCAGCGTTGCGAATACGCAAATTCCGCCTAATACATCTGAAGATGGACCAATCCTCACCGGAGAAAATACCGCTGACCCTGCACCTGCTGACGCTTTATCACCACCTTCTGATGGCCCGTTATCCCCCGAACCGACCCAAAGCGATACAGTTCCTCCTGCCTCAGAAACAGACGCCTCGCTTGCCGACCCTTCAGCAACAGAGGAATCTTCGATAACAGGCCCTTCGCAACGGCCTATAATCGTATATGCTCCCCCATCAGTCTCTACACCAGCCGCTGCACGACACGCCCACAACGAGAAGGATTACGAGCCCACCATCGATCATGCTAAACTTCACCAGCAACGTCTCTCCACCTACGCGAGGAACAAGACTCTGCCTAGTGATGCAGAATTAGCTACCCAGGCAGAGGCTCAGGCTAAGAAGAATGCCGAAGTGAAGGAGGTCAGGATTAAGATTCGATTCCCAGATCAATCACAGGTCGTCAGTACATTTACCAATCTTGACACGACGGCAACACTTTACGAATTCGTCCAGCGGCTCATGCGCAACGAAAATGAACCTTTTTCTCTGAATTTCTCGACGCCCAAAGGTCCTCGGAATATTCCAAAAGAGAATATGAGGTTGATACAAGGCCTGGGTATGGTTGGGGCCGTTCTTATCAACGTGGTTTGGGAGGAGGGCGCCAGCAAAGAAGCTCGAGGGGGAAAGATACTCAAGAGTGAGTATGAGGAGAAAGCAGAGGAAATCACAGTCAAAGAGCCTGAAGGAGTCGAGGTCGAGGAGAAACCTGAGTCTCAGGGTGGGACTGCGGACGGAAAACGAAAGTCGGAAGGGAAGGAAAAAAAAGGTGGTGTGCCGAAATGGCTAAAGCTGCCGGGCAAGAAATAATCAAGGGGTGATGTATCACGAAGTTCATGTGAAAAAGATTTCAATGAAGGCAGAGCGAGCATATCCTTTTCTGCATCCTGCTGTCAGAAAAGGGAGGAATAAAGCATTAGCATGGAGTCCCAAAGCCTAGACAATGTCGATAAACCACCCAAATGTAGCATAGAGCTGATGACAGCAACTCAAATATTCAACAAGCATGAAAGCTTCATTTCTAGCATATGACACTGCCTTAAGCCGTTGTGCAATTCAGCTCAAGCGTCCGTCACATACTCACTTTCCATCATCCATGCCTCAACCACACCCCATCAACCCCCCCTCTCCATCTAATGCCCAGCCCGCCTCGACTCGGCAATAACGCCTTGTAGCTCATCGACCTTTCGCTTCGCGCGTCCGAACGTGCCAAGCTAGAAATTGAATCTATCAGCGCTTGTCCTATCAATTATTTCTCGTGTATGCTTTCATGCTTATCCAACTGGCAATGAACATATGCAGATGCGCTAGTGATAGGAGAGAGAGGTTATACGTACTCGCTTCTTAGCCAGCTTACGAGCACGCTTGTCCTTGCTGTTACGCAGGAGTTCGATGACACGACGCTCGTAGGGTGCAAGTCTGTAACATCCCATCGAATTAGCCACAAGATCCTCATTCTAATCACTCGTTCCATGTCCTTTCTCAGTTCCCTGATATCCTTCCTGCTTCACCACGCATTCCTCAGTTACTGGTGACAAGCAAACCCACGTACCCAGAAACCTCCTTAACAATTTCCCTCACAAACGCCGTCCTCTTGCTCAAATGACCCTTGGTGCGCGAGATCCGCGGCTTGGTTTCGCGAGGTGTGACTTTCTGCTGCATTATCAGCCTCTCCCATTCCATTCCATTCCATTCCTTCTTGTATTCTGCGCTGAACATCACAGCATGGATGGGGGAGGGGGAGTGACGTACGTGGCCTTTGTTAAGACCGGAAGCAATACCGCTCCGCTGCTTGACTGCCATCGTGATGGTTGCGGATTGGTGTGTTCGAATGTCGAGGAGCGGTAGAGGTTGATATTTTGGCGGTTAGTGGGCAGTGGGTGCGGGGAGGCTAGAGGGTGATAGGTTTAGTGGGTGTTTAAGCGAGGGTTTTTGAGATACTTAGCCCTTAGGCTACGTGATGGTCGGCGCTCTTATTTTTTTGCAATTCGATGGAGGAATAGAAGATGAAGATACTGACGGTCAATTTCTTGACTTGTGCTGTGAAGGCATGCAAAACTTCGCCGTTATCTTTTCCGCTACACTTTCGGGATGCGGAGCTCGAGCAGTCGGATATTGAATATAATCCTTCTTTTTTGAGGAATATTTTACCTAGGGTGGACTGGGAGGCGTTAAAGGTTACTGCTACTGAGGTATGTGTATGTATGCTAGTGTTGTAAAGTCATCTTGTCCTTTCTCCACTATACAATTTTCATAAAGCCAAGATAACTTCTTTTGTTTTTGAGACATGGTCTCTCGCTTGAACCTTTCCACACCTCAGCAAAATGAATCTTACGAAATATTACCGTCTCTATGTTCTCTCTTAGAACTAAATCTCACATCTTTCGTTATAGCTCGGCTTTACCACTGTTCCCTCCGAGAAACCCAACTTAGACCCTACGCCTAACAACACAGATTTGCCAGCTCCCGAAACCGCCATGGAGACCTCAGAATCTGACGTTGCCGACGAGAAAGTGATGCGAGACTTGCACACCCTTTTACTAGAAACTGAAGTACGGGAAGGTAAGATGGTCTGCGGGAATTGTGGGCATGAATACAAGATCAAAGAGGGTATTGCTAATTTCCTATTGCCCAGCCATCTCGGTAGGTTAGCTTTGAGCTGGCTTTCTTTCCGACATTGTCTTTGTAATCCCACAGAGTTGAGAGTCAGCTGAGATGTTGTATGGAAAGACTTGGCTGATTGGTCTTATTTTATAGTGTAGTGGAGTGCGGACAACTCCTCAAGACGTAAAAGGATGCAGAGGCTGGTTTTCGAGAGGGAAGGCTGTTGGAGCGAGGAAAGGCGATGTTTGGTTATCTACTGATCGCCTTGAAGCAGGGATGGACATGTCGTGTCGATTATAGACGGCATGAAAACTCGATTACGGGGGCTCGTCTCCATCAATCTCTAGCGGTGCATCATGAACGCTGGCCTGACTTGTTGCCTGAATTGTCAATTCCGAAAAGAGTATTGCCAAGCCTAGTGTTACAGGAGTGATTATAAATTTTCCTTCTAAATCCTCACTCTCTAACGATCTGAAACAACAGCCGCCTCATATCTGGATCACCCCAGTCTTTGTTCTGCGCATAGCCAAAATCTACCTCATCAAGACTAGCCTCAACCCTCCACCTCGTGCCAGTCTCGCGACCCACCTCCTCCCAAAACTCCGTCCAGCTCTGCACATCATGCCGGAACTGCCATCGCCCGTCGTTCATCACGTCATACTCCCCCGGCTTCACGCTGCCTAGCTGCCGGCCTAGTAGCATAGACCCAGGCGACGGCTTCAGCATCCCGACCACCATCCTGGCGGCCTGGAGTTGTCGCGGGCGCGGGAAGAGGTGGAAGAAGGATGCGGCCCAGATGATATCGATCTTGGCATTCACCTCGGTGAGATCTTGGGCTGCGGAGGGTCCAAGTACGTCGACGGCGAGGAAGTGACTATCTAGGGTGCTGCGGTCGAGGAAGAGATCATAGCCGAGATCAATGAACTTGTGGTCGATGTCTATGCCGTAAAGGCGGTTAGAGGCCACGCCGTCGTGGACGAGTTGGCGCAGATCTTGCGCAAAACAGCAACCCAGGTCTAAAAAAGTGGTGTTGGGGATGCTGGTGAGACGGTGGAGGATTTGCGGGTAAGCGGGGTGGGTGCGGAGGGAGAGGTTGAGGAAGCGTAGCTGGCCAATGCAGGCGTAGCTGTAGAGAGGGCAGAGAGTTAGTGCTTGTATGAAATTGCTAGTAGGCTGCCAAGGGTGGTGTGCGGATTCTTCCGCCTGTCCCCCGTTTCTCTCACTTCTTCGGTCGAGAGCATGTACTTACGGGAAGACGGCGAAAGCACGGTCGCGCTGTGGGTGAGGAGATTAGCTATAAGAGCGCCTGAGGTCAATCGTCATTGAGTAGATTCTGGGTTGAGGGTGGGGCATCCATCCACTCCTCCCGCAATTGACTCGGAGGATTCTAACAGCATTCGTGTATACACACCAATTCAAGAATATGTTCCGCAGTTTTTTCCTGCGGTATGTGGCTATATTCCCGGAGGAGCTTCTTAATGGGTTCGTTGACCTTTTTGTCGATCTCGACGGGATCTGTGGTGAAGAATCTGGCGACATTGGAGGCATCGTGAGTGGATTTTTCTTTTGAGTTCATTTTGAGGACTGGATTGGAAAACGACAAGATGAGTAACGAGATCAGTAAAAGGGAGAAGGATGAGTTGAGATTGGAGAGGGGGAAAGTAGTCTTTGGAACGTGTGTCAAGACAGAGAGTATGAGGGCCGATAATGGGTTTGAGCGCTCGTATTACGCGTATTACGAACGCCTTTACCCCATATAGGTATTGAATAACTAAGGCCCACAATCTGTGAATGGCGCAACAAGGTAGATCCTACCAATGTTGCTGTTATCGGTGTAGCATTGAGCAACCGACCGTACTTTAGCCGGCACCAGCGGTTTTCTCAGTCAATCCGTATGTACGATGACGATGTAGCGATAACGATGCTGTTTTCTCCGTGAATGTGGTAACAAATAGTATGTAGACAGTCAATTAATTGGCTATGTTTGTGTGGGGTATAATGGTGTCGGTAAATGCGGTTCTAGTGGAAGTGTACTAGGAAGTGTACTGTCTGGAGTCAAATTATATCACAAATCTATTGTTATCACATATTATCACACCAAAGAACATGTTTTCCTCTCCTTCGTTGTTTCCTCCGACCACACCATATCCTTACTAACCTTGATGCGATTACTAGGTACCTCCTCACTGATCCCACTCGCCCTCGGGTCCGCTGACGCCCCATTTACAACCACACTCCTAAAATCCGACGCATATACCTGAGTTTTGGGTTCTAAGTCTCTATCTCTATTTGTAACAGTATTTGTTTTAGATGCCCAGCCATCTTCACCAAACTCGCCGCTTTCTTCGTCGTTCTTGCTGTGTTGGCTGTGCAACATCGAATGCTCTCTGGGCCATGCTCGCGTAGCCGTCAGGGGGACTTCCGCTGCTCTGGCTTTGCCCGTGGATATGTAGCCCGATTGGGCGATCCCGCCGCTGACGAAGCGACGGAGAGGTGCCATACAGGGTATGCAGGCGCAGATCACACCGAGACAGCATTCTACTGGCGTCCAAACTAGAGTTCCAGCATCGTCCCCTCCGATGTGGAAAGTAGTGTCAGTAATTTTATCGATTCTTGCAGGCGTTTGATCTCTAAAGACATGGATGATGGACCATGTGAAAACGAGTTTTTAACGCGCTTAACAGAGGAAAAGGGGTAGGAAGCTTACAGGTAGGGTCCTCGGAATTTTCGTCAAGCCAAATATACCGGAATCGAACGATACTAGCCGCTAGAACGCTGGAAAGCATGTCAATCAAACTTCCACCTCTCTTGAACTTGAAGTGGTACCAAGACGTACAATGCTCCCAGTCCGAATATGAACATTAGTTCAAGTTTGCGCCCTAAGCTCATCTGAAGTCGCCAAAGCACCGGGAAAGGAAGCAGCAGCAATATCAAGTCGCCAATACAGTTCAAAAGACTGGATGGGACTTGGCTCGCACGGGTGTCCAGGCATGAACCGTTGTCAGGAGGATCTAATTTATAGAATAGGTAGGCTCGGTTCCAGAAGAAAGGTACTGGGACACATTGCACTACAACAATGATGAAGGTGGCAATTCCCCATAGCACAGAGTAAGTCATCATGATCCAAAGGGTCCATTTGAACCAGCGTTGGTTTCCGGTGAATATCCGACGATAGAGCATCAGGATGGCGATTTTGACGAGTGGGATCTCCCAAGCCCAGAGGAAACCCTCAACCCAAATAGCCTTGTCGAAGTCAGTAGTTGAGTAATATCGTTCAAGGAAATTCCATTCACCTTGAATAGATTGACCAATTTGTCTGGTGGAGTAGGATCTGTCTCGACTGCTCGGATGAGATGCTGCCCAATACCATAGTGAACGCCTATTATCCGCTAATAAGAGATCGGTTTGCAACATAGTCCATCATATTAGTGCCACTCACATATGATCGTATTCACGCAAAGCGCGAGACAAAGAAGCTAAAGGTACGTTAATAAAATTGAAGAGTCGTATTTCTAAAGCCTAAAAGACTTGCCAGTGCTCCAACAATGAGGTAGTCATCAATATCGAAACGCGACTTGATCATCTTTTGTGCCCATAATCGTAATGCTACGGAAACAGTCGTTGCGATCAATAAAATACCGGATGCGGCGATGATCGAAGGTCCTCTGTTGTCGTCCAGCTGGTGTCGATCTTCTGGAGTTATGGCAGCCATCTCGTATACCGCAATCTTGCAAGATGGCTCGAGATTTGCCTATGATTTGGCTTGAACAGGCCTAAAGGTCAGGCGCACGTCTTCATGATTGAAGGTAGAGAGGAAAGGTTGAAAGAAGTTCCAGAGAGTCGAAGTAGAGCTCACGTCATACACCGAGACTCGTAGCATTTCATCTGCGGCGTGTACATGCTGTGCCTCGCATAAATAGACGCTTGGAACTGATTGGCAAGGCCCAGTGAGGGAAGGATGGATGAGGATCCTTCTCGGCCAACGATGAAAGCTGGGAGCCAGTGGCTGCGCTTGCATAAGCTAGAGAGATTGTGGAGACTGTACAACACGATTATATTTGGAGAAGTACTTGCGTTGCTCAAAAGTCTGTCGAGACGCTAGTGTGTTTCGTAGGGTTACGACTTCCTTCTGGTAAACAAACATCTAGATGTAGCCCATGCAGGCCTTATTAAGCCTTCTACTTATGTATTTGTGGCTTACAAAGTGTCTGATTTATCGTAGGCTGCAGTTATTATCTTTTTCAAATGCATTGACAAACTCACAACGCTCTGAATCCTTTGTCCCAAATCTCTTGCCACATTCTGGTGGGGGTAGCTCAGAAGCTGAAAAGCTGAGAAGCTGACAGCGGGCGCTATATGTAGATCTCGACCGAAGCTATTACGACCCGTCGGAATGCTACGGCACTTGGCTGCTACGGCACTTGGCTGCTACGGCACTTGGCTGCTACGGCACTTGGCTGCCGTCCCTTGCCACAATCTTGCCTGCAGGTTAGATCCTGATACTGTACTAAAAGTATCGCTGGTTTCTTAGGGCAACCTCGGCCCGAGCGCATCACCTTTGGGGTCCAATTCGGGGAGGACGCTATTAAATACTAACTCTACAGTAACAGATACTTGGCTTCAGACCTGACGTTCACATCTTGATTAAATTGTTTTCCTGGTGGTTTCATCGTATTAGGGGGACTCTTACGATCGAGGTATGATACTGTCAAGCGTCTGCTTTACACAACCTTCACATCTCTATAGTTAGGAGGTAGGATGCAGCATTACAGCCATTTGCTAGAACCCCGAAGCTCCCGGAGACTCCATCGACCTGATGCAACCTTTGTGATCTATTGGCGCTGACCGTGCCGCTCTGCCATTGCGGCCATATGCAGGATGTGACATCGCTCAGCTTATTGCGCAACATGACGTGGCCTACCGCTAATCTTTCAAGGGTAAGACTGTGGTGGTGGGCTAGAGGGTCGGCTTGCATTTTCATGGGTTCTCAGTCTCTTTGCATAGGTAGCGATGCAGAATCAAATCGATATCTTGATACGTCATCTGGAAGAATCCTATTGCTCTGAGAAGTAAGTTACCAAAAGGGACCTCGAATCTTTAGGTCTAAGATGAGGGTGCCAACATTGAATGATGCGAGAGGAAATCACAACCTTCTTCCAAATCCGGTGTTTGTACGTTCCTTTGTGCTCAGACTAGCCAATTCCATTTGCAGCGAGTCACCCCAGCAGACCCAAGACAGCAGTGATGAACAGCAAAATTAGAACCCTTGTCCTATACCACCTGAAGACCCTCTGGCTCTTTACATTCAGCGATTTCAAAACCATCGTCGTCCCATCCACGGCCTTCGCCGGCCTCACAGCCCTCTCTGGTCCCTCTCTAACTACCAATCCTTCCGTACCATCTTTGTCCGATCTACTCGGCCGCCTGCCCCTCGTCCTCACGTGGATATGGCTCACTCTACTCCTCGTTGATATCGCTAATCAACGTCATCCTGGGTCCGTCATTGAAGACACCCTCAACAAACCGTGGCGGCCACTTCCTTCCGGCCGCATCTCATCATTTGGAGCCCGCCGACTGTTGCTCATAGCTATCCCATCTGTCCTCGCAATCACCAAGTTCTTTCTTCCTCAAGGGCTCCCCATTACCATTGTCGCTATCATTGGGTCTTACATGTACAACGACCTCGGTGGTGCAGACGAAAGCTTTTTCATACGCAACCTTATGAATGCTGCCGCCATTACATGTTTCAGCGCTGGTGCAGCTCAAGTTGCAATTGGCGAACAAGTCGCGTTGAATGATCGCGCTTATCGATGGCTGGCTATGATTGCTGCCATTGTCACCACCACGATGCAGGTACAAGACATGGAAGATCAAGAAGGAGATTGTGCAAGGGGACGGGTGACTATCCCTCTGTTGTTAGGAGATGCGACGGCAAGATGCAGTATTGCGTTGCTGGTCTCCGCATGGAGCTTTATATGCCCTGCTTATTGGGGCCTGGATGCTTCAGGTTATGTGTTGCCAGGGGTGGTGGGATTGACAATTGCCGGAAGAACGCTCACGATGCGGAATGTTCAGGCAGACAAGGGCAATTGGAGGGCTTGGAACATATGGATGATGACCTTGTATTTGTTACCTGTCTGGAAAGGTATTTCCGGCAATGCCAAGCTGTGGGTGTCTGGAACTTGGTCAGCCTGCGTATAGACAGCGACCGTGAAAGTGTTCTCAAGCTTCCTAGACATCGTTGTGATCCAGTAGATGATGAATTGCGTGCGTAGTCACTCTGGTGTGTAGAGCAATATCGTGCCTGTTAGAATTCTGACATGGCGCCAGTTTTGTAAAGACTTTGCAGACGCACACTGTTAGAGATTAGCCTAAAGTTGAGTCGGCTAAGGATATAATATAACAGAGTATATATTATATACGGCTCTTACAAGTATAGCTTTATCAGAACTCGCCATCCAACCGCCAATCTACGATCTCGGCGATCTAGGCTTGGTGAGCAGATGACATGCTTGGGCTACGTCGTGACACATCTACCTTGTCTACATAAGAGCCTCTCAAGATGCGTACGAACAGCGACGGGGGGGTTGAAGTTCCTGGAACGACCGAGGATCTTTGCAATTGGATCCATCGTTTGCAATTTGAAGACATTCCCATACACGTCCGCACCCGTGCTAAGCACCTCGTCCTTGATGGTCTCGCCTGCGCTATAGTTGGCGCACAGATGCCATGGTCCCAACAGGCTGCTAGTAGCATGCAAGCTTTCGAGCCAAATGGTAAAGCTACCATTTTTGGACATCAATATGTAAGATTGCCCTTTTTTTAGGTCGACTATGCGGTCTTACAGACGGAGCGAGCGTTCAATCAGAACCTCAATACTTTTGTTCATGCTCTCCATTCCTTAACAGCCCAAATAGAAATTGGGGCCCCTGGCCGCTGCCCTCCTCAATAGCGCCTTCATTCAAGCCTGCGAACTAGACGACTACCACCACGAAGCCCCCCTTCATTCAGAAGCCATCATACTCCCAACTCTTTTTGCCGCTGCAGAATCTCAAATCTATGCCCAGCCTCCAGCTCCCGTGACTGGCAGTACGTTCCTTCTTGCGAGTATTGTCGGATTCGAAGTCGGGCCACGTGCCGGCCGCGCCCTCTATGGTACGGAACTCCTCTCTATGGGCTGGCACTGTGGTACAGTATTTGGGCACCCAGCATCTGCGGCCGCCGCATCGAAGTTGTTTGCTATGAGCGCCAGACAGATTGAGGATGCGATTGGCATTGCGTGTACGCAGGCGTGTGGGTTGATGTCTGCGCAGTATGAGGGTATGGTTAAGCGCATGCAGCACGGATTCGCGGCTCGCAATGGACTTCTTGGGGCATTCCTAGCCAAAGGCGGCTACCAGGGAATAAGGAAGGTATTCGAGAGGCCGTATGGTGGGTTCTTGGCCATGTTTAGTAAGGGAAACAGTAGGACGCCTTCCTACGTGGTTGAGGAGGTTACGAAGGGGTTGGGCGTGATGTGGGATACAGCTGAGGTGCGAATCAAAACTCATGCTTGTGTTGGCGGAGCTTATGGTCTTATCGAATGTATTGAGAAGATACAGAAAGAGGAACCGGAAGAGCTCAAAGACTTGAAAGCTATCAGGGGTATCAGACTGGAGCTATCGAAGCCGTTGATAGGGCACTGTGGGTGGACCGCCACAAGACCTATAGCTGCTACCGGCGCGCAGATGAATGCCAACTACATTGCGGCGGTTCAACTTGTGGACCAGGAGGTTCTTTTAGAACAGTTCGAAGAAAGCAAGCTCGACCGAGATGAGGTATGGGAACTGGTCGAGAAGACTGTTTGCGTGCACAATGAGAGGTTCGATCGACTGAGTTACGAAATGGGGGCGGTTGTTACGATCGAATTTGAGGATGATAGACCAAGTTTGCAGAAGGTGGTCGATAAACCAAGAGGAATGGATCCTCCTATTTCAAATCAAGAGATCGTGGAGAAGTATAGGAGACTCACAGCTAATGTACTACCCAGAGATAGGCAGATTGCGATTGAGAAGAAAGTCTTGAACTTGGAGGAGCTCGAGGATGTTACAACCTTGACTAGTCTCCTTTCGCAGCCATTCAAGCTTAATGATACAATGCGACCCAAAATCTAAAGCAGATTTGTCACTGCCTTGTAATTTCGCCATAAATTATGTCACAAGTTTGCCCGTGTTTTTTCACCTCTAATGAAATTATCCACAAAGTCCTTGATAGGTAGATCTTCATTTTCGGACGATTGGATTATTCTCTCCAATTCCCACTGTGAGAATGCTCTTTCTAAGTTTTTGCGAATCTTCTTCTCAACAGCGCCGACAGTCTCCAGTCTCAATGCATGACCAAGTGGATATTCTATTACAACCTCATCCAGCTGCCGGCCATCTTGCAACAGGACCGTTACTCCATTCGCAGCACTCCTCTTATCGACATCGAGATATTCTCTGGAGAATCGTTCGTCTTCTACCAGCTCAATCTTCGTTCTGAGCCGATCCACCCGTGGATCTTTTGCCCATGGGCTGTTATCGCTGTAATCAGTGTACTCAATCAATGAGCCTTTCAGAAAAGTCACCGCCATCATGTATTGCATACAATGGTCCCGATCGGCTGCGTTGTGCAACTCGCCTGATTTGCTTATGATAAGAATAGCACCAGCATGCGTCCGGACCCTGATTTTGGCTATGTCCTGATCAACATCCAGCTCTTGGTCTGCTAAGGTGCGACTGATCTGCAGCACAGCTTCGAGAGCAGAAATTGCATGGCCTTCAGCTGGTATGAGCTTGAAGAAGATGTTCTCCATGACCCACGTTCCGAATGGACGGTGGAATGAGAAATTTTGGTTTTTGAAAGTGGCCGCATAGAAACCCCATCTAGGAGCTGTCAGCACAGTGGGAGCTCCTGGCTGCCCGGCCTTTGTAAGAAGCGAAAGATGTACAGCCCGCATACAGGCATCTCCACCAGCCCAGCCCTTCCTCGGACCAGTATTCGGCGCATGGCGATACGTGCGCAGAGGGTGACCATCCATCCAAACCTGGGACAACGCGGCGTGGGTCTCTGGCTCACTCAAGCCTAGGAGCCAGCATGTGACGGCAGTCGCGGATACCTTGACCAGAATGACATGATCAAGACCGATGGCGTTGAAGGAATTAAGAATTTGAAACAGCCCTTGGATCTCATAAGCTTTGATAAGAGCAGTAAGAAGAGTTGATACTGTGAGGGGTGGGGCCGTAGGATTACTCCCGCGGACTTGGGGTGGGTTCCGATTGAGCCAGTCGCTGACGGCGAGGATGGCGCCAAGATTGTCTCCATGTTCAATATTAGTTTTATATTCATGCATTGAATGCGCTAGGCCATTCTCTGACACAGGGAGACAACTCACCCGACGGATGTCCCCATTCAGCGCCATAGAAACCATCACTATGGTCGAGATAGCGTATCAGTATACCCAAATCGAACGCCCCTTTAACGGGATCTAATTGATATGAGGTGCCAGGTAATCTGAAGCCATTGGGAACCACCGTGCCCGGAACCACGGGGCCTAGCATTCGCGTACACTCAGGATTTGTCGTCAAGGTCTCGATAGCGCAACCAAGTGCGTCCAGAAGCGCTGTGCGAGCATGGAGCCATGCTTTGGGACTCGATGGTTTGTAATGGTGGACGTAGGTAGTGATGTCGATAATGATTTGGTCGTAGGGTTGGCGGGAGTTGTCGTTTGGCGTCCTCGTTGCCATTGCTATTGTTACAAGCAGAGAAACAAGTGCTCCAGGATTTTCAAGCATCACCAATATCAAACTCGTCACCTGACTCTCTACTTGACTGCACAATATTTCCTTTAAGAACAGACACGCACAACATATATATTACCCAGGTGGCTGCGAAGCTGAAGCGCAGGATCATCGCTAATGCAGGCTGACGAGTAACCCGACTAGCTACATACTCGAATGATCCTGTTCACCCGCCAAGCTTATAAAGGTACCTTTTATGTTGTAGCATCTTAGTTACACCTAAATATGGCCGTCGGTTCCAATGCCACAGCATACGGCTTCCATGCGATAAAGTCGTTATAGAGGCAACATGCATGATATGATGATCCGTTGAATTTTTAGCAATATGACTGGTCGTAAGGCTTCGCTCAGTATTACCGACAACCGCACAGGGAAGACTTACCAGATTCCAATCTCTCACAACGCAGTCCAAGCACCTCATTTCAAGCAGATAACAGCACCTGATGCCAATGCCGGTCTGCTCGTCTTCGATCCAGGACTTCGAAACACCGCCGTTGTCAAGTCGGAAGTTGCAAACTTGTATGGACAGGTTTACAGGTGCTAGCAAGCTCTCGAGCCCAGGCTGATCCCTACGGGTTGAATCTAGGAACGGTAGCACTGGAACCCTGCACTACAGAAATTACTCTATCAGCGAACTCTATCATCAAGACCTACAATATGAGGACATCCTCCATCTCCTCACCTGGGGCCATCTGCCGTCCGCACCGCAGAAAGCCGAGCTGCGAGCAGAACTGGCTGCCGCACTGTCGACGCCCGCGGACGCAATTTTCAGGGTCATCCATGCTTTCGCGTAAGCACCCCTTTCCACCGTGCCCAGCTCCACAGTCCCTATTAAAATCCCCAATACCAGTCCCACCGCGCCCCCAATGACCATGATCCTCGCCGGCCTCTCCGCCCATCTTTCCTCCCGCCCGACGACCCTCCCGGCCTTCACTGGCACCAATCTCTATGAATACGCCACCACCCCGATAACAATCGAAGCCCAAATTGCCCCCACCCTCTCCGCCTTGGCCGTCGTCGTCGCAATAACATACTGCTATCGCACCTCTACGCCCTTCACACCACCCCTTCCGACCCTCCCTTTCGCTGCCAACGTCTTCCGTATGCTTGGCCGTCCCCTCTCTACACACGAGCACAACGCTATCGAGAAACTCTGGCTACTGTACGCAGACCACGGCCTCGCCAATGCCACGGCCGCCTTCTTGCACACGGCCTCTACACGCGCCGACCCCGTAAGCTGCCTCATCGCCGCCCTGAGCGCTGGTTACGGGCCGCTGCACGGCGGCGCTATCGACATGGTCTACCACATGCTGACGCATCTGGGTTCGAAAGAGCAGGTGCCGGCGCTGATTGCCAGGGTGAAGAGTGGGAAGGAGAAGCTGTACGGGTTTGGCCATCGCGTGTACGAAACTGTAGATCCACGAGCTGGGTTTGTGAAGGAGATTTTAGGCGGGTTTGAGCGCAGCAAGTTCAAGATTGTTGAAGTCGCGGAAGAGATTGAGCGGTGCGCGAGCGAGGATGAGTGGTTCCGAAGCAGGAGAATTAGGATGAATGTGGATCTTTTTGGTTGTTTTGTTTATACTGCGCTGTATGTTGGACCCCATCCCATGTGCACTTTCCTCTGTTGGAAGCGTCTACAGTGAATCGCTTGCATCGGACTGTGGGTTTTTAGTGTCAGCATTGGAGGGACTGATGGGTTTCTATTAGTGGTTTGCCGCCCGATATCATCTTCCCGCTTACAGCGATTGCAAGGGCGCAGGGTTATATGGCCAGGTGGAGGGAATTCAATAGTGAGTCCATCATCCACTTCGCCCTCCAACTGAAGTCCAGGTGGGGTTTGACGCCGTTCTTGCAGTGAGCTCGCCGCCAATATGGCGGCCGCAGCAGATCTATACCGGTCCAGTAGCTACACATAGCTCTAAGCTCTAGATCAATGCCGCTTCAATTGGTATAGGAGTGCGCATCATTAAAAGTAATGATTGAGCGTAGCATACCACTTTTCATAACCAGCTCCCACATAGTTTTCCAGCCTGATTACATCCAAGCCGCAATGCTCACCACAGCCAAGAGCGCCCATGCACGACAGCCCACAGACCGAGCAGTCACACAGTCTCCGGTACTTTTTGAGGCGGCCGAACTACTCGTCGCCGCAGTCTTTCCCGTCGCCGTGCTGCTTGCCACACTCGTACTATGCCCTGCCGTCGTTGTACTACCAGTGGTATTTTGTAGGTCAAAATAACCCCCAGCAATCGGTTGTCCCAAACCCGCAGCTGTCACGAAGCTCGTCAGATTGAAGGGATATCGATTAGTCAGATTCAACGCATTGAGCGGCAGGTAGCTGAGAAAGGGGCTCGGGACCGTGAAGTCATCTGGCTGCGTCCAGAGCGTGAGGGTGTACGAGTGCGCGTTGCCCGGCGAGGGTGCAGGGACGAGGTAGGGTGCGAGCGGCTGGGCGACGGTGGTAAGGGGATAGAAGGTCGTGTTATTAAGCGTTGTGGAAGTGTTGCTGGAGGTCAGGCCTGGGAGCATGTAGTGCAGGACTTCGACAACATCGCTAGGGGTGCCGGCGTTTGGGTCAACCATGATGACCAAGTAGGTGCCCTGAAGGGCGGTGGTGGTGCCGAGCGTTGGTGGAAGCGCGACAACTGGGTGTTTTAGTGGTGATGAAGTGATATGATAAGAGCAGACGAGCAGATAACAATATACCGGCTTCGGACAACAGCTCCCCTTGAGGAGAAACGACTGTAGTGTTGAAATCCACAATCAGAGGCCTCGTCACGTTAAACGCGAAGTTGACGGGCGTTTGGGCGAGGGAGGGGCGAAACAATATGATGGGTAGGAAGAGAGCGGCGAGTGGGTGGAGTTGCATGATGGAATAACTGGTGCTTGTCTATATTTAATTGGTGCTTAACTATAGTAATGAATGAAGAATCGATCACGGAGCTGGGAGGTCCTGTGGGATGGGGGGGCGGGATGCTTCATGTCTCAGGCACTCCGTGGCGCGCATCACTGGTAAAAGTCGGAGCCTAGCTTGCATAGAGTCAATTGCAATTCATGAAGGGCTGATCAGCTGGTTTTATAATACAATATTTGCTAGATTTTGGAAATTACCTCAGGACCTTGTCGTGAAGCTATCGCATGTTCTGATGGTTGATGCTAAGGTCTAGGGTTAGGGCACTCCGCAGCGCTACTACCTTAGCTAGATAGCCGACCCCCAAGTACCGTAAGATACCTCTTAATATTTTAACTTGAATGATCCTGTCTTGAATAGTAAAAGAATGTGTCTTATATTCAAGGCTAAAGAAATTCTTAGTTTGAGAATCTCACGAGGGTTTAAGGGTGAGCAGAATTCAGAGGTGCTCACGGGTAGGCACATGGGGAACGAAAGTCGCAAGGTGGCCGCAGACCACAGCCACAGATTCAGCATCTCGTGCAGAATGAACAGATCACTTGTAACACACGTTGAATTGTGGATACTTTTTGTGGGTAGGCAGATAATGCCTTCTGCACCTATCTCGCCACACTTCTTTCAGCATCATCATGGATGATGTTGCACGACTAGTGTACATAAAATCAGCGAGAACCTCTCTCAGGCACGCTTTCAACATAGCGGATTCGCCTTAGTTGTCCGGGCCCGCTCAGCGTAAAATTCCGCCGCATGATAGAAATAACGCCTCTGATGCAATATAGCTCGATGCAGCGCTGATAACGTGACTTCTTGACCAAGACGTCCTACTAACTTAGAGCCGTAGATTCAAAAAAAAACTTGAAGATGCAGGAAATTGCTAATTGAGGAAGCCCTTGCATCGGGCTGTACCACACAGACACGGTATACGATCGTCACTACCCCATTCACGTTCGAATTTGTAGTCGTATGTCAATTCTTCGTCTAAGGACCAGTTAGTACAAGGCCAGGCACCGAGCGATGCCTTTGCTATCAGAGGTACTTACTTTGACCAATGTCTCGCAGAGCATAGATGACAATTCGCTTCGTTCCTTCGACTTTGATGATCTTGGCAGTACAATTTGGATCGCAGCTGTGATTGATGAAACGAGCGATACCGCCGCGCTTTGTTGCGTCAATCACGGTGTTTTCATCGATCCTGAATAGAT
Source organism: Cladonia metacorallifera KoLRI002260 (assembly GCA_000482085.2). Lineage (NCBI taxonomy): Eukaryota > Fungi > Ascomycota > Lecanoromycetes > Lecanorales > Cladoniaceae > Cladonia > Cladonia metacorallifera. The sequence continues at coordinate 1,055,496 of KI911109.1, forward strand.
AGCTGCTTCCAATGCCACTCTTCAGATACTGTCGTTCCCTCATATCTGCCACCTGCTGTCGGACCATCTCACCAACGTACTCAATAATCATGTCATTGGCGGCAATGTTCTCCATGGCGTACAGTCCCCAGTTGTGAATGGCAGAACGAGCAAACTTGACGGGCTTCTTGCGTTTCTTGAGCTGATTGAAGCGAATTGCGTCACCTTCTCCACTGGAAGTAGCCAGTACTTGCTTTTGAGCCGCAATATCTGCAACAAGGCGACGATTGTTGACACGACTGGACCTTGAAGAAGATTTCGCAGTGCTTTTAGCCAACGCCAACGCCTTGATCTCCGCGGCGGTAGCAACAGGATCATCTTTGTTAGCTTGAGCTTCGCGTTCTTCCCTCGCTCTCTGGACCTTGATTCGATGCGGCAGGTACTTCGACTTCTCCGACTCCAAGATCTTCTTAGTCCCTTCCGTTCTGGCGCAGCCTGTAAGATTGGGCACATAGTATCCCTCAATCTTCGTCTCTTCCCTTATAACGCCTCTTTCACCGCCCCGGTTGAGCGCCTTGATCTCCTTTTGCTTCCACGACCACGTAGATATATTTCCTAGATTGGCTGCAGCTCTACCAGCCAGGACTTGTCGCAAGATCCTAAGATCTTCGTCGTCTTTGACGATGTGCTGCCAGCCATCTAGATCGAGGACGACATTTGGATCTTCCGGTACCGTTCGCTCAGGCTCTCCCTTGGTAACAAACCATGGCACTTTTTCGGTCTCTGGTGTGACCACTGGCTCTTCTGCGGCCGGAACTTTCGGAGCACTCTTTAATAGCAGCTCATATTCGGCCTTTGCTTGCTCTTTCTTCCTGAGTGCTTCGCGCTCTTCATAGATTTGCTTTTTGGACTTTCTAGCATTTTTGGTCGGCTTCTTTGATCGGCCTGTTTTGCTATCCGTCTCAGGCGTTTCACTAGGCTCTTTGCTGTGAGTGTCCATAAATTCATCTATTTCTAAACCGATGCATGGGTTTGTATTGAATGGAGATGATGGCACTATCTCAATGTCGTTGTCATCTTTGCGGATTCCGAATAACTCATCGTCCTCCTTTTGCTTTTCCTTCGACGCAAGCTCTTGTATGAGTTGCTCTTGTGTGAGTTGCCTCCTCTTTTTAGCCGCTTGAGAGAGCTTGCTTTGATCGTGCTCAGAAGAAGCCATCAGGATCTCTTTGGCCGTTTCTTGATCAATGTCAGTCATGGCAGGAGTGACGTCGTCAGTGTCATCGTCCTCCCGAAGATTGCTCCAGATCGAGGTCCTACTGTTTCGGCGAAGCTTCTTTGGTTTCGGGCGACTGCTCTCGTTATCAGACATGTCTGAAGCGACGCTCATTCTGCTCGCGGGCCTGCTCTCTTGCTCCTCAGTGTCCCGAGTGAAGGTAGTCCTTCGCTCGTCCTCTGAGTCTTCGTCTTCTTCCTGGAATCCTTGCAGGCGGTGATGAAGGCCACGGATCTCCTTCTTTCTCGGGGCTTTCTGCTTACGTCGCTCATCCATAAATCCATCATTCCCACGTTTGCTGGCGATCCCCTTCCGTATTCTAGGGAGCGCAGAGACGTTCAAAGTCGAGGGTCCCAGGGGTCGACGACCATTTATTAACATGTCACTTCGTGAGTCTGGTGTTCCAGCTGGAGGAGTGTAATTGGTCATGTCGAATCTGAGGCCTGGACCTCTACCATCATTTGGATCACTGATGTTAAGTTTCCGTCGCTTGTCAGCATGTCGATCCGGTTCCAGGAACTCGTAGAGCTCTGAGGCGACTATCTTGAGTTTAACATCCTGCATGAGCTTGACCTTAACCTCACTTCTTATGGTCTCCACTGCCTCGACAACAGGGTCAATGTTCTTAGCTCTTTGCTTCTTTTCCTCCTCAAGATCCTGCTCCTCCTCTTTTTGGAGCCTCTCGCGCTCTGCCTTCTCGCGTTTTTCCGCAATCACTCTTTCAGGGCTGGGGCTCCGAACGTAATTTGGGTTGCCGAACTGATGGCACTCCATGTTCATAATGTATGTGAAAAGCTCTCTATAGCGATACTGCTCGTAACACCTGACTGCGTATTCTTCACCCTTCTTAGAATCTTCAAAGATGACATAGTAGCCGGTCCTGTCACATCTAACATCTTTCCAGTTCTCGTTCTTGAGTCGCTTCTTCAGATGTGGTAAAGTTTTTGGCATGACTGGAACATAACAATGGGCGATGAAGATGTACGGATCGCGGCCAATTTGATCCAGAATTGGTTTCTCTTCTATTGTATTCGCACCATCTGGTTCCGTCACCGCCCTTGGACCCTGGTGCGGCGGTGGATGTGGAGGTTGTGTTGAAGCCGTTAATGGTAAGTGCGTTGTTGAAGGCGGTGGAGGTGGTGGAAGATGAATCCTCGGGAAGGTCTTCGCGGAAGGACCTTTTGGTGCTGATGGAGGTGGGCCTGGAACATTGACCTCTCTCTTTGGCTTTTCAATTCTTGGTTCCTTGGCCCGTTGTTTCTCCTTTGCCTTGATCATTGCACGTCTACCCACGGAACCATCACGATCTAACTCTGCAAAGACGGGACACAATCCGACTCTGTGTTGCCCTCCTTTACATTCAAGGTACGCTTTCTTGGCAGCATCGCTGGCCGAAATTGGAGGACCACCTCGAACTGATCGGCTATCCTTGTATTTGATGAGACATATTCCGAGAAAGCTACCATTTTCCGGGTCTGTCTTGCTGTTGATTTCTGCTATATCTCCGAAGCTCGAGAAAAGATGACGGATCTGAGTGACAGGTGCAAGAGGATCAAACCCAGTTACGACAATCCTGGTTGGAGGTCCAGGTCCAATGGAAGTTTCCTTCTCGTACTTATACTCTTTCAAAGAATATGGGGCGACTCTGTACAGAGTTTTGCGGCGGTTGGCGACGCCATTTGTATAGCCTCGAAGCTCTAAGCGGGGATCTGGTGGTGGTGGTCCCTCCTCCTACATAGCAGCTATGTAAGCATATGTGCAAACCTGTGACCGAACGTATACAAACTTACTCCTTCTCCAAATGATTTATACTCTGCCGTACGGTTCCGCTTCTCTTTTCCTTTCAAGGACTTATCAGCATCAGGATCGAAGACGATCTTATAGCCTTTGACTTCTCCCTTGCCAGGCCGGGCTTGTGGCCCAGTTGGCGGGCTAGTACGCTCTGAGTCAACACTGTCAGGAGTAGATGCTGTTTCCATCCTGGAGTCAACGTTTTCTTCCAAACGCCCAGGCAATGGCGATCTTGGGGGTAACCTGGCCGTGGCACGCTTGTCCTGAGTGGTCCGTTTAGGGGAGGAAGGCATGCCGCTAGCTCGAGGTGATGAGTCGATGTTTGTCAGTGGTGTTAGACTCGTTGCATTGTGAACTCCATTGTGATTCGCTATGCCGGCCTCCTTACGGCTTGCGCTGAAGACAGAAGACGTAGTACTGGTCGAGCTAGCAGAGCCGACTTCATGAGAAACATCTCCGTTGGCATACTCATTCTCCTCATGATGTATCGAATTTATTGCTGTGTTGTTAATTCCATCATTCCTTCTTTTGGTAAGTGTACTCCCCTCGCCCTCTCCACCACCAGAGGAGGCACGAGCTGCGGATGGCGCATGTGAACTATGAGAAGCGGTGTTGGCTGTAGAGTAGTGCCTCCCACGATCTTCGGAAGCTTTAGAGCGCTTTTGTTGGAGCACTGAAGGGGCTGTAGGGAAGAAGTCTGCAAAGCCCTTGGATGAGCGCGACATCCTTTTTGAGATAGCTACCTATACCGCTTGAGATGCACCATCTCGCCGCTCCTAAAGATTCCACCGAATGCAGAACAGTGAAAGATTTTGTGATCGTGGTTAATAGGTGTTGCTAGTCTTCCCTGCACCAGTTGCTGTGCGAGGTGGCTTGCACGCGGTAGGAGGGGTCTGGACCAACGCGACCAGCGAGGGGGCGATTTTTCCAGAATTGGTGGATATGGTAGGTATGGCAGGATTAGCGTTACCTGGATATTCAAACAGAGGATTTTAAAGAAACAAGATGGTTTGTACAGAGGGTAGCAACCTGCGTCAATGCTTTGTCTCCTACAATGAGGTTCTGGATGAGGGTTCCTAGTACTGTAATTTTCCCCGGCTTAGCGGCTTTAGTGAAAAATCATGGTTTGTGGCTCTTATTCACTCCCATTTCTGCGCTACCATCTACACCGTACATCTTACAGCTGAATACATTATGTGACCCACTCCTATATATTACGCGACATATTAGACAACATCCCTCGATGGCACGCGAAAGTACCAAAGTTCTGCCACGTAGGTGCCTACCCGCCACCACTCTTCGATTGAGTCGCGCAAGCCATCTGCGCCCTGGATGTGACCTTCCGATGCTAGACTCTTATTATCCATTCATGTCCCTCTGCAGACTTTTTGATATCCACGAGCTTCTCTATATTGCCATCGTCGTGTCAAACAGACAGAAATCTGCATTCGGAGCGTGGGGAAGGGTGTCGTCATGATCTCCACCAGCAGCACCTTTCGCACAATGTAGTACTGTGCCGCGTGAAGACCAAGTGTAATTTTTTAGTATATCGAAGGATAAGAAGATGTAAGGTAACATTCAGGAGGGCATAAACTTGATACGTTTTATCAATGCCCGCATAATGCCCGATGGTTGTGAATGTTGGCAAGTTTTCGACAATGTGACAGGCCCAAGTGTTGCTACAGCTCACTCAAATGGCCCAAGACCCGAGAATTCGGAAAGGCAGGCTCCAGTAGGACTGTAGAAATGTAGCTTTCGATAGCAGACAGAAGCAACCGGCATCGCAGAAATAGGTTATGGAGCTATTGGGTGAGACACAGAGGCGGTACTGCCTGGGACGGGTCCTACGAAGTAAGCTTGAAAAATAATCAGTGTGAACATGGGGACAGTTTTGGGCAGCATAGTCGGCCACAGACAGCCTTTCCCATCGAACGTATAGGATGACTTAGTTCAATTGCTCCGATTAAGGCAACTCTTAAGTGTTGTTGAAAAGTTGGATGATGGTCAACGTACAAAAGGAGAGATCAGTTTGGCGAACTGCTGACTGAATGGTTGGCGAAATTCTGACTGAATGCGGCGCTACTGCAAGGAACCTTTTCCGCCTTCGTGTTAACCTATTTTTGGCCCTTTGACCCTTGTAGAGCAAAAAAAAGAAGCCGCAAACGATGGATAGACTGGGTGCTGCGCCTGGCTGCCACGTACTCTGGTACATATAACACGGGAGAAGGCTGAGATGAGATCTTCTCCCCTAAAGCAAAGAGAAAGGGGTAACGACGCCTCCGCTTATGTTTGGCGCCGTTCTGGAACAAGATTGCTTGGCAACTGACAAGGGTCTGCGACCAGTGAAACGGTCCTTATAAACACCAGCTCGTCCCTACAATTCCACCTCCAAACCCTCTCTCACCTTCGTTCTCGCATGTAAGCTGGTGCATATTGGTCTCTCGTTAAAATCTCTATTTACTATTGTCCTCCACTGGTGAATTATAACCCTCCAACACACCATTTTCGTTGCAATCATGTGGTAAGCAGGCTGAGAGCCTGATGCAAAGTCCCTTAAGCTGAGCTTGTATAGTGGCATCTTTGGCTACATCAACTACCTCGTGGAGAAGGACCGCAAATATATTATCGAAACACTCGTCAATGGACTATCTCGCTTAGAATACAGAGGTTATGATTCGGCTGGCCTTGCTGTCGATGGAGACAAGAAGAATGAGGTTTTTGCATTCAAAGAGGTCGGCAAGGTGGCCAAACTAAAGCAGCTCATCGCCGAACGTGACCCAGATATGACCAAAGTCTTCGACTCTCACGCTGGCATTGCACACACACGATGGGCTACACATGGGCAGCCTTCACGTATCAACTGCCATCCTCACCGCTCCGACCCAAGCTGGCAATTCTCGGTTGTCCACAATGGTATCATTACCAACTATAAAGAACTGAGGGTCCTCCTTGAGGGCAAGGGTTTCAAATTCGAAACAGAAACGGATACGGAGTGTATCGCCAAGCTCGCCAAGTACATCTACGATTCACACCCAGATGTAGAGTTCCTGACGCTTGCGAGAGGTGTCATCAAGGAGCTTCAGGGAGCCTTTGGTCTCCTGCTCAAGTCTGTACACTACCCACATGAGGTGATTGCGGCTCGCAAGGGTTCACCGCTGGTGGTGGGGGTCAGAACGCAGAAAAAGATGAAGGTCGACTTCGTGGATGTAGAATTCTCTGAGGAAGGTCCTCTGCCGGCGGAGCAAGCTTCTCAGAACGTTGCCATTAAGAAAGCATCTGCGAGCCTCCTAGCGCCTCCCGACAAGTCCCTACTTCATCGTTCGCAGTCTCGCGCCTTCTTGTCTGACGATGGACGACCCATCCCTACAGAGTTCTTCTTGTCCTCCGACCCTTCAGCTATCGTCGAGCACACCAAGAAAGTGCTCTATCTCGAAGACGACGACATCGCTCACATCCACGAAGGTTCTCTCAATATCCATCGCCTGAGCAAAGATGACGGGACGTCTAAGGTACGCGCTATCCAGACTCTTGAGTTGGAACTCCAAGAAATTATGAAGGGAAAGTTCGACCACTTCATGCAGAAGGAGATCTTCGAGCAGCCGGAATCAGTCATTAACACAATGCGTGGACGTTTGGATGTTGCCAACAAGACGGTCACTCTCGGTGGTCTGAAGCAGTATATCAGCACAATTCGCCGTTGTCGGAGACTGATTTTCATCGCCTGCGGAACTAGCTATCATTCATGTATGGCCGTCCGTGGGGCATTTGAGGAGCTCACGGAAATTCCAATCGCCGTGGAATTGGCATCCGACTTTTTAGATCGGCAGGCCCCAGTCTTTCGTGACGACACTTGTGTCTTCGTGTCCCAATCGGGTGAGACAGCTGACTCTCTGATGGCCTTGAGATATTGCCTTGAGCGTGGTGCTCTCACTGTTGGTATCGTCAACGTAGTGGGCTCGTCGATTTCGCTCCTGACTCATTGCGGTGTGCATATCAATGCTGGTCCCGAGATCGGTGTCGCCTCCACAAAAGCGTACACATCGCAATTCGTTGCTATGATGATGTTTGCTCTATCTCTTAGCGAGGACCGTGCTTCGAAGCAGAAGAGACGCGAGGATATCATGAATGGATTGGGCCAAATTTCTGAGCAATTTAAACAGATCTTGAAGCTGAACGACCCTATCAAAGCTATGTGCCAAAAGTTCTTCAAGAACCAAAAGAGCTTGCTTCTGTTGGGTCGCGGAAGTCAATTCTCGACAGCTTTGGAAGGTGGGTTGTAAACACAACGCCATAAAGTCAGTGCTGACAAGATATTAGGTGCTTTGAAGATTAAGGAAATATCTTACCTTCACTGTGAGGCTGTTATGTCGGGAGAGCTGAAGCATGGTGTTCTGGCACTTGTCGACGAGAATCTACCGATTATCATGATCCTTACTCGCGATGACATTTTTGCCAAATCACTCAACGCATACCAACAAGGTAATTACGTTCTACCTGCACCCCCAGGTCCCTTTCATTGACTTTTCAAACCAGTTATTGCCCGTGGAGGTCGGCCCATCGTTATCTGCAATCCTGACGACTCAGAGTTCAGCTCTGAGCTGACTGAGAAGATCGAGATACCTAAGACTGTTGACTGTCTTCAAGGCTTACTGAACGTCATCCCTCTCCAGCTCATCGCATATTGGTTAGCTGTGGGTGAAGGCCTGAACGTTGATTTTCCTAGGAATCTGGCCAAGTCTGTCACTGTCGAGTAGGGCATTGCGATCAAAAAGGTGATGCATCTGGGCTTTCTAGAATTTGTCGAATTAGCTGCTTGCGTATTTTGCGGTGCCAGTAACTTACGAGTCACTTGGTCGGATTCTGTCCAAAGCACGAATGAGCGTGGGAATGAATATGAGAGGAGCGGAATGAACAGTTAGAGTCAATGAATTGGCATTAAATTGAAACTAGAACATACACACTTCTCGTACATTTGATTTGAATGTTAAACATCCAGGCACTCTGCTCCTCCATCAGGGTTGTATGCGTCAACTTGACCGTCCCAATTCATCTCATGGAAGCCCAATTTGTTAACAGATGATTCGTTGTCATGACCAGGCACTGGACGCGGAATAGCACACCTTATGTAGCACGTTTGGCTTTGTCTCGAAAAGGCTGACCATCACCCACCGAAGCCGAGGCCTTCGTAAACTTTACCAAGAAGGCATAGTCACTGCCTATCCTACAGCAACGCTGTTCGAACCCCACCGCTTCAAAACCTCGTCCTTCCTCTTCCTGAACCTCTAACATGAACCCTCTCAAAGGCCCGGGGGAGGCTCAAATCCACGACGGCTCCAAGCTCCGCATAGCCATTGTCCACGCCCGCTGGAATACCGCCATTATCTCCGCCCTCGTCTCCGGTGCCCGCAAAGCCCTCCTAGCCTCCGGCGTCAAAGAAGAAAACATAGTGGTCCAAGACGTACCAGGGAGTTATGAATTACCATTAGCTGTGCAACGCATGTATGCTTCCTCGCAGGTCGAATCTTCCAATCATACTATCACCTCTGCAACCTCAGCTGTGACAGATCTGCTATCCTCTGCGTCTATGACGGATCTCACAAGCTCTGAAAAGTCGAAGGAGTCGGAGAAAACTACAAAGAAAGCTCCCAATGCTCCATTAATACAGCCTTTTTCTGCAATCATTGCTATCGGCGTCCTCATCAAGGGGGAAACTATGCATTTTGAGTATATTGCTGACGCTACCTCTCATGGCTTGATGAGGGTGCAATTGGATCTGGGGGTGCCGGTGGTGTTTGGACTGTTGACGGTGCTGAATGAGGAGCAAGGGAAGGCAAGGGCAGGAATTGGAGGCGGGCATTGCCATGGGGAGGATTGGGGAAGAGCGGCCGTGGAGTTGGGGGTAAAAAGAGTGGCCTGGGGCGAGGGGAAGTTCATATGATTATGAGGAAAGATGATCTTGTGCTTTGGCGTAACCGGGAACGTTTGAATAGAGGATAGAGGGAACTGGGCTTTGAAAGGTGGCTACAGTGGAAGACTAATCTCAAAAGTTGAAGAGCGTCTTAAGAGCGCCTGCCGCATGTTGATATTGTATTATTACATGATAAGGAGCTACAAAGCTCATTCCTCCATCGTCTCCCCCTCGGCTGCTGCTGGCTCCTCTTCGTCTTCGCCTTCCAGCGCCTTCTTCGCTAATCTCTCAGCTTCTTCCAGGATATGCTTGGGCACTTCTTGATGCCTTCCCTTTGTTGGTCCGTCCATTGAGCTGATCCAGGTCATCTCTAGCTCAAATTCCTTGTCCTTGCTCTCTTCGTGTGCGACGTGGATTATTCGAGCCGCTTCCTTGACTCCGGCCTCGAGTGATAGATTATTAGATGCTAGATCTAGCTTTTCCAGCTCGGCTTTAGCTGCTTGTCTGCCTTTCCCTGTAGCTGCACCGTAGTACCCCTAATTGAGACAGGTCAGCCATGGATACGCCCAGAATAGTTTCATAGCAAGCCTACCCAATAAAGGCCACTAGGCTCAATCATGTAGAGTCCCGGTCCACCAGCTTTGGCCCCAGGTATCTTCCCTCCAGCACCGACTTTGGGTCCCGTTCCTACTTGCCCATCTACCCCTAGCTCTGCCTCCGAGTCCCAACCACCCACTATGGCTGTTACACCAAACGGCCTAACGCTCGAATATAGTGTATATGCTTGAACATAGCCACCTAACCTACTGGCAAGAGCAGCGAGAGGTATCGGTGCCTTATATTGCGATCGCCAGTTTGCTGCTTCATCTCTTGCTCTTGATACGAAATGTCGACCATCAGGAACAAGGCCAGAAGAGACCTACCGCCACAATCAGTATCTAGCGACGATAGCATATTTCTGAGACTGTAACATACCACACCGACATTTCTGTCGACCGTTGCTATCTTCTTGTTCGCCCCAGGCTTTAACAATTTACTCGTTATGATCTTCTCCACTGCGAGGACTACGCCATCTTTACATCTTATGCCAACACAGGTGCCTCCATTTTCTACCGCTTTAACTGCATACTCGACCTGTTAAAAATATTAGCTCCCAGCGGCCCTGCACAGCTTGAGGTTGCATGCTCACTTGAAAGTTCCGACCATCTGGTGAAAACACAGAGTTCTGAAGATCGTACCCGGTACCTATGGATGTCTGGGAGATGTCAGCCTTGCATGGCCAAATCAGGGATATTATGGCCTACCATGTCGAGAGTGAAGGGGAAATGAGCTTCAAGAACAATGTACAAAGTACGATCGTAGAGTTTCTTGAAGCTCAGGCAGATCCCGATAGCGCGTCAGCTCTAGACGCGGCGCCAAGCATCTCACATAGGTTGCTTTGAGCTTGCGCATCACGACTGCTTCGTACTTTCACAACCAGGGAAGACATAAGATAGCTTTCCCAACCCCAAATAGATCGTCTCCGCCGACTCCATCTGCTACGTCATGGACTCGTTACTGGGCTCAAATCCAACTCTGGCCTCCAACCCTGCCTACTCTTTCTCCAAAGCTCCGTATAACTCCGCAGCCTACAACAAGGAGCACGCCTTTTACCCGTAAGACGACCCATGATCATAGATTTCATAGATCCTGACTTTCTTCAGCTATACAGATAATGGAGGCTCCACACTAGGCATCACAGGCGAGGATTTCTGCATCATTGCAGGCGACACACGATCAACCTCTGGCTACAGTATAAACACACGCTACTCCCCCAAAGTCTTCAGAATAGGTGGCGATGATGAGACAGGAGAGGGTGCACACATCATACTCTCGGTAGTCGGATTTGCAGCAGATGGGACAGCGCTCAAGGAGCGCCTCAACGCAATAGTAAAAATGTACAAATATCAGCACGGCAAGAAGATATCGGTCAAGGCTTGCGCACAGAGATTAGCAACCATCCTTTACGGCAAGCGATTCTTCCCATATTACGTTACAGCCATTCTAGGTGGGTTGGATGAAGACGGCAAGGGAGCTTTATACAGCTACGATCCAGTGGGTTCGTATGAAAGGGAGCAGTGCAGAGCAGCTGGAGCAGCAGCGAGCCTGATCATGCCATTCCTTGACAATCAGGTCAATTACAAAAATCAGTATTTGCCGGGGACTGGGGAGGGACATGATCTAGAGCCAAGGCAGGCATTGCCGCTACCCAGACACGACGTTGAGCAGCTGGTGAGAGATGCATTTACTAGTGCGACGGAGAGGCATATTGAGGTTGGAGATGGGCTGCAGATGCTTGTGATGACGAAGAATGGCATTGAGGAGTTATTTCACCCATTGAAGCGGGATTAGCTCAGGGTCCTCCGAGTTGTATGGTCATCTTATCTTTGGAAGATGGCGCAGCTGTAATATTACCTGCATCTCAGCATTGAAGCGATCCTGGTCTACACTCTAAACCGGCGTCTAGAGCCAGTCCTCAGCCCGGTGCTCCATAGCAGATGTCTTTACGACGATCAACTCACACTTCAGCCATCTGATGCAGTTGTTCCTCTGATAACTCCTCGCTAATGCTTCAAATAGCAAATCATCCTTCATAATTGTGTACGTCATCAAAACCGTTCCTTCATACGAGACGCCACTGTTCTAAGATTGCCGTAAACCTTGCCGGGAGGAGACCCCAATATGAGACTGCCTATATTTGTACATCAGTACTGTCTTCACCAAGCCATAAGGTGGCTGGCAAATTGTGTAAGTAGGGCCTTACAGATAGCTTCTCTTGCAATATGTATATTTCGAAAGCCTCCCAGGATATGAATCTTCTGGTCCGCAAGCACGACTCTCGTCCGGCTTGCATTTTCAATTGCAAACTTAGTTTTGCCATCTTTTCCTGCTATTCTACCTATGGCTCGACCAAGATGTTCGCCATTCAAAGTTTTTACATCTTTGACTTCGAATGTCTGCTTGGAGATTAGTGGATGTTTGCTTGCTAAGACTTTCTTCAATACCTCGATGTACAAGTCGTCGAGTCGCAGTAGTGCTATAGCATCGTCGACATCAAATCCTAGGCTAAAAGCTTTGACAAAATCCTCCCCCTTCTGTAAAGCACCCGAATCCGTAGTAAATTTGGAAGTCCTCATTTCCACAGCTCGAGCTTTAACATTCATCCGCACCTGTAATTTCAGGTGCTCCACAAGAGGAGGATACATTTTGGGCCATGCTGACTTGAGCGGGGTTATCCGGTGAGGCGGAATCAGAACTTTTCGTGTCTCTGCTATGTGTTTTCTTGCAACCTCTTTGGCTGGTGGAAATTTGGGGCGCCCTTCTTCGTCAATGCGCATTTCCGAATCTTGCGACTGCACTTGAGTAGTTTGCTGTCCAGAGACTGCGGTAACCGTCGCATCGATCATTATGTCATCATCACCATCTTCCACAATCTGTAAGTAAGGGACTCAGCAGCACGGGCCTCCATAGCTTTACTGACTATCTTGAGGTAGAGGCGTCGCCTGAGCTTCAGCAAGATCATCCGGCCGCCGAAGCAGCGCTGTGGGAGCAGGCATCAGAATCGCAACAGTTATTGAATTAATGCATTGATTTCCTTTCAGAAGCTATCGATTTTGAACTCTGCAGAATATCACTGTTAGAAAAAGTTCGTGCGTCAATAGGAATGCTTACATAATCGAAGTCGGCGATAAAGCTTCTTTTACCCGATGCTGCTCCCAGATGGTTTGCTTTCTTGAAATCGTCATCTGCTTCATCCTAACCACTCGCAATCGGCCTGACTTTCGAAGAACGCCAAAACGCTCTCCAGACGTTGTTGAGGCTCGGATCGGGACAATGATATCCAGGGAACCTCGGATCGGCAGAATGTTGTAATAGATAATGAGCAGCAATGTGCGCCAGAAGCTGTGCGCCACGGTTCTAGGCACGCGAACATCCACACCAGCCCGCAGAAGTTTTTACTTTGGGAGCTCTCAGCTAAGGAGGAATTGCTTCCCCGTACCTAGCAGGGCTTGCAAAAGTGCTGCTCCTATACATGATCTACATCGGGGCAGCATATCAACATTGGCGAGCACAGCTAAAACGGTGTGGTCTACGCCTAAGAGCACTCTGAATCGGCAGTCACAATGTCAACGTACATATACACTCAAAGGGTACCTCAGTCCGGGGATTCATGGCAGGGCTACAACACGGTTCTTCTCTAGCGGACCTCAACAACGAGAGACTGGTCATAGGAGCAACAAGCCTCCGTATGGAGCTGCAGAGAATGATCGAAGCACCTCTGGCACAGCCAAGTCCACAGGATTCAAACCACGAGCAACCCCACTGCCTCCTAATTCATTGACAGGCGCTGCCAACAAACACTTAAGGGACCGCCTCCCAGATATTTCACACATTCATCGACCTAGTCGGGAGGAGCTTTTAGCGGCTGCAACAGGCTTCTGGTCACGGCTCAAGGTGCGATTCAAGTGGTTCTCAATACGAAGTGTACGACCGTTCAATGCAGATGACATATCAGCATTCTTCTCTTGGTTTTTGCTGGGTCATGTTCTCTGGATTATTCTTGGAACCACGACATTTTTTTCACTTGCTATCTTTGCTGTAAATACAGTGTTTGCGCAGGAAACTTTGGCTCGGTGGGTGGGGAACTATCTCACCAAATCATCTGGAGTCAAGGTGGTGTTTGAGTCAGCCATCGTGCCCAAATGGGGTGATGGAGTCATTACATTCAAAAATGTCTTCGTTTCTCGGCGTCCGGGTCAAGGTACAGGGAAAGTGAGCAAAGGGTCCCCATCTACAGAGGCTGCAGTTGCCGCCGCTGCAGCACGAGCAGAGAAGTTGAATGAGTCTGGAGAGCAGGTTTCGCCCAATCCTCGTAGTGACGAGGGCGATGAAGACACCAATTACACCCAGTTTGACCTATCTCTTGACACAGTCAATGTCACTCTCTCCTTCACCAAATGGTTTAACAGCAAAGGCTTGCTTCGTGATGTCGAAATCAAGGGCGTTCGAGGAGTCATTGATAGAACGTCGGTTCACTATACGGGAGAACATGTAGATCCTAGGACCTACAGGCATGAGCATAATCCAGGCGACTTCGAGATCAATTCCTTTAAATTAGAGGACCTTCTATTAACCGTGCACCAACCGCATGGTTTTCGTCCCTTCTCCGTCAGTGTCTTCACTTGTGATCTGCCACAGCTCCGCAGACAATGGCTCTTCTACGACTTTCTATCTGCTAACGTCATGTCGGGCTCTTTCGACGATTCTCTGTTCACCATTCATCCACGCCAATTGCATGGCCATGTTGGAACCCAGCTAGAGACCGATATCGAATCTAACGGCCAAGCCAGTCCTTGGAAGAAGCAAAGCCGACTCCGAATCGATGGCTTGAACATAGATCATTTAAATCGAGGAGTTGAGGGTCCGTTTTCGTGGATTCATGAGGGAAACGTGGACATTGTGGCCGATATTATGTTTCCCGCTGATAATGATGAAAGCATTGCCAAAGTCATGTCCGACTTCTATGACCGAATGGAAGCCACGGTAACGTCCAGCCGGCATTTGCAGAAGGATGAAAACTCTGACGTTATCAACAATGAGATCCCCGCTGAAGGCGAATCGACTGCTTCGACTTTTCACGACGCCTCTGATGATGATAAGCGATTTCTCGTCTTGGACCTTCGAGTTCATCTCAACGACATCCGCGCTGCTGTGCCAATATTTACAAAAGATCTCTCATACGTAAACAACGCTTTAGTTAGACCTATAGTGGCCTACATGAACTCTCGCCATACCTTCATACCGATCAACTGCCGCGTTATCAAGCGAGCTAGTGAATTTGACGGCAGTTGGACCATCTTTGACAGTGGTCTAATGGATGATCTTTCGGCAGAGGTGAGTATCTTAACTTCCCTTCAAGACTATCTCACTGACAGTATGTAGACGTATCAAGCTTTTGCCAAAAATGTTACAGACGATCAAGCGAGATTGCGTCGTTTCAAGAAGGTTGGCTTGTGGTCGTTACAGCTTGCAGTGCAAGCTTTGTTCCTCGGTTTGGCTGGTAATGTTGCTTAGTTTATTGTACCATTCAGCTTGCTTGCATTGTGTCTAGAGTCCGGTGTTCGTTTAAATTTACTGCACAGACGGCGAAATCTGCCGCTAGGAGATGTTTATTGTAGCATAGAAATGTACATATGGGTGGGCTCTGGTGTCATGGCAAATTTCTCAGGAAGAAGGTCAGAAGACCTCTGAGATCCGTATTGTAGATAGCATATCCACTATTGTGTGTTGAGATTAACCATGTTAAAAGGTCCACCGGTCATGAATATTGCGTAGGTGTGTTTCCCAATAATGATTAGATATTCCACATCTCACACCTTAAAAGTCAAAAGTGGAGAAACGGAGCAGGAAAGAGCAGCGCTAAAATGAAAGACGCCATGATGCTTGCGCGTGCGAACCACGTCCTCTATGGAAACGGAGACTCATGTACTTTTACTTCTCAAGCTCAATACAGGCTTACGGTAAGAACGAGACTTGGAAAAAACCGTACCGCCGCAACATTTTAGCTTCCTCAAGTAGAACCCGGTGATTATACTCATCGTGTTCATGGCATCATTAATTCCTTCAGCCTCAGTGAAAGGCTTTCAAGATGGCTCTCGATACGACCAGCATCGCCCATCATATCCCCCAAAAGCCGTCGAGTCTCTGCTTAAGCATTTGCAAGTGGCCGGCTTAGAGGGGGCTCGTATTGTGGATCTTGCAGCCGGAACGGGGAAGTTCACTGAATTGCTAGCTAGTAGGCAAGAGTCGTTTGAAATTATTGCTGTGGAGCCTCACGATGGCATGCGAGTCGAGCTTGAAAAGAAGGGTATGGGTGGTGTAAAAGCTCTCAAAGGCGAAGCAAATAGTATGAGGGGAGTGGAAAGTCAGAGTGTCGATGCTGTCATAGCTGCTCAGGTAAGGCCTACTGATGTTGGAAGTTTTGCAAGAGAGGATTGGTAGTCTAAGGTACTCTGCATCGGTCCGCTAACGCAGAGTGTGCGTCCAGGCATTTCATTGGTAGGCACTAGTAGTAAGGGTTACACTTATTTGGGTTGCAACTAATCCGTACAAACAGGTTTGCAAATATGGAAGCGTTGCAGGAAATTTATAGAGTCTTGATACCCGGCGGGGTGTTTGGCATGATATGGAACGTCGAAGACTGTATGTAATTGTTATTCATTACAGCTTTTTCCAAGCTGCCACAAATTGACATGTTTCAAGATAACGCTCCAGAATCGTGGGTACCAACCACGAGATGGGAATCAAAGTTGAAGGACATAACCTGGGCTTCTGGAAATGACAATCCTAGGTTCAGGCACAGCCAGTGGCGGGAGGTTTTTGACAAGCAATTGGAGAGTACACCTTTGACCATCCAGTCGGCAGACCCACTCTTCTCACTGCCAATCGGAGAGGAAACCGTCGAGTTCACGCATTGGTTGAGTCCAGATGCTATTTGGGATAGATTTCATACATTGAGCCAATTCGCAGTTTTGGAAGGGCAACAGTTGCTTGTAAGTTCAGAACAAGGAAATATCCTTCCCTTCAGACAGGTTCGGCTGACGCCATTGCAAGGACGTAAAGCGACAGTTCGATGAGGCAATGGCTATTCCAGATACCGATAAGAACGAACTTGGAGAGCTTCCCGTGCACGGGCGGACATACATTGCATGGACAACAGCGGTTCCTGGGGCGCCTTTGAGGGAGGGTGGATGATTTCGGGGCGACTGCATTTATGGCAGAAGGATTTAATTACATTTCGAGATGGCATGCTTCTGAGCCCTTAACGCCATTGCTATGCATGACCTTTTAACCGTAACCAAGCCGAGATCAGTCAAGGAAAATACTTGAAGAGGGATTAATCCGCAGCGATGTAGAGAACTACATTTGCGTCAGTAGAGTAGTGATCAAAATTGGGGTCAACCTGGAGTTAAGGACCGTTGTTTCCCCTCACGAAGGCATCCCCATAGGTACGTTTCAGAACGCCGTCCACAAACTCTTCTGTCTTTTCTAAGGCGATGTTCATGTAGCCATCCACGCTTGATAATAAACCTGCGTATTAGACATGGTTAGGTACGATCGTTTCGGCCCAAAGAGGCTGACCCACCTTTGTAAACGATAGAGGAATTCAATTTGACCGTCACTGGAGCTCCAATAATCTCACTCAAGAAGCCACTCGGATCTTTGCTGTCGGACGCGCCGTTCTCCATATTGAGCGTTCGGGCGAAAAACACTTGATTGTGGGATTATTGTATCTACTACCCTATCCAGATTCTCAAAAAGCGACCGGAATAACATAAAACTTCTATCATCAACTATAAGGCACTCTACCAGACTCTGCACTCATTTGCCGGCGAGCCTTCTTGGCCGGTTTGGCCAGTCCGATTTCGCCGCGCTAGACGCAGCAACCGCGGCTCAACGGCGGCCGCTCCGCTGTAAACAAAGCATGCCCTCAGTCTTTGCCCAGTGGACACAAACACAAATAAACACTGGGCTTAACATGGCGGATACTGCTACGCAAAGTAGCGGTGGTTCGATTCCCAAAAAGCGATCACTCTTCAACAAGCCAAGCTGGAGCAAACCACAAGCTTTGAGCAATGGGGCAAACCTCTTCCACCGCTCGAATCAAACATACGTTGACTCCGCTGCCGAAGTGGAACGGGAGCGGAAAATGAAACTAGCTAGGAAGGAGCGAGAAAGGGCCCGTCGGGAGAACAATGAGGCAAGGTCAGGAAAGAGGCGAAGAATATCCTCGGACGAGGACGAGAATAGTGGTTCAAGCAGCGACGAGAAGTCTAGTCAAGTGGAAGAACACAAAGTTGCGTCTACACCTAGCGAAAAAGACCGTATATCTCTTCCCACGCCTGTTAGCCCGCAGAGAACTAGGGAATCGCCCAAAACCCTACTCAAGCGCTACGAGGCTGCACTTGATGCCAAAGTTTCGGATATAGAGAAGCTAAAGACGAAACCCTCTGATATCATCAATATTGACGACGATGAGAATGATCTAGAATTGCAAGCTGACAAGGACGGTGACGATATCGCAATCATCAGTCCCCCAAGACCTTCTGGATTGGACGACCAGCCGCCATCAGATGAAGAATTTCCGGAATTAGCTCGTCAGGCAAGGGACAAAGCCCGGAGAAAACGTCTCGAAGCAGACATCATTTCTACGACACCAGATCCTTCTCCCTCCGGCAGCTCCAACAGCCAGCTGCAGCGCTCACAGTCACTACACCAATCTACCCCTCCACCTCCCGCTCCTGATCCTGTCGTTCAAATACTCATCACATCGACCATACCGAATACAGAACCCTTGATTGTGAATCGGAAGCTGTCACAACGTCTTAAGGAAGTGAGAATAACATGGACTGAACGACAACAGTTTACGTCTGATTTTGTGGAGAGTGTATTTCTGACCTGGAAAAAGAGACGATTATTCGATGTATCAAGCTGCAAGAGCCTCGGCATCACTGTTGATGCAAATGGAAATATTAGGACAAGGGGGGATAGCTTGGACGATTTGGATGGGAAAATCCACATGGAGGCTATGACTGCCGAGATATTTGAGGCGTACAAGAAAGCAAAGATGCCGGAGGCACCCGCTGAGGAGCCTGTTGTTGTGGAAGAAAAGAAAGAACCGCAGATCAGAATTATCTTGAAGGCGAGGGGTTTCCCTGATGTTAAGATCATTGTTAAACCCGTAAGTCATACACCTACCCGTGAGCTGCTCATGGATGACTGACAAGCAACAGTCAACATTTGTCTCGAAAATGATTAATGCTTTTCGAACTCAAAATGAGATTATTAGTGAAAAGGAAGTTAATCTCATGTTTGACGGGGAAAAGCTCTTACCGGAAACAGTGGTTGGAGATACAGAGCTCAGTGATATGGACACACTTGACGTTTTTGTCAAATAGTCTTGTCAGTGGTACATAAGGAAAACACTGTTTCCAATTCACTACATTGGAATATCCTTTACGCGTCAAGCAATTCTACTCTCCTCCCTTACCATTTCCTATACCGACAGGCTAATTGGAAAAGCAAAGTCGACGTACCCCACCACCTCTGCCTGTTGCTCATTTTCGACCTCTGGCACTCAATCCAGCGTCCTTCTCTTGTCCATCTATCTATAAGTCCTTAGCACTATCCGTCGTTTTCTGCTGTACGTCTTGAGCTTCAGCTCGCCCAGATGACACTTGTACAAAAGTTGTGCTGGTACAATCATGTATGTACTAAGCCTGAATTTGATCAAGTTCGTATTTGTGCATTGCTGGGACAGCGCGCTCTGGCATTGAGGAGTCCGATATCAGTCCGGGCCCACACCATCAGGGCCAAAAGCGACCCACACTGAACCACCGCTGACTCGCCAATTGACGCAACGCATATGCATAAAGACCGTGCGGAAACGATGCGTGACCCTGAAAACTTCGTATAGGAATGTTAGTTGGAATATGTAGAGGAGAAAAGGAGGGATTTTTCAATTGTCGGTCAGCCTGCCGCCGGCCTCCGATGATCCACCCCACCGAAGAGCGCCCCACCAAAGCTCACTCGGTCCGCTAAGCTCACTCACCAACTCACCAAATTTCTTTTGCTTCTTAACACCAATTCCTTTAAATACCTCGAATATTCATCTTCGCCCACCTAACTTATTATTACTACAGACATAATGACTATCACCAAGATCCACGCCCGCTCGGTCTATGACTCGCGCGGTAACCCTACCGTTGAAGTTGACTTGGTTGATTCCACTGGTCTCCACCGTGCTATCGTCCCTTCCGTAAGATTGCTCCAAGTAGCTACATCTTCTTCTGCAAACCTGACGCTCCAGGATCATAGGGTGCCTCGACAGGCCAGCACGAAGCGTGTGAATTGCGCGATGGAGACAAGTCAAAATGGAATGGCAAGGGTGTAACCAAGGCCGTTGCCAACGTCAACGATATTATTGGACCTGCGGTTCTGAAAGAAGAATTCGACGTCAAGGATCAGGCGAAAGTTGACGAATTCTTGATCAAGCTGGACGGTACGAAGAACAAGACCAAGCTGGGAGCCAATGCTATACTGGGCGTGAGCTTGGCTGTTGCTAAGGCCGGTGCCGCTGAGAAGGTAGGATACCGCAAGCATTGGAGCTTAAGATCGTGTAGGCTAATGCGATTGCTCGAATAAAAGAACATCCCTCTTTACGCCCATATCTCCGACCTTGCAGGGACCAAGAAGCCTTATGTTCTTCCAGTCCCGTTCATGAATGTTCTCAATGGCGGGTCCCACGCAGGTGGTCGCCTAGCTTTCCAGGAATTTATGATCGTACCTGAGTAGGGCAATTAGCACAAACATTCTCATTCGTAAGCTGACGCATCCAGTTCCGCCCCATCATTCAGCGAAGCCATGCGTCAAGGAAGCGAAGTTTACCAGCAATTGAAGTCTCTCGCCAAAAAGAAGTATGGCCAGTCTGCTGGGAACGTGGGTGACGAAGGTGGTGTTGCGCCAGATATCCAGACTCCAGAGGAGGCTCTCGAATTGATTACGGAAGCCATTGAGAAGGCCGGGTATACCGGCAAAATCAAGATCGCAATGGACGTTGCCTCAAGCGAATTCTATAACGAAGAGGCAAACAAGTACGACATGGATTTCAAGAATCCGGACAGCGACAAGACGAAATGGCTAACCTACGAGCAACTTGCGGATATGTACAAGAAGTTGGCTAGCAAATATCCCATCGTCAGTATCGAGGATCCTTTTGGTGAGAACGACTGGGAGGCGTGGAGTTACTTCTATAAGACTTCTGATTTCCAGATTGTCGGGTAAGCCCCCACATTCCACGGTGTTGGCCTGAGTACTGATGTGCGTGTTCTTGTAGAGACGACCTGACTGTCACGAATCCAGAGTTTATTAGGAAAGCCATCGAGACGAAAGCCTGCAATGCCCTGTTATTGAAGGTCAACCAAATTGGATCACTTACAGAAGCCATCCAGGCCGCCAAGGACGCTTATGCTGCTGGATGGGGTGTCATGGTCTCGCACCGTTCTGGCGAGACAGAGGATGTGACAATCGCCGATATTGCTGTGGGGTTGCGCTGCGGACAAATCAAGACTGGCGCACCAGCTCGATCGGAGCGTTTAGCCAAGCTTAACCAGATCCTTAGGATTGAGGAAGAGCTCAGCAAGGAGACTCCTGGGGTTGAATTCGCGGGCGACAAGTTCCGTACTGCTGTCAATATGTGAAAGGCGGAGTCAAAAGTTGGAGACATGTTTCAATAGCAAGCAGTCATAACTCGCTGCTTGACACCATCTTTGTAACTGAGGAGGCCTGGACGTGAGGCACCGTGAGGCACAAAAAAACCAGAACGCGTAAAACAATTCGATCAATGGGTCCTCCGTTACTCTTTGCCTAGTCCAGAAATAGACGATTCTCCAAAGAAGTTGATATTGCTAGGTCACATAGAGCCGGACAAATTTTGAACATACACTCCACAAGTTCAAGCAATATTAGATGCTTGCTGTTGGAGGGATTAGTAAGGCTTGTAATCTCCTTACGGCTTTGTCCTATCGTTATCATCCGTCGTGAAACTAACGTTTAGTGCCGAGGGGCACAAATATCTGTCTTTGCGCACTACGTCGATCCTTTCACAATATCTACTGACATTTACGTGACAGCATCAGAGGACTTACCCTTCGAACCAAGGTGTAGAGTGAGGAACGTTAGAACCCGCTGTTTATACGAACCAAAAATGGCTCCAGTCAACCGGCGACAAGGTTTGTCGTGCCCCACACCTCAGATTGCTCGTGAACCTGCCGCATCGCTCCTTTGTAAATGTTGGCTAACCCGAGGACTGCTCATCTAATATAGTCGAGGAATCTGAGGAGGAGACTTCATCAGATGAATCCCCTGCACCCATCGCCAGACGATCAAAATTTGACGATGAAGAGGAAGACAGCGACGTATGTACCTCTTGTTGGAATCCTAGAGGCGGACCTTCTAAAAGCTTATCCGTTTAAAGGTCCTCGAATCATGGGATGCCGCTGAGGACTCGGAAGTTGAGCGTGAGAAGGCCAAGAAAGCGGCGGAACTCAAAGCCAAAGCAGATGCTGAAGCAGCTGCCAACAAGAAATCAAAGGCACAAAGAATAGAAGAGAAGAGGATGGCCAATATGCGAAGGAAGAATGCTGAAGAGAGTGACTCGAGTAGCGAAGAGGAGGACGAAGCAACAAGACGGGCAAGACTCCGTCAGACTGAACAAGAGGCAGACCTCAAACATGCCGAGGATATGTTTGGCAACATTGGTATCAACAAAAATCGCTCCGATACCAAGGGAGTGGTAGTGGTCGATTCTTCAGACCCAACAAGCGCCATAGACCTCTCCTCGCTTCCGCTATTCAACCCCACAACCAAAGACCAATTCCTCAAGCTTCGGGAGACGCTCACCCCAATACTCGCGGCGAATTCAAAGAAAGCTCACTACACTCTATTTATGCAAGAATTTACCAAGCAGATTGTCAAGGATCTCCCCAGCGATCAGATAAAGAAGATAGCCAGTGGTTTAACGACATTATCGAACGAAAAAATGAAGGAAGAGAAGGCAGCGGAGAAGGGTGGCAAGAAGAGCAAGGCCGCAAAGAGCAAGGCAACTCTGGTGGCTAATCGCGATACGAGCTACAAAGCAGACACCACGAGTTATGGTGGAGATGTCGATGAGTGAGTCCTGCCGAGCATCCTCTCGCATCACATTCTAATGCTTTGTAGTGACGATGACTTCATGTGAGATACGATATAGGTAAAGCAACAAAACCATATTCGGAGGCACGTCCTTGTCATGCCCCAGCGCTTCCGAGCGGCATTCCCAGCGCCAGACATATATACCAGCATTAATAATCCAAGGGACAAGGCTGGTATCGTCTATTGCATAAGGCGCTACCCGTGTTTAAGAGAAGAACTTCCCCACACGAAACGCGGTCTAGAAATGGACTGCCAAGGATAAGGTTTCCTGGATATGAGATAGACTTGAATCAAAGAACGAAACATGGTTCTATGACAATACTGAACGTTTTCGTATGAATGGGGGCTGGCTGAAGATAGTAGATCAGTAATGAAGGCATTTTAGCTGTGTAAAGCTCTTGAGAAGACACAGTGTACTCTCACAGTCTAAGAGCAATCCACCCATGCATTGTCATAAAACTTGAAACGGGTACCTTAGCTGGTGGATAGACCGTTAGGACTCGAGCCATGGTCCCGCACAGCAGGGGTCAGTTGCCCGCGCGCAGGAGGCACTCGACTCCGCCCAATTTCGTTTACCCGGCGGTAAAACCCACGTCGTTGCAGAGCTCACCGTCCTTGCCAATGTCACCTACATTTTCTCCTCCTCACAGAACCTCTTCTCGCTTTTTGGAGCCTGTTCTCTTCGTTCGAGAACCGCGCCAAAAAGGCCCCGCGCGGATAACATTCCCACCAGGCACATGCCGGCTGTCAGATCCAAGGCAGAGCTGCAGACTCAAAAAAATAAGGTCAGCCACTGCCAATCCACGCACGTATGAACTCTGCTAAACCGTGGATTTCTAGCTTGCTAGTTCTTACCATGAGCTATTGGAGTACGTCCTCCCATTGAAATGTTCCTCATACCCATGTTGAAAAGTTTTGTGTACACAGAGAGTTCTCGTCGAAAGAGCTTCGCACCGTTGGCAATTATACGTTAGGGCGTCTCATAGGCAAGGGATCTTTTGGCAAAGTTTACCTTGCTTCCCACAAGCTCACCAATGGATCAAAGGTCTGATATATCTTGGAAATCTCTCCTTAGACGCTAACACTCTACAGGTGGTACTCAAATCAGCCAAAAAGGAGGATGCGAATCTTGCCCGCGAGATCCATCATCATAGACAATTTCTGCATCCACATATTGCCCGATTATATGAAGTTATTGTAACGGAAAATCTGGTTTGGCTTGTGTTGGAATACTGTCCAGGTGCGACCAGAATCATGGTTTCATCTGATCTTTGCTGAACTTTTATAAGGGGATGAACTATACAATTACTTGCTCCGCCATGGCGCAATACCGGTCGAGAAGGTTCAGAAAATCTTTACGCAGCTCGTTGGCGCCGTTGCCTATGTACACAACATGTCCTGCGTTCACCGCGATCTAAAACTAGAGAACATCCTGCTGGATAAGAACGAGAATGTTAAGTTGTGCGATTTCGGCTTTACGCGCGAGTACGAGGGCAAAATGAGCTATCTACAGACGTTCTGTGGCACGGTTTGCTACAGCGCGCCTGAAATGCTGAGAGGAGAAAAATACGCTGGGGAGAAAGTGGACGTGTGGAGCCTAGGGATCATACTTTTTTCTTTATTAACTGGCGAACTACCTTTTGACGATGATGATGATATGGTTACGAAGCACAAGATTCTTTCAAGCGAGCCCAACTACCCCGAAACCTTTCCTCCGGATGCCAAAGCTCTTGTCATCCAGCTACTATCGAAGCGACCACTACTTCGGCCAGGCCTGTCCGATATTTTAACGAATCCTTTCCTTGCGGAGCACGCTCCACAACAGCAGGCAATACTCAAATTGACCCAACCTCTTCCGTTTACTACAGACCTAGAGAAAAGTACACTGGAGCGTATGCGTAGCGCTGGCGTGGATATTGACAAAATCATCGAGAATGTTTTGGCTCAGCGCTGTGATGCTTTAGCTGGATGGTGGGCTTTGTTAATCGAAAAGGAAGAACGTAAAGAGAAGAGAAGAGAAAGAAAAAGAAAGGAGAAAGAGATTGAGGCCAAGAATCTCAGAAGGCTCAGCGCTGCTAGTAGTCGTATGGAACGCATAGGAGCACCCTTAAGAGAAGTAGATGAAGAAGGTCTTTCTTCGCCGAGTGCTGACGCCCAACGAAGTCGGGGAAGGAGGGAGAGGCGTAGCATTCCTACTCGTAAGTCGCATGGCTATTCCTCAAGTAGCTTAAGCTGAACAACTTCAAGCACAGCTTATCCTTCCGGAGCTTCCCAGGTTGCCTGAGGGTATCAGTCTCGATTCCCCAAATTCTCCGGTTCCACCACCTCCCATAGAAAAAGATCCTGTTCGGAAACGTTCGGTAAGCTCTTCTCGACGGCGGCCAGTACCACCTCCGAAGGAAGTGAGACGCTCCCGCGGAAGCACGCTCCAGTTAGTTACTACGAATCCCGACCTTCTCGCGCCTCCGAATGGAGTATCAAAGAAACGTTCTCCCCGTCGGCATCAACATGCGATCCTTAATCAGTTGGCGTCTATCAAGCACTGGTTCTTAGACTCTGCCAAAAGAGCCAAATCTCCAGTGACCTCGAAGAGCGATACCTCAACGCTTAGAAATTCTCCTCCGGCAAAAAAGGGCCCGGTGGAGCATCGAAGGTCACCAAACAACGCCACTCCCAGTCGACAAGTGGCTGCACCACCAGCACAGAACGCCGGGCCTATCTACACTCGCCCTCGAATACCAACGCCCAAAACCCGCTCTTCCCTCTCGCCAGCCCCCATAACGCCTCGTTCGTCCTATAGACACTCATCTGGTGGTCTTCGTGGCCGCAAATCAACGTCCTCCTCAGTCTCCTCGATCCGCAGTATCCACCACGTCCCCAGCCACTCCAAAGCCTCCTCCACATCCTCTACCACTAACTCTATCCACTCCTCCGCCGCTTTCTCCAGACCTTCCCGCTCCCCGCATACCTCCGTTAAAGTCCTCCCCGCCACTCCAACCATCTCAACCTTCCCCTCTAACATCCGTGTTGTCCGCGCTGCCCCAAATTACAACGAATCCGCCAACTTCGCCTCACCCTCCGGTCTTGTCTTTGCAAAACGGAAAAAAACACCTTTTAGAGGTCCTATGCTGTCCATCGGTAATAACAATGGTGGCAGTCCGTCAGGTAGACCACGAGATTCCAGCACGGGAGGTAGTAGGAGCGCGAGTGCCGCGGGGAGGACGAGTGGGGAGATCATCGAGGAGGAGGACGAGGATGAGGTAGAGGAGGTCGATCAGTTTAGTCCTCTCGCGGCGGAGGCGGATGGGACTGTTTGGGAGTTTGGAGGGAAAGATGGGGAGGCCGATGGGTGGGTGAGGAGGAGGGGTGAGTGATGGGGATGTGCTTCTATTCCTGGGGTAGTAGAAGATGATACGATCTTCGAAGCATATGATACACATTTGTACCTTATATATTATCTTTCTTCTTCACACTTCTTTTGGGTCTACGGTGGGATGGGCAAGGATGTTAGAGATGATGTATTATTAGCCCGTCTTTATTGTTTGGGTATGTAGGACTGGGTCAATTACATGATTGAGACGGCCTTGCTCATTCTTCAAGCTTCATAGTGAGAGAGAAAAGTAATTGCTATCCTCAAATCACTGCCCTTGCCTCTCCGTTTCTCATGCCCTTCGTAAGCTTGTGCTATCAGTAAGTTAACTGGCGAATATGACATACTATTGCCCCGGAGCCTTGCTAACGATGCACGCTAAAACATGACCGGCCAGTCTCATCTTAAAACAGATCAGCATCCACGTCCCCCTCCTGCACAATACTGTCCATAGCATTCGGCACTCCAATAAGCGCCACACCCTTCGGCACAGCCACGTCCACTATATTGAAACACCCAAAAGCAGTCACCTTGATTAGCTGCGGGCAACTCTTAAACATGCCCGCCACAATTGCCGTGTCGATTTTCGTTAGGAAGGAAATGTTGATGTCCTTTAGGAACGGGTACTCATTTGTCCCGTTGAAGATGCCAGAGAAAGTTTCATAGGTGATGTGACGGCAGGAGGAGATGTCAAGTCGCTCGAGACGAGAGCCGGAGTGCTCCATTAGGGCTTCAAATCCTGCGGAGGCGAGGCCGATTGGGTCCTCAGGGCCGTCAGGGGCGGAGTAGTCAATGGAACGATTACTGGAAAGGTCTATAAATGTTAGGGGTGGGTTTGACCATTGGGTGAAGAGTGAGAGGAAGCCGGCGTTTGTGCAATAGTCGTTCTCGCTAAACCGGAATTTTGTTAATTGGGTGCATGAGGTGTGGATTGCGGAGAGGACGTCGTCGTCTGCCTCTGTGAAGTTTTCGAATGAGAGAGTCTTGAGGTTCGATCCTAGCTTAGTGATGAGCTCTACGAGAGCGTTGGAGGTGGTTGGTGTTGGGAAGCGAAGGGAGAGATGCTCGAGTTTCCGTAGGGAGGTAATAGCATTAAGGCTTTGGTCACCGACACGGAAGCATTTCTTCAGCTTTAAGCGGGTGAGGTTCGGACAGTAGCGAACAACGGCCCCGAAAGCCTCGTCGTCCATAGAGTAGTCGAGCCAGTATAACTTGAGTAATTTGAGGCGTTCACCACAGTTCATAAAGAACTGGACCCACTTCTCGTTTGTTACCAAATTCGCGGCTTCGAGCTGTAGCTGCTCGATCGGAACATGGCGCTCAATGATGTAGTCGATGACCTCGTCTTTGAATTGGCCAGCATTGCGGAGATTAAGATTTCGTACCTTGGGAACTACAGAGAAAATACTTATGTAGTCCTCGGTTTCAAGTTCTGAAAGGAGTTAACACGTTTTATGTCAGAGTTCATGAAAGACCTTACTGCCGCAATCATACAGATCTATGCTTACTAGATCAGGACGGAGGAATAGCTTGAGGGTTCGTGAAGTTAGAACACGCCTCCTAGAAAGAATCTGACTCAAAGGATCAAGGAGGGCCTGCGGCAGATCTCCAAATTCATCTACATCGTGAATATTATTTGCCACTTCCTAAAGCCTGTCAGTATCATCTTGCTGAAGTAAAGCACAGGTTTGCACGGTGAATACCTTGATGCAAATATCCTGTAAGGACTTGGCGCCAATTTGAACAATTCCATCTAGTAGATTACTCTGAACTTGGCGCCGTTTCTCCCGACTTACAGCCTTAGTCTTAGGCTGTTTTTGATCTTTCTTCTTCTGAGCTTCTTGCTCTTTTGAACATTTTGCACAAAGGAGTCCACCGTCGGGCCCCGTCTTGCTGTATGGTGTGACTGTAAATCGCTTCTCACACTTTTCGCAATTCTCCAGCTGGCCAGGCAGTGGCTGTTTCTTTGTGTACATATCCCATGCGACATCATCATCGCCATCGCTGTCGCCATTGCCCTTCTTTTGCTTCTTTTTGGCCTTATTCTTTTTTATTTTTGTTAGGACCGCTTCTTCCCGCCGCTTTCTCTTCTTCTCCTGGACAGCGGTCTCTACCGACTCTTCCTCTTCTTCCTCCTCCTCGTCCTTCCCATCTTGCTCGGCAGCCTCACCGTTCGCAGCGGCTTGTTGTTGCTCCTGCCCTCCAGCTTCTCTCATACGACGCTCGTAGTCTGCCGTAATCTGTGCAGCGGAGATATTGTTGGCGGCGAGAAAGTCAGTAAGAGCAGACTGAGGCCCCCTGATCCGATTGTTCGCTGCCCTTCGTCCAGACCTACCACAGATTAGTCTCACGAAAGACTTCGATTGAGCGTGGTCCCTACATGATGCCTGCGTTTGATCTCGTCCACAAGGCTTCAGTACAGTACGGTCAGCTAGTACGGTCAAACCCTTCACTGGCTCATGTGGGTGCGATGGTTATCTAGTGAAGAAGAGATGTAGAACGGATAGTTTTTCGTGCTTGAATTGCAGTTGTGAATGGATTGGTTCCTGCCCAGGTCAGTAGTCAATTCGTACCAGTACGCTAGGGAAACCACTTTAGACCAAACACGCGGATTGACGCGCCAAAAATCACGCCAGTGGCGCACTAGCATCTAGTTCTTAGATCGCAGATAGATCGATTAAGGCACTCCTGTCTTAACAGACCCGACTCTTCATTCTTGATACCACAAAGCCAGAGTGTGGAAATGGCTAGGACACTTACAGGTATCTTCAAAGGGCTGCAAACTGCTTGATATCGCCCCTGTAGCCTTGCCAATTCGCATCCCAGTTCGCCTCTAAATTTAAGGCAAACATGGCCCGAAGAGCCTCAGGAGTCAGGGCAACTGCCTTTGACGCTCCTAACTCAGGTGAGTCATGGCCCGCTGCCCAAGCAAATGTGAAGCCCCATGACAGTTCACCATTAACATTGTATTAGAGAGTGAATCTCACCCAGTCGCTCCACCTAAACGGAGGGGCAGACCTCCAAAAATGAGGTCCGTCATTCCTAACTCAGACGACATGGATTTGGATGAGGATCCTCCGTTTACAAAAGAATCGTCCATTCCGCCCGTCAAACAGGTGTTGAAAGGCGTCGTCATTCCCACAAGTAATCGCACATCAATCGATTCCTCCCTATCGAGTGTTCGAGATCAGTCAAGTGGATACAATACGCCGGCTACAAGTGCAGTCGCAACACCTGCAGAATCACTCGTCAAAGAGCGAACACTCGGAGTTCCACTCAAGGTCTCCGATAGACTAAATAGAGGAAAACGCAAACGCTCTGGGGCTGACGAGCAACTCGAAGCCGATGCAGCCCTGGCTCGATCGCTACAAGAGAGGGAGTATGACGAGGAGCCAAAACTCGGTCGTAGATCTAGGAAAGCAAGACAAGGTCTCATCCACGACTCTGATGAAGAAGTAGATGAGCTATTTGACACGTCGGGTCTACTTACAGCGAACACTTCCGATGCCGATGTTCCATTGTCCAGGAGAACCGAACCAGATCGCCGTGCCACTTTCTCACCTCCAAGACGCGCGCACAGAGATTCATTAGGTGATGTTGACAATGACGATTCTATGCTCCGACGCAAAAGAGTCAGACCAACCCTTCGAGCCTCTCTACCATCCAGGGCTGCTCGCGCAAGTGCGACTAAAAGTTTGCAAGATAGTAGCTCCCGTCGAATTCTGGACAGCGATGACTCCGAATTATCTGAGCTGTCTGATGCGTCGTCAGATGCCTCTGTGTTCGCATCTGAAGAAGATTCTGATGATGGGGAAGATTCTGATGAAGTCGGCGAAGATCATGGTGAGGGCGCGGAGGAAAATCGCCTTGGAACCATGGCCGGATCGAGCACTTTAGTTGCAAATGCAACGACCACTCCAGTTGGAAGACGTGGACATAGACGAGCTCCACGCCAGAGCCGCCGCTTTCGAAACAGGTACTTTGACAGCAGAGTAAGCAGGATTGGTATTCAGTCCACAATATAATGACTAATGAATGCCAGGCGGAGCGAGAGCGCTACAAGCTGGAGACTTCACACCCAGAGATCAAAACTATGTGGCAGGATCTTAAGGCCGTTCCCGTTATTCAACCTGCTCAAGCTGCGCAACCAGTGCAGATCACACGCAAACTCAAATCCTTCCAACTTGAAGGGTTGAATTGGATGATCCGGCAAGAGCAATCACAATGGAAAGGTGGCCTCCTAGGTGATGAGATGGGTATGTTCCTGAACTAAGAGCAATTGGATGTGACCGCACATGCTAAAATCACATAGGTATGGGTAAAACCATTCAGGCCGTATCCCTAATTATGAGTGACTACCCTGCAAATGCTCCTACCTTGGTAGTGGTCCCACCCGTCGCACTAATGCAATGGCAAAACGAGATCAAGGAGTACACAGATGGCAAACTCAAAGTTCTAGTCTACCACAATTCCAATCCCAAGGTGAAGACTCTTACCATGAAAGATCTTCGAGCTTTTGATGTAACCATGATCTCTTACTCCGGGCTTGAGTCCACCTATCGTAAAGAATCCAAAGGCTGGAAACGAGATGATGTTCTTGTCAAAGAGAACAGCAAAATCCATGCTATCAAGTACCATCGGCTGATACTAGACGAAGCTCACAACATCAAACAGCGGACTACTGGAGGTAAGAACCCTATTCTAAGGTGTAGACTTCCGCGACTAACCTCGAGAATATAGTTGCCAAGGCGTGCTTTGCGTTAAAGGCCGACTACAAGTGGTGCCTTTCCGGAACGCCTGTTCAAAACCGTATCGGCGAATTCTTTTCACTCCTTCGCTTTTTACAAGTCAAACCTTTCGCATGTTACTTTTGCAAGCAATGCAGTTGCGCTGAGCTTCACTGGAACCAAGACCAAGAGAAGAGATGTACAAGCTGTAACCATACCGGTTTTAACCACGTCTCGATCTTCAACCAGGAGCTGTTGAATCCAATCACGCAGGGAGAGAACCCTGAACTTCGTCGGGAAGCTCTTGGCAAGCTGCGTCTCGTGACTGACCGGATCATGTTGCGACGTATGAAGCGCGACCATACAGCATCTATGGAACTCCCACCTAAGGAAGTCATCATCCATAACGAGTTTTTCAGCGAGATTGAACGAGATTTCTCTTCCAGCATCATGTCCAACACCACGCGGAAGTTCGAAACTTATGTCAGTGCCGGCGTTATGCTTAACAATTATGCCAACATCTTCGGCCTTATCATGCAGGTAAATATGCTCAGCTGCATAATATTCTCTTGGTACTAAATGTGGACAGATGCGCCAAGTAGCCAATCATCCCGATTTGATTCTCAAAAAGAATGCTGCAGGAGGGCAGAATGTTCTGGTTTGCAGTATCTGTGATGAGACTGCCGAGGAGCCAATTCGTTCGCGATGTCACCATGAGTTCTGCCGGAACTGCGCCAAGGACTATGTGCGAGCTTCTAACAACGAGTCTCCTGATTGCCCACGTTGTCACATACCTTTGACCATTGACTTCGATCAACCGGACATTGAACAAGATGAAGAAAACGTCAAGAAGAACTCTATCATTAATCGTATTAAAATGGAGGACTGGACCTCTTCGACAAAGATTGAGATGCTCGTTTACGATCTTTACAAATTAAGAAGCAAGAAGCAGACACATAAGTCGATTGTCTTCTCGCAATTTACTTCCATGCTGCAGCTTGTTGAATGGCGTCTTCGCCGTGCAGGCTTCAATACCGTCATGCTAGACGGCAGTATGAGTCCTGCTCAGCGTCAGAAATCAATCGAGTATTTCATGAATAACACCAACGTTGAGGTGTTCCTCGTCTCGCTTAAAGCTGGAGGTGTCGCCTTGAATTTGACAGAGGCATCGAGAGTCTTCATAATCGATCCGTAAGTGCAATGTTATTGATAAAAAATTTCTACCATCTCTAACTAAAGTCACAGCTGGTGGAATCCCGCAGCCGAGTGGCAGTCCGCTGATCGATGCCATCGTATTGGCCAGAAACGCCCCTGCGTTATCACCCGACTCTGTATCGAAGATTCAGTCGAGTCGCGTATGGTCATGTTGCAGGAGAAGAAAGCGAACATGATAAACGGCACTATCAACAATGATCAAGTCGCTATGGAGAAGCTAACGCCAGAGGACATGCAGTTCTTATTCCGCGGCGGCTAGACCGCTCTCTATGACAAGAAATTGTAGTGAGATACACTACGAATCATCTCTAATTCCGCATAATCATATCTGGACAGTGCTCGAGAAGATGGGAGAGGTAGCTTGCTTGTCAGGAAGTGGAACAGAGCGGTATTCATTAGCATTGCTGAGGGACGTTTGCAGTATCTATGGGTAGCGTTATTTTTTGTCCGGCTGCCAACAGCGTTTATGGCTGCAACGACAGCACAATGACTTACAACGGCACTGGTAGTTGCATTGCCGGTGTCGGAAAGGAAGAGGAGGTGCACATTACGTATAACAGAAGAGCGTCAAATTGTGCATCATGTAGTTCTTAGCTAGTTTCGCATCCACACTCGAAATATGAATATCTTCGATGAGTCCGACATGAGCCGGCGCCATCGTCACGTCCTGGGTTGGAGGAGTTATGGAGGACAGCAAGAAGAGGATACGCTAGGACAGAGCGAAGTCATGGAAAGGGAAGAAAGGTGATTTGAGGAGATATAGGAGAGTCAAGGTGTCGCTGACTATAAGACGCTAGTACATCTGAACAGAAAGCAGATTCCCATCTACCTACGAACGAACAGGAGAAATTTGATTAATTTGACTAATCTA
This sequence comes from Cladonia metacorallifera KoLRI002260, assembly GCA_000482085.2. Classification (NCBI taxonomy): domain Eukaryota; kingdom Fungi; phylum Ascomycota; class Lecanoromycetes; order Lecanorales; family Cladoniaceae; genus Cladonia; species Cladonia metacorallifera. The sequence continues at coordinate 1,088,424 of KI911109.1, forward strand.
CGGTATGACTCAATTACAAATCAGCTACATACCTTTGGGGGGAAAAACCAAGAAAGAAATCGAGTGGGAAGAAATCTTCTTCCAAATTCAATCAGCTCATCCAAGTAATTTCATTATATGCAGCCACACTTCTGCTTGTGTGCGTGTTGTGCCATGTTCTACCGACTACCCGCAGTGCTTGTCTCGCCAATGCTGGCAGAACCAGCTATCACAGCCGAAATCCACTCCGCCCACCGCGCACCCTGGTACAGGACAGTACCGATGACTAAAAGAGTTTATGTGCTCCTGCCAGCTATAGAAAACCATGTTGTGTTGATTGCAATGATACCAGCCACTGCTGCTGGTGCCGCTGCTGCTGCTCTTGGTGAAGATGTTGATGGTACCTCCGGGGGCATTGTAGATGGCGAGGTTAGGGGCGGCCTCGCGGTCAACATAGACGGAGCCGGTGTTGTGTAGGAGCTGCTGGCCGCCGTATGGGTAGCCACCGCGTTGAAGTTGTGGGTTGGATTGTTCGAATGGGGTCATCTCTGCGAATAAGGGTTCAGTCCAGTACTTCCAGACACATGATAACGATAAGAAGCAGATTAAAACCTTAGAAAGAATTATCAAGGCTTTGGATATTCAAGTGCAATTTTCTTTTTCGGGAAGGCACCAATAAGAAAAGGGTGTCATTCACGGTTATTAGACATCTTAGGCCTTAATGTTGAATGAACTCCAATGGACGGGCTCCTGTAATTCTGATCAGGCTAGAAGGAAGAAGATCTGATTTCCTAGCGAGGCTCTATCATGTTGGTAATTGAGAAAATCAGATAGAGAGGACAGTAGGCCATGCCGACTCGAAATTGCTATATATCCACTCACGACTCATGTGAGCCGCATTGCTTTTCTTGGAGTTGGTACGTGTGCTAGCACAATATGCCAGCGCACTATGCATTAAAGCTGAAGGTGGTCGCAGCCTTCCCTTTAAGTGGTCAATTAAGAGGTGGAAGATGCATAATCGTCCTATCATGATAGACGGGGGCGTTTTGGGCTTGCCTCTCAACCTACCAGTGGAATAGAAAATCGGTATTGAACGCTCCAAGACGTATGCACAGCCATGCCTTATAAGACGCCGGACGATTAGTCGAGCCGCACCCTTCCCCAATCCTAACCTTAGGGTGCCTCTACAACTTCGCGCCTCTCCCACTCATATTTCTCTCCGCCCCCAAAATCAGCGCCACATGCTGACTCAACGCCACCACCTCCCCAGCCTCATCCCTAACCTCCACCTCCAGATCCATTCTCCCTTTCTCAATTCTCTTCGCCTTTACCCGCGAAAATAGCCACTCGATCCCCTGCTCTGGCAGCGCTTTCTTAAACTCTATGTTTAGCACTACGGTTGGGTACCAGAAACGGGCCCAGTGGGATTTATCTGCTTCTTGTTCGCTGGACGTTGTTGAGGGTTGTGATAGTGACTCTGGATCGGTTGTTCTTGATGAAGATTTGTTTAGTGCGTTATCGAGAACGGAGGCGCTATAGACAGTTTCGATAATTTGGGGGAAGGCATCGCTGATGTAGCCTAGAGTTTCTTGAGTGAAGCGCTCTTGAGGGTTGGTGGGACGGAGCCATTGGTCGATCACTGCTCCTCCGCCGGTCAGGCTTTTGCGGGGAAGGTACGTCGTTACGTGATTTCCTGCTTTGCGGAACTTGGGAAAGGGTTTTCGGTAGAGGTTCCAGTTGGGATCTTTATCCTCCTTCAATGCTTTTGTTGATGATAGCGGTAAAGACGGGGGAGAAAGGGCGTAGCATGTCGGGAGCGTTATTCCGGTCTCGTGGTGGATGTTTGTTTGGGTTAGGTAGCCTACTACGCATGGAGACTGAGGATTGGAGGTTAGGGCGAGGGAGATGTGGATAGTTGAGGTGCGACGGCCGAGCTTCGATTCGGTCACGGTGAAGATAGCGGAGCCGAGGGACGTACGGCGGAGGAAGTTGAGGTGGAGAAATAGTGTGTGTGGTTGGTTCTGGGATCGGAGGGTGGTGGAGAAGTGGACGGAGGCGACCCGGAGGAAGCAGGAGGTTACGTAGCCGCCATGGGGAACTATTTCAAGCGATCAGAAGGCTTTACAATTTAGGATTGGGTTATCAAAGCTCACCGCTGCCAATACACCAATCTGGGTGGAAGTCGGCGGTGTAGGTGTGCGAATCGAGGGGTTTTACGGTCGTAGCTTCAGCGAATGTGGTCGTCATGATAAGTCAATTGGAGGCGGATCTAGCACAGAAACTGGGACTCTGTGACGTGCCCTACGGATTATGCATTTAAAGGGCAAGGTAGATTGCAGCATTCTGACAATTGCTCCGAAGATGGAGTGGTGGAGAAGTTCAGAGAGTACGGTATCTTATGATAACCTCGGCACATCTGATCAGGGTTGATGCTGAATTAGCCCTATTCTTCCTGACTAAGGTACCTACAGTACCACCAGTGCACCAAATTGCAGGCAAAGACTTGCTAGACTAGATGAGCCTGTGGAAGGCGATGTAATTGTTCGGAAATGAGTATTCATGGTCCTATAAAACCTGGGTATAATATCCACCGCCTAAGATAGCCAACAAATCATCCTATCATTCAAGAACCGCATGCATGCTCTTGATGGTATGTACAAGGACCAGCGACCGTCCACTTCCAGAGACTCGTCAAAACAATTGATCCCTGTACTCTAATCGTTGAGTACTAATCAGGGTCACCTCCGTCCTGACCTTGATCCTCCTCGCTGGCGTTTGCATCTCCACCTCGCTGACCCGGTCCGAAGAATTGCCATTTGCATTCTTACCCCCATGTACAAGGACATTGAAACCCCACGAATTATTATCCTTAGTATCGTTGGCGACATCCTCGAGGCGGCTGAAACTTCGCGAATCGACGGTAGAGCCATTGCTATCACTCCACATATATCTCCCTGAGGTACCGGTGCCGTAATCCTGACCACTCTTACCCCGCGTGCTTTTGAATGTTGGGCCCCGGTATGTGCCGCTAAATATTCGAGTGAAGAGTGGCCGCAAGCTCGGCAGACATGCACTAACGACACCCATAGAAGGTTCCGTGGCCGTCCATATAGCAGCATTGATATAGTTCCAAGTAAGATCGACTTCTTGCAGCCGAGAGAGCACAACCAGTCGGATTATACTGCATACACAAACAAATCCACCAACGACAAAGATCGACGTCAGCGTAATTTTCTGACCCTTCGTAGTTCGCAGACGCCATAGCAAGGGCAGCGGTATGAGAACAATTACGACGTCCAAGATACAATTAATGCCTCCCGGTACTAACATCAGCAGATTTGGATTGATGCAGCGCGCCGTCAGTCTATATTGCAGATCCCAGAAGGCATGGATAGGAACACTAGACTGGTGGTTAGCGCATGAAATCAAGGATTGTATGTTTTGCTAACCATTGGAATACGACAACCATGACGAACGTGAATGCAAAGCATAGCACGATAGCAGTCATCATAAGCAGCACGATGCGTAGTTGAGCGATTGGGAATATCCTCCGATAGAACGCGAGTCTATGCCGTGTATTCAGTGTCTGCAAATCGTATTAAGAATGCTATCAGGATGCTTACACCGAAAGCTTATTACAGCAAGTGGTGAGACCGAAAAAGATTTCGAACATCCATAATTTGTGGAGAAAGAGCTCGTTGGCGTTAGGGGCAAGCAGATAAATGTGCCTCCCAAAGCCTTGGCTCAGCGCTGTTTCCAGAGTCAGAAAATCGCTACTCAGTGCATGGAGCTGAAGACTGACAGGTCAGCTGAAGGACGGGCAGGCCATAGGACAGAAGCTGTCATATGTTAGACCGTTTCTATTCGCCTGCTCATCCAAGCGACAAGAGGGTTTACCAGTGCGAAGACAATCAGCAAGTCATCCCACTATTTCAGAGCATTAAAACATCAGCAAGACACGTTTGGCATTCAACCCTCAGTGGTGTCATACCCAGTAGCCCGCGTTCGAGACTTTCCTAGAGACGAGACGTAGGGTAACGAAGACAGTAGGAAGTACGATGAAAGCAATGTTGGACGACCTTATTCTCCCCTGCTGATTGGTATAAAGGTCGAAGCCCGGCTCACCGATAGGTGGCGCTATTGCAGCCATGGTGCTGGTCGCGCGGTGGTAGGGAGGTCAACAGCGGACCGGTCTGCAGCGACTATGTTTGCGACTGAACGTTTGTCTTGTGGTCACAATCATTATCTTGCGGGTAGGCGGAAAGTTGAAGAGGTTATAGGAACAGTGATGTTGGTCGAGGATGGAAAGTGAATGGTGGGGATTTAGCGTTGTGCTACGCCGTGGAAGCTGATTATCCTTTGTATTCTAGATTCTTACCCTAATTAGTCGTCAAGCTCCGGGCTTTGGAGGGCCTGATGACCAGAACTGTACCATGCTCTATCGTAATTTGGCGTGGGACAGTTGGAGGCACATGCAATGATGCACACCATGCCGCATGGTGCGGGAACCTTGCGTGTAAGCGAGATATCATGCAGCAAGAAACAAAACTATGAATGGCACACGGACAACAGTGCGAGCCACTGCGCTAGATTGACTTTGAGTTGCGATGATCAACAACCTTCGTGCATGACCAAGTTCAAAGAGATAGATGCGTCGGGCATGCTTCGTACGGTATCTATTCTTGAAGACGGAGCTGATTGCCAGATCAGATTGGCAATCCGGGGTAACGGGTAAAGGTGGGAGGCGATTGGAGAGGCTGCAAGGGTACGGATGCGCTCGGGGCGATCTGGCTGGTGTACTCTGTACGACATAGATAGATGTACAGGCAAAGTATGTCAGACAGCAGGCGTACCTGACCGTTGGCCGACTGCGTCCGTATGGGTTGCGTTTCATGAATGAGGAAAGTGAAGGATGACTGTTCGTATGACCGAGACTTCCACTAAAGTTGTTTTCATTGGTCATTGAAGATGTTTCAGACTGCTGACCAGGCTTCCTCAGGCTTAGCTGGCCGGGAATGGCGGCCACGGGGGCCAGCAGGGTACTATAGTTGAGTATGTTCAGGCGACCGACGAAGATAAAAGCCTGTGTGCCGCCCGCCGTCGCGTTTGGTGTTTGATGGAGCTCTCTAGTTCCCTATGGTGTAGAGTAGTGCGGTCTTCTCATTGCTGTGCCGCCACGCCGAGTCCGGCACTCCACATTGTTCAAGCATTGTGTCATACTAAAGGATGCTGGCGGTGTCATGACAGGCCTCAGAAAAGAATTCAAGCATAGAAAAGCACCGAGCTCATCGGCTACACTGAACCCTCGTACTCCTGCGTCAGCAGCCACCTACTTCAAGACAGTTGAGCATAAGGTAGCTAGTTTGTTCTAGGCGTAGCTCGTAGCCATCTCCAGGGTGACGAAGAGAGGCTCGGACCACAACCCCTCCAATCTTCAATTCAGCGCCCAAGAGACTGTACAATCACAGCTGTTCCGAATCCTGCATGTAAATGAAGGTACATAGCAGATCGAATGATGCCTTATTGTACATAGAAGTAGAGATACAATCTACTATGTACTTTAGGGGAGTGTCCGGCTAATTTTCGCGCGCCCGAAGGCTTCAGCTCAAGCTTGGCGTCGATTATTCCTGCCTGCACCAGCTTGGCTATCAATCATGCTTCAACTGCAACCCAAGTTCACGCTATTGCTGCACACCTATCGGACGTCTCTTTACTGCTCACCACATCTACCTATGATAGTATCTCGTTACCACATACCCATTGATTCGATGCAAGAATGATACTTTGCGCTGGCAGGTTAACAACGGGATAGCTTGCAGGTGAGCACTACCGGGTTCTGATCGAGGTTGCCATGCTACGTCTGTACACATACTCCCGCCTATCACCTCACTTACAGCGAGTCGCCTTATCTCGTACCATAGTACTTCTTGTGAGCGGCGTTCAGCATCGTCGGAAGATGTGTCGCTTCCACTTGCACCGCTGGCTTGCCATTCGAGGTCTTCACTAGGCGAAGTTATCGCCAAACAGAACAACAAGATGGCCATCGAGCAGCCAGATTGTAATCTTGTGTCATCGTAAGAGCATTCAATACATTGCAATTAATCATGACTCAGAAAGCCAAGCTCTATATACTTTCGTTTATTCACCTATTGACACTCCAGGACTGCCCTTGCCGGCTGTGCTTTGCAGAGCCACTGACAGTGCCCAATTGTCCATGTAGGACCTTCCTATATACGAGGCCACCTAAGGTAGCCCGACTCTTCGCTTGTGTGTTGGTCATGCCTCTTTTCCAGTATTTCGTTGTGTTCTTTGTCGAATACGGTCAATTGTACACCCAGTCCCATCTCTTTTCTCACAACCAGGCTTTTGCCGGCGAAGGAAAATGCATCTCTTCTCGCGTATACTCAACATGACTTCGCTCACGTACGGTAGATTCAATAGCATTCAACATGCCTCAGGAAGGTGGGCATGTTTGCCCCGATCCCCGGACTGGGCTGCCAGCAGGGCAGGTAACGCAAAATGAGCCTACTTCCGGCCACTCGCTCACACATTGGTAAGGTCTCACGCGACGTTCGGTCCCGCTCGCGCACACGAGACCTGGGTAGAGGAAGACTACACCAATCAGTATCAAACCGCACCCTTTCCTTTTTCGCATATTTGCGGAAATTGATACATACATTCACATCCTTCAGCTGCTAGGATAATCTCCACGCTCCTACAAGGTCCAGATTCTCCAAATGGTGAGTACGGACCTCCGATCTCGAAGCAAGCGCCTGCGTCGGCGCCGAACAGAGGTGCTTCGTACGTTATGTTGAAGCACCCCGGTTCTTTGTAATAGTAGCCATTTACGCCACACTCAGGGCAGATTCCCGCAGCTGTGAGCAATGGATTGAGGAGCGCGGGAAGGAGGATTGCCCAAAGGGTACGATGAACCATCGTGTCACGGGACGTAGATAGGAACCCTGGATCCGTCAAAGCTCGAACTTCCGCAAGACAACAAGGGCGATCTAGGACTCTGAAGAACTTTGTGCGGCTAATAAATTGCTTTTATAATCATATCAAATCCTTTCAACATGGAAAGTTTCGCTACTAATGTACCGATTTTGATCGCCAAGGCCGTTGGGGCTTGCGCTGAAAGCGGACCGGCGAATCAAAAGCAGTATGAGCGACCAAAACGGACATCTTTTGCTGCAGGTAAGTATCTTCCCGACACTCTAACACCCCCGCCCCTTCAATTACTGTTTAATCCTGTTTTCCAGCAGTTGCTTGGTGTACCTTCTGTATTGATCACAGCTTATTGTGAAGCAATGGTCATGGCTTCACATCGGCTCGTACCTTGCTTTCGAGATTTCCGCGGAAGCATAGTTTAATGTAAGTGCGTGCTAAAACGCATTGCTATCATTGGAACGCGATGCAGGCCCGCCAACGTAGCCTAGCCCTATCTAGCACGCCTCGATCTGGCGGGCAGGGTATTCTTTCAACTCGCTTGTGGAAGGGCTCTCCAGAATCTATGCAACCGTTACGTACACGTGAGTCGAGCTTGGACTTATACTATAAGCCTTGTCGCGCGGCCCTAGGACTGACTCAACTATCGAAGCATGGAAATTTCCAACAATGATATCGCTTAATGGAGCAGCAAGTTTATGATGCACCTAAGATGCTTTCTATGACTTGCTACCCCGAATTGGACTAGGAGATACCAAGGATCACCATCTCGAAGAGAACATTTACGATCTTTAGAATGTGCTTCGAGGAAAGAGCCTTTAGGATTGACCACGCACGCCATACCGGGCTAGCAAGGCACAGCGCCACGGGGGAGACTACAGGTGTCTTTCGATTGTCAGAAGGTCCAACCGGAAGGCTCAGATTGCCAAAAGGACCGGCATGGATGTCACATTCTTTCACATCTTCCCTGCTAAGGTCACTAATTTGATTCCACATATAATTCGTGAGGTAGGCTGATTGTGAGGAGAAACTAGATTGAACGAACTTTGATCTTTTGGGCGGGACGTGTGTGTTATTAAATTAGTAGTCGTATCAGAACAAATCTGCACCGCGGAGCAATATTCATCCTACTGACGCAGGTCTTGGTTGAGCATGAAGTGATTTATAGGCTTCATTAGCGCCCAAGTGTGAGTTAAGTGAAGCTTAGTCCTGTCGGTGGTGTATGTTAAGAACGTTCCATGTATGTACTTTCGTCCATGGAGAGGAGGCTAGTACTGACACTGTGGGTTGACATGGAGGACGAGTAGTTTGTTATCCTAGCGTAGGGAGGGATTACTTTGATTAAACGATATACTCAGTCACAGGCAGCTCTAGCTAGAAGGCCATACTTAGCCTTCTGAATAGACTTTTTGAGAAGGTATCAGTATTTAACGATACAATCACGATCATATGTAAGCAATGGGGGTGGTAGATAGATAGACAAGCTAGGTTACTATATATAGATATGCGCTGGGCATAGCCCTAGAAAATTACAGAGCCAGTGCCGTTACACTGCAGCCACGCCCTTTGATGCTGTTATCCTGTAGCTTCCCCTTCAACTATAGGTAGCGGTGCTAGTCCATATTTCTTTCAAGAGTTTTCAGCTTGTAGGACCATGTACGTAGTGCCGTACGCAATTCCCAATGCGCCTAGCGCGATAGCCGACCTATGACTGCATGCACCAACGAATTCTGATCTTCACGAAAGCCATTCCTACCAGCCAAGATGCCTTCTGCCGACCCTCGCCCCATGGCACCTGGTCCCTCCAAACCATTCTCGATGTCTTTTGGCTCCTCAAAACCGAAAGCGGCCCCAACATTGCCTCCCAAGAAGCGCCCTCATTCCGCTTTAGCAGATAATTCAGGTAGCGAAGATGAGGGAAGTGGGCCACAGCTTGTCACAGCATTCGACCAGTCTGCTGGTGGTACGATCACTAATGGGAAGGGGAACGAACAGGCACCGTTAGTCATACAAGTACAAAAAAACCGGGATTGGAGGGAAGAAAGCAGAAAGAAGAGGCGGAAAAAGTTATTACCAGCTGAGGTTCAAGCGGCGCGAGCAGGGCAGTCACATGCTCCGAAAGCTGCTCATGTAGAGCGAGATGAGGTGTCGAAAGTAGCGGGATTGGAGTTCATGAAGCAGGATGTCGAGGGGGATATTTCAATGTCAGAGGAACAAGCAACTCGACGACCATCAGAAAAGGCGGACCAACCTATCAAAACCGCGGACGAAGAGGCGATGGAAGCATTACTAGGTGGCGAGAAGAAATCTACGCTACAGATCCCTGCAATCGAAACAGACCGCCAAAATAATCACGACGCTTCAGAACCTGCTTACGACGACTACCAAAACGAAGATGAACGTTTCAAAGCCGACGTAGCTTCTCGTCCCGATGTTGCAAGCCTAGACGACTACGCAGCCGTTCCCGTTGAAGAATTTGGCGCCGCTATGCTTCGCGGCATGGGGTGGAAAGAAGGAGAGGCGGTTGGTAAACGAAGAGCTGGAGCGCCTGCTGCCCCAAGTAAAACTCGAAATCCTGAGCGGCGACCAGCGTTACTTGGTATAGGTGCCAAGGAAGTCCCAGGTGGCGTGGGAGACGAGTTCGGAGCGTGGGGCAAGGTTGCGAAGGGAAAGCGGAAAACGGATTTGGCGTATAGCCCTGTGGTCCTGAAGAATTCGGTGACGGGAGAGTTGTTGACCGAAGAGGAACTAGAGGCGAAGAGAAGGGAGGCTGGGCAGAAGGAGAAGGAGAAAGGGAATGGGGAGGATGATTGGAGGGAGAGGAGGGATTTGAACTTGAGGCTTGATGTTGAGAGAAAGGAAGAGAGGAGGGAGAAAGAGAGGGAAAGGCGGTTGATTGAAGATAGTAGGGTTGGGGACCGGCCGGGGGGAAGAAACCGGTCGAAGGAGGGAATTAGGCGGGATAAAGGTAGAGAAAATGAGGTTGATACTAGATGGAGAGAGAGCAGTAAATCGGGTCAGAAAAGTAGACATAGTTCGTCACAAAGGCACTCGAGGGACAGGGATGGGGAGAGAAGTCACTATCATAGCTCTTCGAGGCGAGAGAGGAGTAGGTCTGCTGACAAAAGGCATGGGCAGTATTGATACGCAGGTCTTAGAGATGGTTGGGTAGACCACACCCTACGCCATATGAACAACATAACTTGAAACGCTGTAACGAATGGGTATCGATATCTCAAAATATGCAAGTAACAACGAAAATCCGATGCAAAATGCTGTTCAACGCAGTAGCCCACCCCTCCCTTCTACAACTTCCCCCAACCGAAATACGTCCTCCCACACCACCAACTAAACCCCGTACAAGCCTGCCAAATAGCCATGCTGATGCCCAATTCCATTCCCGAAACCAACACCATCTTCCCCGCGTAATCAGCTACACCCCTCCAACCTCCTCCCCTCAAGCCCGTCCCAAACCACCCTCTAATTGGAAAAATCTCCCTTTTCCACCTCATAGCCGCAATCTGCGCTTCAGTACTCGCAGCCGGTGACGACAAAAACGCAATAGCCACCGATCTCACGAAGAGTGCCTCAAGAGGTAGAAAAAGGAGATCGGTGAGGTGGGAAGAGAGATGCGATGCCATGCTGTCGGCGGCATAAGCCGTCAGCGCCGTGATGCGGTGTTGAGGCTGGCGGTCGTGTATTTTGATAATACGGGGGTCATCGCTTGCAGGTGCGAAGCTGGACACTATCTCTACGGATGGGCCGGGCGTGGTGGGACGGGTGGGTGGATAGGAGAAGGAAGATGTTGGGTGAGGAGAACCGATGCTTGATGAAGATGGCGAGGCGTTGGCAGGTCCTTCGATAGATGGAAGATTGGTGTTGAAAACGTCTAGGTCTGGTAGGACAGGGCGTGTTGCTGACCTTATCTCGCTTTGCTGAATTCGATCGGGTTTTTGGGGCTCTTTCCACATCCAGCGATCGTAGACCTTGATGAAAGTCCTGCCGATGTACTGCAAGTCTCGCGCGAGCTCCTCGAGGACGCTATTGCTAGGGAATAGGCCAGACGACTCTGGATACAAGCCTGGGACACTGTCTTCATCAAGGTCTGTCTCTTTGGCAGCTTGGAGTGAGTATGTATCCGGCACCGTAGGTTTCGGTAGAGCTGCTCGTATGTATGCGTACAATTTCTGGCTCACTGAAGGCCTCGTCCAGTAGATTAAGCCCCAAAGGAATAAAGGTGAAACAGCCAAGGACGCCAGTATGTTAACATAAGATCTAAGGCTGAAAGGATCTCGCAAAGCAGGCATATGAATTGGTAATGAGAGAGACAGTGGGATGAAAGACCTAAAACGAGGGAATATGGGCCATGCATAGACAAGATCCAATCGCTGCAGAGTAGAGAACATCTCCAGCGGAGCAAGCAAGGTGAATGATAGAAATTGTAGCCTGGTGCCATTTTCAGTATGATTGCCCGAGCGTGCTGGATATAACGACTCACAGGTAACAGGAGTTGTACAGCAGACGCTTCAAGGTCTTATGAGTCCTTGGATATGACCATCGTAAGAGGTGATGGGCAATGATCTGAATGGATTCTTCAATAGCCCAAAGTGAGAACATGTCGAGGAATATGTAGGTCAAGCCTGCTGGTGCACCGGCAAATAAGAACTTTGCTACGCCGAAGTGCTTCCATTCTGCTTTCAAGATTTGTGTAAGTGGGATACCGGAGTAAAAACGGTATGCCTAGGAGTAATATGAGCGGACAGCTACAAACCCTGGAGAAGATCCACTGGCCTGAAGTCTGTGTTTAAGACCGATGGTACACATGTTGCACAGATACAATAAACTTATGTCTGCCGACCCAACTAACAGTCCAATCTCGTTTTCCCGTACGACAGCCTCAACTGCAGATTCATCAAGCATGGACTCTCTCCGGCTATCCAGCTGGGACTTGATGGGTTGACCTTCTGCTTGAATACCAACATATGTTCGAACCATCTCTAGAACATTGTTATGGGCTCTTCGATATTGGCCGCTCAGTGCTCTCGACTCGAGATTTTCCGGGTATCCGCTGCTATCGTATTGTTGTTGGTAGCCCGAGGGAATATCAGTATTAGAGGCTGATGATGCCTCCCCAGAATTCTCTGGAATTGCTTCATCCTGTCCTTGTAGCTCGTCGTCACTATCATGCGTGTTGCTCTGTGGCAAAGGCTCATATGGAGAACGACCCTATGGGGTGTCATCAATGTCTGACCATACAAACCATGATATAAACGCCAATAAAAAAAACTGTTTTATTGATCAGAGCGAAGGAGGAAAACATCCTAGTGCGGAAGGCGCAAATACTAATAAAGATTTTCTATGGCATATGATATACTGTGGAAACACTTGCATGAACGGACTGCTTTTGTGAAAGGAAATTGATAGCAAGTCAAGGCATGTTCGGAGCTTACCAAGGCAAGCCTGGTCATATACGCCTGACGACCCATGGTAAGGATGATAGCCACCACCTCTGCCTCATTCGGGATTCTTTGTCATTGTCATCCTATAATTTGGGATCTGATGACGCGTTTATAAGTGATTGACCTCCCGCTGAAATCGCAACATTGCAATTGTTCACAGTCGAATACACAAGAACGCTAGCGCGCGCGGCGCTGGTCCCAGGTACCTGGTACCTAGAATTAATGCACGATTAGATAAGGGCACACCTTGTAGCACGGGAGCTTCCGCTGCAGACAAACCTTAAATTTTCCATAAGGTATGAAACCTTCAAATGCGAGGCAGATCTCAATCACAGCTTTCCTATAAGCCCAGCATCGCACCATGAAGGCTTCGGGATCAATACAATAGGAAATGGCCGCCATGACGACCCAGCGGACAAAAGTCATAACGACTTTTGAAGCTGAGCACGTTATACAACCGATATATACTGGGGGTGACGTTGCGCTGGACAGAGAGGGTATACTATTGGCGACATGCTTGGGTGAGGAAGCTCTATTGACGGACCTCACCACCGGCAATTTGCTGGCACGTATTGAAGGTGTAAGTGAAGCAGGATCCGTTAGGATTGCCTACGCTCAAGGAAGAAAATAGGATGGCGAGGTTCTCACCACACTCTCCAGTATGAATTTCTCCAATCAGAGCCTACACGCCAGATTCAGGCTGAACTGACCGATCTTCAAAGTCACGCCCTCCGCCTCGCATCTCATAACGTGTTCGCGTTCCCTCTCGATGAGAATGTATGCACTCGAAAATTCTGGAAAAACAACCGCTTCTATCAATCCAGTACTATTGAGAACAGTGAAACCGCACACAACACCTATAATAACTGTAGCAGTTGATGATACGGGTACGCTTCTTGCGACTGGGAGTGCTGATGGGATTGTCAAAGTATGGGACATTAGAGGTGGTTATATCACACATACATTTCGTGGTCATGCTGGGATAGTCTCTGCCTTGCATTTCTTCCAGGCAACCCTTGAGCAAAACCACCCGAAGCAAAAAGTTAACAAGAAGAAGCGGTCGCGGAGTCACTTAGAAGAAGACGTGGTCATGATAGACGATCATGACAACGCAGTAACTTTTCACCTTGCTTCTGGCAGTGAAGATGGCAAAATCCGGATCTGGGATCTAGCCAAGCGGAAATCAATCGCCACTTTAGATTCTCACGTCTCAGTCGTTCGCGATTTTGACTATGTTCGAGAAATAAATGCTCTGATTTCTGGGAGCCGAGACAAGACAGCAACAGTGTGGGATGCTCAAACATGGAGGTCACGAAGAGTTGTTCCCATATTGGAGAGCGTGGAGGCTGTAGGCTTTCTCGAAGAAGGTAGGTTCTTCTACACTGGTGGTAGTACTGGACAGCTCAGAATATGGGATTCCGAAAGTGGACAAGAAGTTACACAGGGACAAGAAGTCCAAGACGAAGGAGATGCTATTGTGCATATATTGAAGAATGGTAATCAAGGCTTCTTAGTCTCTGTGCATGCAGATCAATCATTTAGATTTCACTCGACCATCCCTCTCTCAGTCTCTACCTCATCTGCTGGTTCCGTCGAGCCTCTTCCGATAATTCGTCGAGTCTCGGGTACACATGACGAGATTATTGATCTGGCTTTTTTGCCACCGCATCGCTCTCTGCTGGCATTGGCTACAAATACAGAAGATGTTCGCATTGTTTCTCTAATTACTTCGGAAAAAGAAACTTCTTCACCAGCCTCAGCAACCTACTTTGGTGCAGATGTCGCTTTACTACGTGGTCACGAAGATATTATCATTTGCTTGTCTGTTGACTGGTCAGGCCACTGGCTTGCTACAGGTGCCAAGGATAATACCGCACGTTTGTGGCGGATAGATCACGCTGCGAAATCATACAAATGTTATGCTACGTTCACAGGCCATGCTGAATCTATAGGAGCTGTATCCCTCCCATCAAATCCTCCGCCTACTGGCTCACCTGAATACGAAAATCCGCTGGACCATCCTCCTGCTTTTCTCATCACAGGCTCTCAAGACCGCACCATCAAATGCTGGAGCATTCCTGAACCACCCTCAAATTCGTCTTCGAACTTGTCTTTTAGCAACAGCTTACAAGCTCGCGCGCTATACACCCGCAAGGCTCATGACAAAGACATAAATGCTATATGTCTTTCTCCACAATCCACTCTCTTCGCATCCGCATCTCAAGACCGCAATGTCAAGATCTGGTCGACGGAAGGAGGCGAAGTCCAGGGTATCTTACGGGGCCACCGTCGAGGTGTTTGGTCCGTTGCATTTGCACCTAAAGACTGCCCTTCTATCTCCGGGGACAATGGGTCCACAAGCAGCAACCGTGGGCTTGTTCTCACAGGCAGTGGGGATAAGACGATTAAAATATGGAGTTTGAACGACTATAGCTGCTTACGCACTTTAGAAGGCCACACTAACAGCGTGTTGAAAGTCCTCTGGCTACCGCTCTCAACCTCTTCACCTCTTGCGTCAACAAATCCAAAGGCAACACCCCTTCAAGTCGCATCCGCAGGCGGCGACGGCCTAGTCAAAATCTGGGATGCCACGACTGGCGAAGTGGCAGCAACATTAGATAATCATACTGACCGCATCTGGGCTCTAGCCGTTGATCCAGATACGAGGATGCTAGTATCTGGTGGTGGTGACAGTGTTGTTACATTCTGGAAAGACACCTCGAGCGAGACTGCCGAGAAGACTTGGGCTGCAGCGACACAGCGCGTAGAGCAAGATCAGGAATTGCAGAATTTCATCCACCAAGGCAATTACCGCGAAGCTATTACACTCGCGCTTGCTTTGAACCACCCAGCCAGGTTGCTTTCATTACTACAGGGAGTTGTAGATACCAATCCGCCAGAGGAAGGTTCTATAACCGGCCTCAAAGCCGTAGACGAAGTTCTTTCCTCCCTGTCGGATGAGCAACTGTTGTCCCTCCTCTCTCGGATGCGGGACTGGAACACCAATGCTCGTACGTCGGCTGTTGCACAGAGAGTATTGAATGTTATCGTCAAATCTTATAGCGCGGACAGATTGGCTGGCTTGGGTAAGAGGAAGGGGGGAAGGGAGGTAGTAGAGGCTTTAAGAGTGTATACTGAAAAACATTATCGAAGGGTTGAAGAGCTATGCGGAGACAGTTGGATTGTAGAATTTCTGTTGAATGAGATGGATCAATTGGCTATTAACGAGCGGGCGGTGCTGGATAGGGAGAAGGATGTAATTATGGCGTAAAGCAAGAATATAGAAAGTCTCCCGGACAAGTATCAGGCAGACGTCCAGACGGTCGATGCTCCGAACCTAAAAATCAGGCATGGGATGTCGATGTTGCGCTTAACACGACAACTCTGACATATATTTCACAACACAGAAAAACTGGCTCAGACCGCAATAGTGTTGACCCTTTTGAACTGGCATGAAATGGCGACAGTATACAGTAATCGTGACGTGGCTTAAAGATGGCCGGGTGATACATTCATCATCGATAGCAAGAGTCAGCATCTACGGCTGCACCGTAGCTAATCCTCATAGACGAAGGCAATGAGCTGAGTACATTGGCTTCGATCTTATAATATAAGCATTTGGTATACCCTCTTTTGCCTCGAAAGAGGCTGGCGCGCACATCAAATTCAAGATCTCCCCTTCCCTTTATTCTCTTTGCGTTTTTCCCAAACCATGAGATAACTCTCCTTTGTGAAGAGCGTTTCTGTAACTACCTTTTCAACGTACAGATCCTGGATTTCCAGCCATTCGTCTCTCGCACGATCCCGCACCTGCACTCTCCATACCTTGCGCTCTGCCTCTCCTTCAACGCTATCATCTCGTGTTCTAACAGCTTCATGAGTAACATTAGCTACAAGATCATACCATATCGGTTCGCCTGGCGGATGTATCGAAGGGTTCGGCTCGACATAGGGTGACATATCGAGGGATCGTGTGGGAAATATTACAATGGTTGGATTGTGCTCCGTGACGAATTTATTCTTCGAGAAACGCTTTATGTGGAACAGTAGATAGGGTGGCAAAGGGTGTAATAGGCGGTATCGCTTCCGTGTGTTCATCTGTTCTTGGGCCTTCAAGCCATCGTATTTGGATAGAATCGCTGTCAGTGGTACTTGTGGGATGATATTCTTCTCCAGCTCGTCTTGAAAAAGTGGGGCAGCAGGGAGGTCGAGTGTCAGCATCAGATAGCGAGTCGTGTCCACTAGCACTTCTGCGGCTTCTTCAAAGCGAAGACGATCACCTGCATCGGCTTTCGCTGTAATTTTCTGAGATTCTATTTTGAGCTTTCCTTGGAATACGCGGTGTATTATACTCGTGCCAGGCTTAGTCTTACTACCGCCCAGGACTAGATGCATGTTATTTAAAAACCAGCTGAGAAATTCTACGGGATCTGACTGCTGAAGGAGGTCGAAACGTTTGTTGGATTGACGAGATATTTGTTGGAGGAGTTCATGAGGGGAGACGTGTGTCTTGAAGGCACGGATGTTCCATATCTTCCGAATGAGTACCGAAAAGCGCTGAACTAGCTCGGGTTTGAAGGAGAGGTCTTCCAGCATAAAATAATTCCTCAATGGTGGTACGTGGGACAAGGTCTGTATTATAACGTTGAAGTAGTCGTTCTCTTTTATATTGTTCATACCAACAAACCCTAAGCCGAAGGTCAGCCAGCCGCCCGAACTTAAGCTTGAAGGTCTTACCATACCAGGTCTATATTTCTTGCCACTTAGGTCCCAAGCGTCCTTCGCCTCTTTGTCCAATTGCGCGATCTCCTCCTTTGATAGCCTGGGATCCACAACAAATTTGATATCGTCCAAGCTCTTGCTCTTCACCTCATAACCCTCTGGCAGAACATAAACTCTCTTTGTTTGCATATTGATGTAGACGTGGTGACCCACCTCCAAGGCATGAAAGTAGGCATGCGATTTCGGTCCCCGGCCTTGATAGTATTTCCCACAGACTAAGCACGCATACACATTGATATTGGACAGCGTAACCGAGCAGAGCTTCTCAAAATCGAAGTCTAGCACCGATCGATTTATGGTATCCAGATAGAGATCTGAGTAGCCCTCCGTTGGAGCCTGCTGTCGCGCCGTTGCTGAGTATGCAGACTGTTCGTTCAAATCGTCTGCTTCATCACCAGGTGGTGCTGCTTCGTTCAGTTCCTCATGTTCTTGAAGTGCTGTTGTAATACTATCGCTCACGTTCCGCCCACCGGTATTCTGCTGTTCTCCAGCGACTTGTGGACGCGCTCCTGGCAACACTGAGAAACCATTCGTCTCCGCGCGCAACTCATTGACGCCTTCAACTCGCGCTTTTTTTGAGGCTGGCGAGTCATGGGCTATGAAATCCTCGAGGGACTCATCAGCGGATCTCTTGACCATTTTGAGAGTAACCAGCGAACGCGTTGAGTTTCGAATGATTTTGAGAGAGACAACGGCAGGTCGAGCGTTCGGAAGAGAATGCTTGGCATCAAGTCAGACAAATATTTATGTATTCCGCACCCATAGCTTTACTATACACAAAGACGTCAATGATCGATTCATGATTCATATCCTTAGGGTTGATATATTACAGCCTGCACACAATTGAAGCATTTCATGATGACTTGCTCATGGAAATTCATGGCTACAGAAGCTAAAGCCAAGTTAAAGCCATCGTTACGCGCTCAGGACTTGTTTGCTACAATCAAACTCCATCTCCCTGATACCATCTTTATCTATGATTTTCACAAGCATCTGCAAATCATTAGCTTGGGTGGCTCAGGGTGAGAGTTTCTTTACTACTTACGCCTTTAAAGTCTATGGGCAATCTCCGCTGCAGCTCATCAGTACACATTCGCAAAATCTTTTTGCCTTTCTCCAGGTCAATGTCCGGATGATGGTGCTTGTCGAGTATCGAAAGACAGTAGTATCTGCATGGCAAGTTAGCGGAATTTAGGCACAGTGTATCTAGATCACAGCCTGAAGAGAGCAATATGACGTACTGGGCATAACCGTGAGCAGCATATGGAAGGGGTGCCAGCGATGCTAGGTAATCAAGCCAGTAAAGATGTGGTTGCTTTGTGATCGGGTCGAATCCCCCCAAAAGCAGATTAACAGTGTAAGGATTCCTCGACCTCAAGCTCCTCGCAAGCTCGCCTCGGACGAAGTTCGCTACAGCTGAAGGCCCTAGGTCTGTGTCGTTGCGCATAGAGTAAAGTTGAATGTAAGCTTGGATTAGCTCCGCAAATTGAACTGCAAATGTACATTAGCGAGCTGTTACTAGAAGATGTACAATGCCTAGTATACCGGTATCTCCAGCTTCCCCCGAGAATGCCATCAATGTGTGATTGTTGAGCTGCTTCGTTTTGTCATCTGAAGCTTTAAGGATCGTTGCACCTCTCATTGCAGCTTTGGAGGCCGCAACGATCGTATAGTCTTTGCCAGTAAAGCCAAGAAGGACCTCCCTACTGACATATTAGAATCTTGGATACTGGAGATTATGCAGTCGCTTACATATTGATTTGTATGTCGATTTCGTGTTCTCTATGCAGGAGGGATAGGTGAACAGGTTGAAGCTACGCGTGAGCTTTCAGAAGCCTTGCACTACATAAGGTGATATAAGCAGGACAAGCAGGTATGCCGAGTTCGCCAAGATTCGCCGCACCAAGCGCGACCCAAAAGTTCCAGCAGTTGATCAACAGCTCAACCACTCACGGAAACTACTGCTTGTATCATCTTGCGCTTATTGGACTCGATTTGGAGCCAATCGCATCATGTCGTCCTTCTTCACGACCTCTGCAACTCAGCAAAAGCGCAAGCGAGATGATACTAACTTCGTATCTTCATCAAAGAGAAGAAATACAGGCGATAGAGGAAGTGCAAAGCCTACAAAGGGGAAAACTGCCAGAGCGCGGCGTGATGAGTCAATCTCAAGCAGTGGCTCTGATAATGTGGCTCGTCATCCAAGGCTCACCGAAGAAGATGTCGTGTTGTCCAGCGAGTCTGAAGACGAGGATGAAACGGGCGCCGAACGCCGTCTACGACTAGCAGAGCAATATCTCCAAAGCCTCAAGACTGAAGTTGACGAAGCCGGGTTTGACGCTGAAGAAATTGACAGGAATTTGATTGCTGAGAGATTACAAGACGACGTGGCCGAGACTAAAGGCCGAGTCTACAGACACATAAGCTCTACGCTCTCATATTCCACAGCAGTTCAGACACTGTTCCGCTCCAGATCCCTCACTATAACTTCCATAGCAACGTGTGCCCCCTACGCTTATACCGTATCTAAAGACCTCCAACTTACGAAATGGGAAATACCTTCTCTGGCCCCGCCTCCTGCTAGGACTTCGAAGAAAAGTTCTAAACCTGCGAGACGGCGACCTCTTAGACTCACCACGAAAAGAGGTGATAAGAGGAAATGCAATGACCCAAATTACCAACATCATGTCGCCCCAATACTTTGCGTCGCTGCCTCAACAACCGGAAAATACGTTGCCACAGGTGGTGCTGATAAACGTCTGATAATCTGGTCGGCAGATACCCTCATTCCTCTCCGCGTATTCACACAACACCGGGACGCCGTCACGTCCCTATCTTTTCGAAGAGGAACAAATCAACTATATTCGGTGAGCAGAGACCGCACGATCAAATGCTGGAGTCTCGATGAACTAGCGTACATTGAAACATTATTTGGACACCAAGATGAAGTGGTTGATGTCGCAAGTTTAGCACTAGAGAGATGCGTGAGTGTGGGGGCTCGGGATCGGACTGCGCGGTTGTGGAAAGTAGTGGAGGAGACGCAATTAGTCTTTCGCGGTGGTGGCGTTTCCGAAAAAAGGAGATCTTATGGGCAACAGGAAGGAAACTTTGAGATCAGTAAGAATTACAGCGAGGGTTCCATCGACCGTGTTGCGATGGTCGACGAGGAGATGTTCGTCACTGGTAGCGACAACGGAACTCTTTCGCTGTGGGCGTTGCATAAGAAGAAGCCAATATTCTCCGTGGCGTTGGCGCATGGCCTTGATCACCCTATGAAGCCAGAGGAGGTGTCTGCAGAGGCGGTGCCGGATGCGAAGGTGCCCGAGAGACTACCGAGGTGGATTACGGCCCTGGCGACGGTCCCGTATAGTGATTTAGTCCTTAGTGGTTCTTGGGATGGAGAGATAAGGGCTTGGAAGGTGAGCGAGGATAAGAGAAGGCTTGATGCAATTGGGGTAGTGGGCAAGGTTGGGAGGGAGGGAGGAAGCACGGGTACGATAATTGAAGAGGGGAGAGGGAATCAGCAGACGTCTGTTCGAGGTATCATTAATGACATCTCCGTTTTTGAACGGGGCGATAGGGGCAAAGATGGTCTGTGCATAGTGGCAGCACTTGGGACCGAGCCTCGCTTGGGGAGGTGGAAGAAGGTGAAGGGCAGGAATGATGCTGTGGTGTTTGAGGTGCGAAAACAACATGATATACCAGATGTTGATGTGGAGAAAAGAGAAATGGTGCAGGAGGCAGTATAGAACGTGGAATAGCTGTCAGAACTAAGCGTTGACACAAGACAATGTTTATGCAGTACACTTGCTTAAGCTACTCTTGATCGATATAAGTATTCGCTTTGGGCTAAGAAGACTTCAGTGTCATACCACCGAGGCAGTACTGAGGTAGAGCAGTTTTAGCAACCAAGATGTTAGTACGCCACACACAGGTCACTCAGCAGAGATGAGCAGTGAAGCCTTATCGGTACCCTCAAGCTCGCCCAACATTAGTCAAACCCACGGTATCTCCTCGCAGAATAGCCTCCGAAAGGTTTGTCCTCAAGAATGGGCAAGGAACAGACTTCGGCTTATGGCTGTAAGCCTGTTGTCTTCATCATACCCCATTTTTTCTTTGGTGCAAGACACTTGGGAAACATCTAGTCAAGTGCTGCTTCGCTGCTCTCGCTCAGCCTTAAGGCGTTCACGCTCCGCTCGTTTCTCTACTTTTTGTGCTCGACGATCGTGGGCACTTTGTCCGGTTCTGCCTTCAGACCTTATGGGCGAATGAGACAGCCTGACCGCTGGACTATTGCGATTATGACGGGGCCGTGGTAGGCCGTAGGGTCGATTCCTACGCCGCTGCTGGTTGATACTAGGTCGTCCACGATAAGCTGAGTGACCAAGCGTAGATCGATCTCGGGGCGAATTGTACGTGCCATGACTAGTATCAGTGGGTAGTCGTCTCGCTCTCTCATAAGATTCGAGTGGTGAATGAGGCGATCTTGCCAGCAAGGCGGACTGGGGCCGGTCCGACACGGGCCCCAAAGGTGAAAGGGCGGTTGGAACAAGGGGGTTATCAGGCTCCTCGTCTTCCATGTTCGCTGACCTTGTAGAGCTTGATGCAATGACAGTAGGCGAACTTGTACTGCGAGCTTGAGAGCCCTGGGGCCTCTCAATTGGTTGAACACGTGGTCCTAGTCTTGGTGATTGGCGACCCACAGTTGCAGTTTCGCTGCTGGCCTCGGCATTAGTCCCGTCATCAAAGGTTAGACGGGTATGGACCGCCCGTCTCCTCCTCTGTCGTCGAGTTTGTACCGGCGGTTCGGAATCACTCTCAGTTCCATTTGTCCTAGGTGCTCCGTTGCTATGTACCCTTTCCCTAGTGCGGTGGGCAATGTTACGTCGATGTCTCGCAATGCCACTCATGGCTCCAGGGGTCCTTTTTCGATGCGCTCTATCCTGGATGATTGTAGCCACTCCTTGCGAGGATTCCTCGCTGTCCGATTCATCAGAATCCGACGAAAATCGAAACAACTGCCGCCTGGAGGGGGGCACTGGGCCTTCGTCCGATTCACCTTCCTGGTCGATATGTGAGATCGGCGAGGAAGCTTCGTGTTCGGACGCCTCGCTGTTCTGTTGGCTCTCGTGATCATCTTCTGACTCTAGAATACCTCCAATAGCCGTCCGATTTTCAATCTCCCAGTTTAAACTTCTTGGTGAGCTCGTGTAAGGAGAACCACTCCTATTCGAGCTTGTGGTAGAAGGAGGTTGTTCTTCATCAGCGACAACAAAGCTATCGAGGGAATCGACTTCTTCTTCATCATCATCTCCACTACCTTCTTCCGTGTCAGGCAAGCTATCCCAGGCATTTGATTGGAGACGCGGATGCAGAGCACTTGATACACGATGGCGAATGTACGATGGGGGAGAATAATCATCATCCTCGGCATCGGAGTCGTGCTGCTCCCCATAAAACTCCTCTGCGTTAGCCTCCTCGGCGAGGGTCTCGAATAAAGCATCATCCATATCGATCGCATGTTCCATGTCGTAGATCTCATCTGGGTGATAGTACTCAGCACCGTCTGAGCCGCTGGATCCAGCATCTTCCATAGGGTAACCACACGACCCACATTGCCCATCCTCCAGCTCCCAAGTACACCGCGGACAACGATCAACGTTATCTTCGTCATCCCTGATAGGTGCCGCCAGTGTCATCGGACGACGCGCCAACATTCTGAAGCAGCCCCGGAATAACCCACCCCTGCTTGAACGGTCTCTCTCGACAAGAGCAGCTTCCTCATCCTGCCATTGCTTGTGCTCCTCCGTAGTTTCTCCTACTGGCATTAGCTCTGCCCGATTTGCAAAGATCTGTATCATGTCTCGAACCTATATTGAAATCAGTCATTGACCTGATATTTAAATTTGCCTTCATAGACCCACTAGGTATGCAGGAGCGGGTGAACGTATAATATCAGCTCGACAGTCAGGACATGTTTTCTTCGTTCTATCCCTCTCAAACCAGCGGACGAGGCAGCCATAGCAGAAGGTGTGCCCACACTCGAGGGTATAGGGTTCAAATAGAGGGCGGACACAGACGCGACATGTGATGAGGGTCCTAATATCGTCCAGACTAGTCTCCAGAGATCTTAGCAAGCCCACGGGACCATCGCTTCCTGTCCGTTCATGCTTGGATCTGTCTACTGAGCTTCTTGTGGATGGTTTGGCGTTCGGGCCATCCATCGCGCCTAATGGCAGAATACTGGCTTTGCTATATCAGGACGAAGGAGCACGTCAATCGTGTAACATGTTGGTCGAGTTAAGTGAGGCTAGCCGGCGGTTATAGGTATCGAAACTTCGAATGTTGATGATTGGAATAGATCGGTTGATCAGAGTCGAAGTGGGCTGGCAACAGATAGTCCTAGCAACATCACGTGAATGGTGGAAGCATGATCTGTAACGAGCGCAATTGTGTGTTGTGGGGGAGTTAGAAGGAGGTGAAGTTCCGGCGTCAAGAAAGGCGGTTGAAGAGCGGATTCTTTAGCGCCCGGAGATATTCCGCCGTTGCTCTCCGCCGGAGAGATACATATTTCACTTGCATTCGATCTATTGCAGAGGACCAAGAAGTGAATGATTCTTCTAAAATAAGCTGTGCATTCTGCTCAGAAAATCTAAAACTGCATATTGCTGCTTCAATACGCGGCTTGAGGTTGTCAATGTTCTATGCAAGACTTCGCTTCCTGAGGAGCTTTTTTGAGGCTGGGCTGAGCAACATGGGGGCAACGATAGGGCTTTAGGAGACGATAGGTTAAATTTTCATTCAATATCTACGCATCATTCTGTCTAGTCTACCTCTATTAGGGTATCTGGGTGTAAACACGCGGAAGCAGTTGACCATTCCTATGACAAATTCAGGATTTCGCTAAGTTACAGCAAAAAGATCGTCTAGGAACAAAGAAAGTCGTGAAACATCATAATCCTCGTCATCGTAGTCTCCTGCCGGACATGGCTGTTTGAAATGGCTCACTGAACCCTCTGGCGCTTTGGTTTTCCGCAATCGCTGACGAGATGGCCATTATCAATACTCCCTTTGGTGACATGCTCATCATCTACCATCTCCTTGTTCATGTGCGCAAGGAAGACTTCCTGCTCACGTAGGAACGCTTTGAGATCCTTAGTTTTCATCTTTCTACCAGTCTTCTGGGTCTCTCGTAGAGTCTTGAGCTGTTCTCGGATACGTTCCTCAAGGATTTCGAGGCGGTACTCGCTGAATTGATAATAGAGCTCCGAAAGATTCGAAATGGGGCGAACTGTCGTAAGGACGGTGTCGTCCTTGACCGTGTGGGATTTAGGCCGGAATGATGTTACCATGGTGATACGCTCTGTCGTCCCGAGCGCACGGAGAGCCTGATGTTCGATGTAACGGCCTTGCAACACCACAGCATGTCCCTGGGAATTTTGTCAAATTGATCTTATACCATGCACAGATTTTACATACCTTTTCGGGTCCGCGAACTTTAAGGATACCGCCATCACCCGTACGAAGTGCCGTCTCTCCGCCAATCATACCTTGACAATCACTCAGCATTGTCACGCAAACGAATGGATAGCTGTCTGTGTGCCAATCGACAACTGGCTTGTCGTCTTCCCAGGGGCAACCCGCAATTCCTTCATCGTCTTCTGTCATCTGTTTGTCTACAGAAGCCTCAAGCTCCTCGGCTTTCTGCTTCTCCGATTTGACAGAGATGTTGATGTGTGCAATTTCAAAGTCCATTTCCGTCACGAGCTCGACACCTGCTATTTTGGAGACGATTGCCAGTATTTCAGGGTGCTTCCAGACGTCGTATACAAATGGTGCATACCTTCCCCGGGGCATTAGTAGGACATAGGATACAGAATGGGCTCACATAGTTGAACGTTGACTTACTTGGCAGCGAACCCTCTCAGCTGACAGTGCGCCAAGTTGCTAGAATATCTACAATTTTCCATCACCTCTTTGCTGAATATTTCTGCTCTCATGCGTGCCACAGCCTCTTCAGTAAAAAGTTTAAAAGGCTCAGACACAGCAAAAGGAGAGACTCCAGTGCCCTCAGGAAGCTTCAGATCGCTCATGCTATGAGATTTGCTTGGTGGCACGAAGTCTATGTGCTTCTGTGGATCGAAGTCGTCGGTACTCAATGGCTTGTCTGGCATTCTATCGATCAATAGCTCGAAGGCTGGATTCTTCTTCATCGTTGCCATGATTTCTTCTGAATGGATGCTGGTCAATGGTAGTTTGTGACAGAGAATTCAGTCTAGCAAATACAGATGTATCCAAAGGCTCGTTGGTGCGGGGGTTACTGGTAGTGGTCAAATTTGTAAATCGTATGAAGTTGATTCCCGTAGATGCATTCACAAGGCTTCTGGATAGCGAAGTATAAAAGGCCTTTGCGGCTATCAGGACCGGAGGATACCAGATGATAAGATGGTGGTAGTGCTATCTATCCTTACCAGTACTCACTGATGTTATCTAGCATGTCCGATATCCGCTTGTAACTTCACATGTGGCTCACTTTCACATGTAGCTCACTTTATTTCTTCATTTGCTTCCGGTCCTGTATTAATATAATCCCAATAGTTTAGAAAAACCAATGTGACCTATGGAGATCTTGATAAACAAAGTTATTCTCAGCCACTTGGAAAAATAGTGAGCCTGGCTTTCCGAGGGGTTCCCCAAAGCATGGGCGCTCGCCTATAGCGACCTCTCCATCATGAGCCCCTCCACACCTTGGACTCGGTGTGTTGTCTAGGCTCATGTGAAGTTCCAAAAGAGAAAATTACTTTTCGTAACAGCGGCGGCAGCGTTTTGGCCACTCGCGTTCGTAAGAGAGGCATATCAGAGCTCCATCGCATGGGCAAATGTGACGTCTATCCAAATTGCCACGAGCTGCTTCCAGAATGTGGAGAAGCCGCTGAGAGCTGTTGGTGTTGACGGATTCCGTTACTTCCTTCGGTTTGGCTTGCATCTACTGTCAATGCTGATACAGCTCGTGCCGAGACTAGAGCAAGGCCATTACACCTCGTTCGCAACGGGAGCTAGAATCGTTGACAACGAGATACTCTCACCCAATAGGTTCACGTTTCCAGGCTAATGCCACGCATAGAACCTTGTTCAACTCAATCCCCAGATCACAAACAGAGCCACTGATCAACCAGCCCATGACTAAGAAATATGCACAGGAAGCCCTTATATGTGATTAGCATTGATATGACGCTCACTTATACATGTTTTGCGCACAGAACCCGGGGCAAGATGGGAACAGGTGTGGAGGGCTAGTTGGGCTTGGCTCCATAATCTCTTCATTTTCGTGTTCACGACTGCCTATGGAACCAAGGTCTGGACCGACTTACTTATTATGGACAGGCGAAAGGCTCAAAGATTGCGAATCGACAGCTTGGGAAGAAACAAGCTCCGGTCTAATTGTCGAAGCGCTGAAGCGGGCCTGTTGTGAGACCCTGGGGCAAACTGAAATCGTGATGCAGTTGTGGCTTGCTTCACTACCTATCCATGAGCGTTGTGAGGTTTAGAAGAGTGAGGCGTTGAAACTGCAGCAAAGAGCCGGTCTAGTCAGGTCATTCACGATGTGTAGAGTATGATGATATGTATAAGCGGTTTTCTCGATATCCCTACAGTTCTCCGATGGAGATTTCCTCAAAATTCTGTGCCTGCCCCTCCACACCCATGGCAAACCAAAAAAAATCAGGAACGACAGAGTTACGTATGCATCGACACGGATGGGCAGATCTTCCGGTACCAAATAGTCCAAATCTTGTTCGCGAGTGGATGGTCGATGGCTGGCTCATATTTTCCGCGATACCTATCATGTGATGGGATGGTGGGAGGGGCAAGGAGCTACTGGTATCTAATGGATAATGGGAGTATCAGTGACACGATGTCAGAATGAATCAGAAGGACAACCCTCCTCCCGGGAATTCTTCTCGCCTCCGTTGGGCAGGTTGGGTGCGCCTAAGGTAGTAAATGACTGGGCAGGTTGGGTACCCCCAAGGTAGTAGATGACGTTTAAGCCGGAGGTTCTTATCGACTACCGGCATTTCCGATACCGCTAATGGGCCTCTAACGCATCTCTAACGCACCTCGTCCGGGGAGGATCTGGGCCGCTAAGAATAGACCTCACCACAAACAACCACCAGCCACCCGCCAACCACCGCTGACTGGAAAGTACCGCCAACATCGCTCCCACTGATTCCTGCTCAAGTGCGGCATAGCATTACCGCTTCTACCCATTGTTGTCATTATTATATCCTCAACTCTATCCATCTCTTGTGATCATGGCGGAAGCGGGAGGAACGGAGGACTCGCCATGGGCAAAAGGTGAAGCTGCATTCACCAGGTATGCATCTTTGAGCCTCAATCGACCTTGTATATCTTTCACTCCAGAAAACCTGAGCTTGTACTACTTGACTCGTCCGAAATACTAAGAAGTTGGAGCAAACCGCACAGCAAGTTCTTTGACCCTTGCCAGGAAGCAGCCGAGCGTAGTATCAAATGTCTACACCGCAATGGGGGAGATAGGCAACTTTGTATGGATTATTTCCAGTGAGTGCGCTTGTTCGCTTTTTCCCAAGTTCCCATCCGTTAAAAGCGATATCGGAATCCTTGCCATGGCTAACGCTCAAGTTCACTGGCTGATGACGACGATCCCACTGCAGGGCCTACAGAGACTGCAAAAAGCAGTGGGTATGCATTTTCATCTTAATCCGGGTGCTCAGGCATCAATGCTGATGATGGCATAGACCACCGAGCGTAATGAAGCCAAAAGGAAATCATCGAACGGGTTTCTTTCGAGATGAAATCTCTCCACCAACTCGGAGACGGCGGCGGAGCATGGAGGTTCCAATGGGATGGTTATACGAGGGGAGAATCTTGAAGGCTAGCGATGAATGCTCGCTTCTATTGACTTGAATTGGGCATACAACACAGTAGCTCAGCAATCCGAGGACCAAGGTTGATTCACATGACCAATGTGGAGAAGTCGCTTCACTACCTACCCTCAAAGGAGAGGCGGACTAGCTCGAACATCTAAACCTCTTGTTCACACAGACATCACACCTTTCACTTCAAGCATCTTCCTGAGGCTTTAGGACATGCGATCTGTAAAGCATAGCTTAGGAACAGAAGCAATAATACGTGAGCAGCTCTATGCTGCTCACTCAATGAAAGAGTAAAGGATGGGAGGGTTCGGCTGGATGATGGCCACAAATGTCTTGGAGCTTTGCTTGATGGAACAATCTAAGGCTTAGCTACCCACTCTCGGAATGAATATGTATAGAATCCAATATATCAACGATCCGCTCCAGTAGACCCCCAAAACCTCTAGCTTTTATTTTTCCAGAAATCCGGGCATAACCACGACGCTAACGTTTAAGTCCGAGTGAATTACAAATTTACAGGCACACATCCTGACACAAAACATCCTTTACACTTCGCCAAATGCAACCTTAAAATATATTCTTTTGGGTAGACATTCTACTATGCTTAGCCTCAATGGGCAAAATGACGCCTTTGCGGGATTAGTGGCTGCAAAGCAATTTAAGCAAGCCCTCAATCTCTGCGAGAAAAAGCTGAAGAAAACGAAAAACGATGAATACCTGCTGGCAAGTGCCTTCATATAAGAAGATATGACATCTATACTACAGCGCTTATGAGTGGTGTTTTTAGGCAAAGAGGATCACTATATTGGTTCTTTGGCCCGACGAAGCTCGTCGCGTACAGGGAGTTAAGGAACTTGATGCCCTGCTTGATAGAAAGCCTCCTCTTTCGAACGTTGACGCGTTAGGAGAGCTCGAAAGCGTGGTCAAGGATCTGGAAATATCATCCAAGGTACAGCAATTATGGCTGCGAGCTGCAGCCAGTCGCCCCAATGACGAAAAACTTCATAAGACGTGGTTCTGGGCAAAAATTACGATCAATCATTTCGGAGAAGCGCAGCAGGTCTCAAAACTCCTCGTCAGAATACAGAAATCCGTTGACTCAAAGATCTGACTAGGCAGCCTTTCAATGGAGAAAGAATTTCTCGGAGCAACGGCCTCCTCACTTCCTTTACATCCTTGTCACCCACTTGGTGTCGCAGCAGCAGGCGAAGAATGACGCAAACAAGCAGGTACAGCGAAGTTTGGCTTATCAAAATTTGAAAAAGTCAATTGATGCTACCCAAGGTAAGGTATGTACTGCCTTAACTGTAGCCTTAGCCAGAATGGTACCTTACTCCATTCCTACTAACGTTTGTGAAGGGACTGGGTAAATCTGCTTGGGCAATAGCCACATCAGAAGATCTTTCATTGCTCGTCAGGATCTATCGAGAGCAAGGAAGGTACAAAGAGGCGTTTCAATTTCTTGATAGCATGATGAGCTCCGCGTTCAAACCGGGTAAAGAAAATTGGGAACATTCAAGGCAATTCATCGAGTTGGCCTCGTTGACACAGCACTGGAAAGACTTGTGGGAATTCTGTCTAGGCGTATTGCAAGATGCGCGTCGAGCATTGAGGGAACCCTCAAATACCTCAACGCGTTGGGGTAAACTAGGAGATGACTGGAAGGTTTGGGATGGTTTAGTGAAAGCAAGCACAGAGATCGGCAGCTCAGAGTAAGCAGATATTTGACCAACAAACATTATGTCCTGCTGCGCGAGAACTAACGAAATTAGGATTCTCGGGACCACCGAAGCGTTCATTAACGACTTTCAAGCCGAGAACCTGAATTCACGGAACGCCTATCTGGCGTTGATCAAATTTTACATCCTTGAGACTAGGGCAAGACGGGGAGATCAAAGTCATTTGGTGACAGCTTTTCGGGAGTATCTCCTAAACTTCTCCTGCAAAGTGATCTGCTTCCAGGACATCCACCACTACCTTCCGTATCTGACTACACAGAGGCACATCGAACTGTTAAAATTCGCGGCCCAAATTTCTTGGGACGAGCGATCCAGGTCGTGTACCTCGGAGGTCAGTATTCCTGCGCGTTTTGAACGATCTTTTGCTGACATACTGACAAAGGCGAAAATGGTGAAATGGCTCACTCGGGAGATCAACGCTTTGAAACTCGACTATAATCTTGTCGTTTCCCGAAACGATGATTCTCTCCCAACAAACTTGTTACCCATCTTCATCAACAATTGCCTCCGACTTTACCACTTGTCGCTACATATCGGGTTTGACCTTCCAGTAAGCGATCGACGACCCGGAGATGATGCCGCTCTGTTGGCTGCTATGGGTCTTATCCGCTTATATGACAGAGACAAAGAGAAGTCTTATGCGAATAATATAGCATTATTCCGAAGTATTGTGATCCTGGAAAACGTCCTCTCCAACTCGAAGCATAACTATGACGCCCTACTCTTTTTAGTACGACTCTATATGTACTTCGGTGCAGGGTCGTTGGCTATCGAGCGCTATTCCCGATTATCAATTAAAAACATGCAACATGCAACGATCTCATGGGCACTATTTACGCACCTATCAACAATCCATCCACAGCCCACCAAATTTCCGTCTGCCGACGGCAGAAGTCAGACTGTCGTCAATCCCTCGGAAGAGATTGCACAAATACTGCAGTGGTATCAAACTGCTGACGCTTTAAGCAATAAGTCGCTCAATACAATGCAGGAAAATGGCTTGTGGAATATGTGCCTGGACGCTTTCTCGACCAAGCTGTCCATATCCCAAAATTTCATCAAACATCAGCTTTTCGTTGAAGGCAAACGTATCCAACGCTTCAATGCACCGCCTCAGGACCTGCAGAATCAGGCGAAAGGTAGGTGACTGAGATCTTGATCTAGTAATCGATTATCCTGCCAGGACTTACTTTCACAGTGAATATTCCCCCTCGCACGATTGACACCATGGACAAGGCAGCTTTTCCCTCGTACGAAGCTGGGTCCCAGCCGCCTTTCTACAATATAATACCAGCTCCCAGTCCCGCGATACTGGACGTAGGTCTTCCTAGGATTTTTGACGACCATCTAAGCTGAAGTGGTACAGGACAAATGGCTTGTACGAGAGTTTAAGTTATCGCTATTGTGGGACCTCTTACACGATGGCAGTAGCCTGATCGACAATAATCAGTTGGAAGCTATGGCAGAAGAAAGTGGTTTTCCGCAGGCCGACAATTCGGAATCCGA
The DNA here is from genome assembly GCA_000482085.2 of Cladonia metacorallifera KoLRI002260. Lineage (NCBI taxonomy): Eukaryota > Fungi > Ascomycota > Lecanoromycetes > Lecanorales > Cladoniaceae > Cladonia > Cladonia metacorallifera. The sequence goes on from KI911109.1 coordinate 1,119,747, forward strand.
ACTCTCCCTTGCTGTTTATGCGCTCGAGAGGCTATACCGATGCTATCATGGCACGACCAGAGGAAACATCATGGAATCCATGGAGCGTCTACTCATTTGTATTGAAAGTTTTCTCAGAGTCGCCCTGGCCAGAGACATCTCTCACATGCGAGGTAGATCCGCGGCTTCTTTCGCTCTAAGCCCAGACCTTTCCCTCCCGACATGGAAAACTTTCCACGCTCAATATACGGTTTTAGAAATGTGCCAGATCACCGTCCTTTCTGTGAACCACATGCTCGCTGAGAATAGGAAGAAATCATTGTTAGATCAAGCATGGCTCAGAACTAAAGCGCAAGGCCTTCTGGACTTGTGCAAAGCTATTTCTAACGAAGTAAATACTGCAGCAAGAGATTCACAGAAAAGTGTACAACGCTCGACTGCCACTCAGGAAATCAGTCAGCAAGTGCTAGGCGGCCCCGGCAACGAAGACTCTCGGGATGCATTCGGAGAGCAATTACGGGCCCTGGGTATCGAAGCAAACGTCAACATCGTGTGCAAAACATTACAAGAGAGCTGGTCAGAGGGGTTGGACGGAGTGATCAAAACACGGTTCATATGAAAGTGTTCTGATCGAGAGCGGTAAGGGCATTGTAAGGAGTCTGTGATCAATGGCATGAAATTCAGGGCTGTATATGCTTATTGTTTAGACATTATTTTCAGCGCATAAATACCCGACTACAGCGGCGCGAAACATTGATATCATTTGCATCATGATGAGACGGGATACTATTATTATTATTGGTTCTGTTAGGGCCACCAGTGATCAATAGTCTACGCGAATTGACCCATACCGATTCTATATGAGCATTGTTACTTTTGAGCATCTCTACTTCGCAACCACCACCCCCTCCATAATACAGTCGTTACGAGCTATATTCTTCTGCTTTCTTCCTGCTCTCCTTTCTTGCCAAGATTACCCTCCTCTCTTCCCTCAGCTTGACATAAATCTACATCCCTCATTAGAACGTCTAAGCTACCCAAAGCGAGGAACGATCAGAATTCTGACTCACCCAAAACCATCCCATCATCTCCACAAAACCCCACGTAAATACAAAACTATTACAAAGTAACACTCTCAATTCTCCCTTTCCATTCCTCGTTCCGCCGATCACTCCTCCCTCTTTCCACAAGTAACTATACCCTGTTACGCCAAAGAAGAACGCCAACCGTATGGGCGCCTGGCTACTCCAGTAATGGTTCGCGACCTCCTCGTCCAACCCTGTAGCCGTAAGATCTGCGATGCCTAGTAGTGCCAGAAACAAAGCAGCAAGAGCGAGGGCCGGTGAGGGGAGTGATAAGGAGGGGGGTGAGGTAGCGAAGTCCATAGATGCACCAAGAATGTAGACGAGGTTGTGGTCAGAGAGAGTAGGTGGGGAAAGTAGAAGGTAGTAGGCGCAGGTTAGGTGAAAGAGGGACAGTATACGGAGCAGAAGGGTGGCGGTGAGAAATGCCATTGCGGGAAATCGGTAGCATATATCTGGAAGGGCTATGAAACAACCTGTTGGAAAGATACGTAATTCTGGGGGAGGTATGAGTATGGGTAGTTGCAAACGGAGTTTGTTGATGTCGCTGCCGATGTCAGCACCCCTCCGTCACATCATCTTTTTCCTTCTCAGAACAGCCTCATCCTACTCAAATGACAACCAACCCTCTCCCTCCCTCCCCTTACGCCGTCCTGGCCTTAAACTCTCGATGTCCACTCATACTCCTCAGCTCCCACAGCCCGCCCCAACGCCAGACCGTTCCTTCTTCAATAAAGAGAGACACATCAAGTACTGGCTCCGCTGCCTCAAAACCCATCTCCCTACTGCCTACCAATCCAATGACTCCCAGCGTATGACTCTTGCCTTCTTCATTCTCTCTGCCCTAGACATCCTGGGTATTCTACACTCTCATACTACACCGCCTGAACGTGCAGAATACGTCGAGTGGATATTACGATGCCAACACCCGAATGGGGGATTCAGGGGTTTCACTGGAACAATGACAAGAGAGGATCAAGTAAATGGTGTTTGGGACTCGGCCCATTTGGCGGCTACGTATTTTGCATGTGCAGCGCTGGTCGTGCTGGGGAAGGGAATAGAGAGGGTGAGGAGAAGGGAGTGTTTGCAATGGTTGAGAGGGTTGCAGAGGCGAAATGGGAGCTTTGGAGAGTGCATAGGGAGAGGCGGGAGGGTAGAAGGGGGGGAAGACATGAGATTTTGTTATTTGGCGGCTGGGGTAAGGTGGATTTTAAAGAGGGGGGACATGGAGGGGCAAGATGACATTGACGTGGAAGGTCTGGTAAGGTTCATTGAGAGATCTGTAGTAGGTGAACCTTTGGCTCTATAGAAATGTCCGGGTTCTAGGCGTTGACAACTACAGACATACGAGGGGGGGATTGCGCAAGCGCCGTTCCATGAGGCACATGGTACGCAATACACAGCCTATGCTGCAGGATGAGAGCCCATGCTCACCAGCGTCTGCAGCTGGAGAAACATATTCTGGCGTCGGTGCACTATCCCTACTTGGCAGGTTGCCGCGAAAGTGGCAAAGTCCGGCAGAAGGGAAGACAATGAGCCCAGAGTTCGTGGAGAACATGACTCGATGGCTCGTAGCGCGGCAGACGTTGATGCTGCAGGAGGACGGGGAAGACTTAACTATGGACGACGACGATTCCGTTGATCCCTTACCAGCGCCAGTAATTGAACCTGACTTTTTTCAACCTACTTTTCATGTCATAGGAGCCTTTCCTGTCCCATTAGCTCATATAAGCCAGCCCTTACCAGAAGTCTCACTGTACGAGCGACAGTGGGTCGGTGTCAACGGACGCTGTAATAAAGTTGCAGATACTTGTTATTCGTTTTGGGTTGGAGGAACTCTCGGAGTAAGTGGTTGCCATGCTACGTTGTCAAAATTGCCTCCTGTGGTCTCTGACTGAATGATTTTATCAGATACTCAACAAAGTCTATCTTCAAGACTTCAACGGTATTCGCCGATATCTCTTAGAGAAGACCCAGCATATTATTGGCGGCTTTGGCAAAATGCCAGGTGATCTTCCAGGTAAGTTGTGCATGATTGTGTACTTTAATTCAAATCGTCTAAGCAGATAATGGCCCAACAGACATATTACACTCTCATCACGGTCTTGTTACGTTGGCCGTAATGAGAGAGACGGATCTGAAAAGTATCGATACTACCCTTTGTATCAGTGTGATCGCAAGAGAGAATTTCGAACAGCAAATTGCTGCAGGTGAAGTAGGTTAAAGATTGATATTAATTATTGAGCGTGGATTAAAGAAGATGACCAGGCAGAAACGTAGGTTCTCAGGATCGATAGGACTTAGGTAACCGTTCCGTAGCTTAAAGACCATAAGTGGCGCTTATGTAAACGGACTATTGTAGGGTTAATAAGTTTTTCATTTCAAAGACACGACGAGTAAGACAAGCAAGGCTGCAAGCAATACTTTTGTCAAGGACAATTTCTTGGCAGAAGCAGGGCTGTGAAGTACGTCACATTGCCGAGATTACGGCTTGAGACACCCAAGTAGCTACCTCCGGAATTGCTTCAAAACGCTGCCTCAATAACCTATTATTACGACTTAGTATCTCTTAATGCCTAAGTGAGCACATTCTCACACGTATACCGAGTCATCTTCCAGGAGAATCACTTCTTCCACTTCTCTAAAGCTGAAGGCAAACTTGCTTGCCTTAGGTGCACAAGGCAAAGCCCACCTATTCACGCCTCCAGGAACGCTCTACATCAGACATGTCTAGTGAGCTTAGAACCCTATAGGACGAACTTGCACCCGTTTTTGCTGACCTTGGCTGAAGCTGCTCCACCCGACTATTGTTTGTCTGGCGCTCTCTGTCGTCCGCCACCCTCTTAACAGAAGTAGATGCCGTCCTCGACGTGTCCCCACAAGCCTCCCAGCAGCAAATTCGAGATGCCTACAAAAAGTCAGATGCCCCCTTTTCGTCATTCATCTGCGTTTCTGACACTCTAGTATAGACAAGCCTTGAAATCCCATCCCGATCGCGTGCCGTCTGACTCACCAGAGCGTCCGGCCCGTACAAAGAAATTTCAACAAATAAATGACGCCTACTACACCCTTTCTGATCCTACACGCCGACGCGATTATGACTCTGCACGTACATATCACGGCTTTTCCACCGGTGACTATGAAGACAGCGACCCAGACACCGAAGAAATCCCTCGCCAAGGCCCAAAGCCATCCGGTGGCTTCCCATGGTCATCGTTTGGTTTCGGCGCGAAGAGTGATGCTGATGAGGAGCACTTCAGTAATGAGCAATTTGGGGGTGTCTTTGAAGAAATGTTAAGGGAGGAGGGAATGGCGGAGGGCCAGGACGCAAGACCAACGGGAAAATTCTGGAGCGTTGTTGGCGGTTTAAGTGGAGGCGCTATGGGATTTATTGTTGCTAATTTCCCGGGAGCTGTGGCGGGTGCAGTAGCAGGGAATCGATTAGGCGCTGTAAGAGATGCGAAGGGGAAGAGTGTGTATAGTGTTTTCCAGGTCAGTGTAATCGACTCCTACACAGGTTGGTTATGGATTGGAACTAGCTGGTTCTGACAAGTGTACAGGAGTTACCGCAGGGTGATAAAGCGAAGCTGCTTAGCGAGCTTGCTGCTAAAGTTTTCGCCCATGCTGTAGGTTCTTGAGCAAGCTACAATGTTCTACAAGTTTGGCTATTACATGATGTTTATTCGGTAACTGGGATGGGGGCGTTTCCTTGATCAACCAGCGTGATGATTGATCGAATTGCAAATGATACTCACCTTACTTTGATAATCGAAGGACGATTTCGTGATATCGTTAAACCTAACGCGAAGGATTTTGGCCGTTTTCGTGCAGTTACGGCAGCTGTTGTCATCGCCATCGTGAGTCGCTTCGCTCCGAAGACATTCAAATTTATACGCCATGCCGCTGTGATAGACATGTATGACTGCGGATGGCTATCTGACATGTGCAAACACTTGACCAAGTAAAGAATCCTTCCCTGGCACAGGTCGTCTGCCTCTTTGCAAAGTTGCACGTTGCCCCCGAGGATGGCACTGAATTAGGAATGAAAACGATAGTGGAGCAATGACGTCTAGAGGAGCAACATTATCGCCTGGCACCGCAGCATTTATAGCGTAGTCCCTTCATTTAGGTCTGACATCGAAATATCCCCTGAGATAATTCGTTTTTTTTTGCTCTGATCAATGTTGTGCCAATGTCAGAACTTGGGATAATGGTTCCATCCCACCTTCAATAGAGCCTGGATACCAACGCTGCGATATCGATATTATGTTAATATGACCGTCGCTGTAGCAGAGGGGTCACTTTGATTTTTAAAGTGACCGGGTACCTAGAAGTAGATAGGGGCTACTCTAGGGGCTATCTCTACTTACCAAACCCTATCATTCCCCATCTGATACCGATGATAATAATTCAGAAGATCAGCGCGATATAATCAGTAGCAGCAAGGTACTGGTAGCGAGGTGCTTGATGATGGTGGTGGTAGTAATCGTGACAAATAGCGCCTACGGAGAGTGACAAGATAAGTCTTGACCACGTGACATACTATGCAGGGCGCCATCCATAACGCTATGCCACAGAGCTTGCCCTTACAGCATCGGTTTCTACTTCCAGGCCACTGGGGGGTGCCTGTAGGGGCTACCCCCGCTGTTAGCGGCCGAGCTCTAGGGGCTCGCGGTTAGCCTGTGCGGCTAAGAACATAGCGCCGAGTGGCATCCTATACTAGCGCAGGTCGATTCCTATCTTGAAGGTGCGATTACCTAGTTGATCTGCGCTAACCGTTCTTGTGGAAACCCTAACCCTGTTTCCCGTTAAGACCCTTGGAGCATGCCTGTACTATAACTCCAGAGACCGCAGGGTCTAGAAGAGCTCACCTAAGGTACTTCTATCAAGCGGACAGCCCTACAGTGCTGGACCTAAAGCTGGCGGAATTGCCCCCGAAGATGCCCTAAAGCCAAAACGCCCGGGGACCATTCCGGGGACCGTTCTAAGGGGGTCTTTGGGGGCTCTTCTAGGGCCCGCTTCAGCAGCTCTAGGTCCAGCCCTGTAGGGCTGTCCGCTTGATAGGTGAGCTCTTCTAGGCTCAGACTTCCAGGCACACCTTACTTCTAAACTTCGGACTCTTGGCACGTTGAATCAAATCAAGATTATCCCCCGTGCTTGCTTATCTAGTCATGGCGTAGCTTAGTAAGTAGCAGGGGTCTCCCACTCCTCTTCGGCCCCACCACCTGCTACTCAAAATGAGGTATTTACCTGACAACGTGTGATTCCTAGCTGGGAATTGGAGAGCGACGCCAAACGCTGTTTGTGCCCACCTCTATATACCACCTAGGTTGTTAGAGACCCTGGCAAACCCGAGAAGTGGGCTGTGCACCATACACCGTTAGAGGTTTGTTGCTCTCTACTCTGTTGCTTTTCGACAACAATCTGTGCAACGTCCTTAATGGATCATACCAACCTACCATATCATAGATTGGGGAACTCGTGCGGGGACTCAGAAAGCTCGGACTTGCCAAGCTCTCAGATCAGATTGCCGTGCAGCATGCATCTATATAGGCTCCATGGGTCTTCTATTTGTAAAGGACGCGCACTTTTGATTTGTCGAAATAAATCCCGCATCCTAGACGTGCGCCGAAACCTAACTCCTAAACTCCTTCTCGTGTGGAAGATGTTCCTTTGCATCATACAGGGTCCCAATTGATCCTACACCGTGGCATACCCTCCTCATTTCACCATCTTCAAAGGGGCGCAGCCGTTCACGCTTACCCGTGTATGGAAAGTATGTGAGTCTCTTAATTGACGCCTTCACGATGGCTGTAAGGTCAGGTTGCCGGTGCGACTGGACTGCACCTCTCCTTGTGTCCTCTCAGTCTTATAGGCCCGCTCGCCTTCTCTTTTCCCATCACTTTCCCCATAATTTTCCTCCTTACCCTGCGAACATCGCTCTCTCTCCTTGTCATCTGCCTCAGCGTTACAGCCTATCATGGATCTAGACAAGGAAAAGCCTGGCATCCGCTGGCACACGACCGACGAAGAAGCTCAAGGAACCGCTCGCAGACCCCTCCAGCGATCGTACCCCAACACCTCGTCCCTCTCAATAAACTCGGTCCATAGCAGACGGAGTTCCATCGATCTGTCTACTACACTGCCTATTCAGTACCGGACCGTGTAAGAATGGATTCCTCCTGCACTGAGTGATCTCCGCTCATAACAGTGCAGCTCCTTCAACATTAATGAATCTCAGGAGAGGGGTCGTGCTGAGGTCAAGAAGGCCCATGGCTCTACTACGACGGGTGAGTCCACCCCTTAAGGAGCTTATCCTCGTCGATACTGATAATGGCACACCCTTAGAGCTGTCGAGCCTCGACTGGCACAGAATCACACCCGAGGAACTCTTCAGTCGCTTGTCTACCGAACCCTCAAGAGGACTAAGTGACGAACAGATCAAGAGACGTTTCGCAGAGTATGGCAAGAACGTCCCCTCACCCCCCGCTACGCATCACTTCAAGACAATATTCGGATATTTCTTCAAAGGCTTCGGATCCATCCTCTTAGTCGGATCCGTACTCGTCTTCGTCTGCTGGAAGCCTCTGGGCGAGCCTCCTACCCAAGCGAATCTTGCACTAGCCATAGTTTTACTCGCAGTGTTTCTGATCCAGGCTGGTTTCAATGCATGGCAGGACTGGTCGTCGTCCAAAGTCATGGCTTCTATCACCACAATGCTTCCTGAGAACTCGCTATTGATGCGAGAAGGTGTACAAATCACCATTGTTGCCAGTGAGATTGTCCCTGGGGATATCCTATTTCTCAAGGCTGGAAACAAACTGCCAGCGGATGTTCGCTTCGTCGATGTCTCGTCTGATGCAAAATTTGACCGCTCCATACTCACTGGTACAGTTACATCTTCTCCTTGCCTTTTCCAAACTTCTCCTTTACTAACACTGATTTTAGGAGAGTCTTTACCACTGTCAGGGACCATAAACTCGACTGACGACAACTATCTTGAGACACGATGTATTGGTATGCAGGGAACACATTGTATTTCTGGCAGCGCAATCGGTGTCGTTGTGGCTACTGGTGATAAAACTGTCTTCGGTCGCATCGCCAAACTGACGAATGAGCCCAAGACTGGTATGACGACTTTGGAGCGAGAAATCTTTAATTTCGTTCTCATCATCGTCTCGATCATGCTGACGATGATTATCGTGGTCATTGTGGTCTGGTAAGAGAAAGCGTCCCCGACGTTCATCGCCCAAAGAGAGACCAGACTAATAGTCACTCCTAGGGCATCTTGGCTACGCAAAAGCCACCCACATTGGATCAACGTCCCGACACTCATTGTTGACTGCGTTAGTATCGCAATCGCATTCATACCTGAAGGGCTCCCAATTGCTCTGACGGCCAGCTTGACCATCTGCGCAAATCTCATGAAGAAGAACAAAATCTTATGCAAGTCACTGAAAACTGTAGAGACGTTGGGCGCAGTGTCGGTCATCTGTTCCGATAAGACAGGAACATTGACGAAGGTATCTTCTTACCTTTCGAGTCATTCAGGCGCTTCAGAAGAATGCAGCTCACGGTTTTCTGTCATCAGAATGAAATGTTTGTTACTGGTTGCTCAATTGGGACGACAAGCATGACTCCTGAAGCTGCGCGAGACATGATCACGATACGGCGCAATGATCCCAACACCGCCAGTAATGCTGCGGACCAACTCAGAGCTATCGCGGGTTTATGCAATTCTGGAGAATTCGATATGTCAACCAGTAATCAACCACTACTCAATAGGAAGATCAACGGCGACGCAACTGACAAAGCCATATTGCGATTTTCCGAAAGCCTAGGCGAGGTTGCACACCTCAAGACGTTCTGGAAGAAAGAATTCGAAGTCGCCTTCAACAGTAAGAACAAGTTCATGATTCGGACCTACTCGCTGCTTGACTCCGACGGCTTGAAATTCACGATGTCTCTTAATGAAGAATGCAACTTCAATTCAGATGACATGTAAGTGTTCTACCTGGCAATGAAACTAAGTCGAGTCGTTTCTGATCATCACCTTAGACTCTTGACTATCAAAGGGGCCCCCGACGTTCTGATTAACAGATGTACGCATTATACGAGCCAAGCTGGCGACACTCATCTTTTGGATGAAAATACGCGGAGAATGATCGAAAAGATCAAAGACGAATGGTCATCTCAGGGCAGGCGTGTAATTCTGCTCGCCCGCAGGATCCTCACACGGGAGCAAGCTACATCACGTGATATGGAGACCATGGTGTTGGAACGCTCCACAGGCGATTTGACCATTGTCGGTCTAGTTAGCATCGTTGATCCTCCTCGAGGAGAGATACCCGAAGTCATGCGCACTTTAAGAGGCGCCGGAATCCGCATATTCATGGTAAGCCCTTGAATTCTCGCGGCACCAAATATACCTACATTAAGACGCTGAAAGGTTACCGGAGATTTCGCTCTCACGGCTCAAGCCATCGCCAAAGAATGCGGCATCATCAGCAATGAGCCAAGTCTGGTCAAGGATGTCAGAGCACTTTCCCGCAACGCAGAGCCAAATTATAGCAAAACAAAAGACCAACTTCAGTTCGACCAGTCACATGGACCTCGCTCGTACACTTCCATCGTTCTCAGCGGCCCAGAAATGATTAGCCTGAACAAAACCCAATGGGACAAGCTCTGCGGGTACGACGAGGTTGTTTTTGCACGGACGACTCCCGAGCAAAAGCTCCGGATCGTCCGAGAATTCCAAGCCAGAAATGAAATTGTTGCCATGACTGGAGACGGCGTGAATGACGCTCCATCACTCAAAGCAGCAGACATCGGTATTGCACTCGGCAGCGGCTCGGACATCGCCATCGAAGCTGCTGATATGGTTCTCTTGGAGTCATTCTCAGCCATTGTTGAGGCTGTCCAATACGGCAGAGTCGTTTTCGACAATCTGAAGAAGACGATCGCGTACTTACTCCCGGCCGGCTCTTTCTCGGAGTTCTGGCCTGTCTTTACGAATGTGCTGTTCGGGCTGCCGCAGGTCCTGTCGAGCTTCTTAATGATTATCATCTGGTAGGCCACGACCACCCTTCTTTCAGCTTTATACCCGCTTATCACCGCTGCTTTTTCCACGTTAACCATAGTATATTCGTACGTGCGCTGCTAATTCATCCCCTCCAGCTGTTTCACCGACTGTGCAGCCGCCACGGTCCTCGCGTACGAAGCTCCTGAAGCAGACGTTCTCCTCCGCAAACCTCGTAATCCCAAGAAAGACCGTCTAGTGAACTGGCAGCTCATACTCCAATCCTACGGAATTATCGGCGTCATAGAAACGCTCTCTTCATTCTCGATGTCGTACTGGTATCTGCAACGATCGGGCATCCCGTTCTCCGCGCTCTGGTTCAAGTATGGGCAGGTGCCGAGCAATCTCGATCAGGACTTCTATACGGCGAGGTTGAGTGAGGCGAGTAGTATCTATTTTATTAATTTGGTCGTGATGTAAGTCTTTCTTCTTCGATTTCACCTTAATCCCTTCAATCTTATCTATCTGATCTACTGCCTCACAACCCTCCATCGCCTACTTTCATATATGTTACCTATCTCGCCACCCCTCCGTCTTCACTCCATTTCTCGCCACAAAAGTAATAGTACTAACCAATTATTTCACAGGCAGTGGTTCACACTCCTGGCAATCCGCACCCGACGCCTAAGCATCTTTCAGCATCCCCCTGCCTTTAACCGAGCTACACAGAATTTGCTCCTGTTCCCCTCGATTGCCTTCGCGCTGTGCATGGCTATTTTTTGGACGTATCTCCCACAGCTCCAGATCGTGCTCGACACATCCCGTGTGCCGGCTGAACACTTCTTTCTGCCCGTTGCGTTTGGGTTGGGGGTGCTGTTACTAGATGAGGGCAGGAAGTATACTGTGAGGCGTTGGCCGACAGGGTTTACTGCGAAGTTTGCGTGGTAGCCTCATATTTCATTCAACCACCTCATGAGAGGAAGGTGTGAACCAAGGTAAGCCAGCCCAGGCAGAGCCAGCCTTATCAACCGCTGCCCGAAATGTCACGGGAACATGCATCTACTAGTGGAGAGAGAGAGAGAGATAGAGATATAGATAGATAGATGAATAGTAAGGTCCAATGCATCTAGTATAGAATATATCTAAAGTTTTGAATATTGTTACATAAATAATAGTATTGCTATACGTAACAATGTAGGTAAATGTAAACACCCTTTTCATGGCGTAGGGGAGCAGAACAGTCGGCCCCCAGGAGCCCCAGGCCGGTAGATAAGCTTCCCAGGAGGCCCTAGGCCCCAGGGGCCAGCCTCTAGTAGCGGGCCCAAATTAGCGCCTACGGCCTGCCCGATCTAGGGCTATCATCTAGCGCACTGCGCGATCTACAGGGGCTCGTGGGGGACAAAATTATCGGCATCACTCTAGACCTAATTGTCATCTACGGGCACGCTACGCAATAGGTCGGGGTAGCCTAAGGACCCCCTAAAGCCGACCCAAAGTCCTGCCCAAGGGGGGGTGCCAATATTTCTGTCCCCCACGAGAGGGGGTACTTAACCAGCATTTCCCCTCGCCCTCGCGACATGCATATTTCAGCAATTTCATATCCTCTACAACAATGTCCTCCATCATCTTTCTTGCCGTTAGATGTCTTCCGGCGAATACCCGTTTAAATAAATTGTCTGCGCGGGTGGGCACTTCCAGAACGTACAGTTTCTAAGGAAAATATAGAAAGTGTATACCATACACGCGTGCAAATGTCTGAGAGATGTACATTGGATACAAAGCCTTTAGATTGCCAATGGCTGCCATCGACTTTTACCATGCTTTTTTGGACCCTTTCCTCCTGGTAGTGGTTTCTTCTCGCTGCTAGCAGATCTGGAAATCGCATCCTCAGCCACAGAGTGACCTTTTGGCTTCCTCAAATCTGCCCACAATTTACCCGCCTCGGTTTCGAGGGGATTCCTGCAGATATGGCTGTTAAGCTGAGGGAAGGGATTGACTTGTGCGCCGCCTTCGGTTATTAGCGGAGTGTCAAGTTTATTCAGGACCGAAAAGCATGCAATGAGGCTGTCAATTTTTGCAGGTGACCATGGACCGTCAGAGAGGTGCGGCTTCAAGCTGGACATGTGGGCTTGATTGGCTTTGTCGAGAACTGGGAAAGAGCTGAGGTCGAGATCATCTCGCCGTCTCTGGTCTCCGTCGAATTTTTGCACGCTCTGGAAGCTGTTGAAAAAGCTTTCAGTGTTGGTATATCTTGTTGGATAAAGTCCATCGCGTTCCGCTCCATTTGTTTCTGAAGGTGAGGGCAGCATCCATGTCCGGCCAATGTGGAGGGGATAGAGCTCGATTTGGNTAGATAGATGAATAGTAAGGTCCAATGCATCTAGTATAGAATATATCTAAAGTTTTGAATATTGTTACATAAATAATAGTATTGCTATACGTAACAATGTAGGTAAATGTAAACACCCTTTTCATGGCGTAGGGGAGCAGAACAGTCGGCCCCCAGGAGCCCCAGGCCGGTAGATAAGCTTCCCAGGAGGCCCTAGGCCCCAGGGGCCAGCCTCTAGTAGCGGGCCCAAATTAGCGCCTACGGCCTGCCCGATCTAGGGCTATCATCTAGCGCACTGCGCGATCTACAGGGGCTCGTGGGGGACAAAATTATCGGCATCACTCTAGACCTAATTGTCATCTACGGGCACGCTACGCAATAGGTCGGGGTAGCCTAAGGACCCCCTAAAGCCGACCCAAAGTCCTGCCCAAGGGGGGGTGCCAATATTTCTGTCCCCCACGAGAGGGGGTACTTAACCAGCATTTCCCCTCGCCCTCGCGACATGCATATTTCAGCAATTTCATATCCTCTACAACAATGTCCTCCATCATCTTTCTTGCCGTTAGATGTCTTCCGGCGAATACCCGTTTAAATAAATTGTCTGCGCGGGTGGGCACTTCCAGAACGTACAGTTTCTAAGGAAAATATAGAAAGTGTATACCATACACGCGTGCAAATGTCTGAGAGATGTACATTGGATACAAAGCCTTTAGATTGCCAATGGCTGCCATCGACTTTTACCATGCTTTTTTGGACCCTTTCCTCCTGGTAGTGGTTTCTTCTCGCTGCTAGCAGATCTGGAAATCGCATCCTCAGCCACAGAGTGACCTTTTGGCTTCCTCAAATCTGCCCACAATTTACCCGCCTCGGTTTCGAGGGGATTCCTGCAGATATGGCTGTTAAGCTGAGGGAAGGGATTGACTTGTGCGCCGCCTTCGGTTATTAGCGGAGTGTCAAGTTTATTCAGGACCGAAAAGCATGCAATGAGGCTGTCAATTTTTGCAGGTGACCATGGACCGTCAGAGAGGTGCGGCTTCAAGCTGGACATGTGGGCTTGATTGGCTTTGTCGAGAACTGGGAAAGAGCTGAGGTCGAGATCATCTCGCCGTCTCTGGTCTCCGTCGAATTTTTGCACGCTCTGGAAGCTGTTGAAAAAGCTTTCAGTGTTGGTATATCTTGTTGGATAAAGTCCATCGCGTTCCGCTCCATTTGTTTCTGAAGGTGAGGGCAGCATCCATGTCCGGCCAATGTGGAGGGGATAGAGCTCGATTTGGGAAACGTTGTGGGGAGGAGATTCATTAGTATGGAAGAGCTCTCTCACTCGACCATACTGATGTTTTAGTCCACAATTACGGGCTGAGGTAGGCTCTTCCCAAATAGACCGCGGCTGGCTTTCGAGGTTTTGATCTGCTCGAAATTCCATCAACACCTTCACTGTTTCGAAGATCTCGTCAGGACCAGGTTCAAAATAATAGCCTGATCCAAAAGGCGAAGGGCCATGCAGCAGCGCATGGTGAAGGGGCGTCATTGCACTCGCGTCCGTAGCATCAACGTCTGCACCGTTATTGAGAAAATACCGCGCACAAGTCCAAAGTCCTAAGCGACATGACACATGTAAAGGAGTTAGTCTTTTCGTTGAATCCACCGAGCAATTCTGTAGATTGCTAATACGTCTGGAAATAGTACGAGCAACCTTTTCATGCCTTGCCCCAAGCGCGAAAAAGAGAGGTGTCAAGCTCTCTTGGACTCTGGCCTCAGGGTCCGCACCGACTTCAAGCAACAATTTCACAATGGCAAGATGGCCCTTCTCAGCTGCCAAATGAAGAGGCGTTAGGCCAGGTCGTAGCCGGCTTCCATTGCTTGTTGCCTTCTGTACTTTGACATTAACGTCTGCTCCTAGGTGAAGCAATTTGCGCGCTGTGGATTCACGGCCATGCTCCGCAGCCCAGAGCAGAGCACTGGATCCTCGATGTTTAATGTTATAGCAATACGAATACTTGTCGATGAGGTTGTATAGTCGCCTACTGACGCGAATTAAACAATAAATGTCTTGCTCCTTGTCCAAGTTTTCAGCAATCTCGATAATAATCTCATTGGGGAGACTGAAGAAAGCCATGATCAACAGAGGCTACGTGAACTGCTGATTTCCCATGCTCAAGCATGCAGATTGGTATAACTCTAGCTGAGCAAGTATGATACGATTTTCGGGAGTTGGAGGGAGGACGTTATTGAAGGGACAACAGTTTCCTTCGAGGGGCTTCTATGCATGCCCCGCTCAGCCCTACGGGCTATCTCGAGTGCTTTTGAGTACATGCATTCTTGCCTATGCTTACGGGCAAAAGCAGGGGTCCCACGAACGGTACCCACATGGTATGCACATGCCTTTAGTAATAAAACAATAAATACTTTAATATCTATCTATATATTATTTCAAAACTTTATACTTTCTATTTCATATAGTCTTAATACTCTTAAATAATTAGTGATTAATAAAATTATATATTCTAAAAATTTCAACATGTTTTTAATAACTACTAAGGTTTAACATATAAGCTCTAAGGGCTTCCTAAGCTAAGTACTACTACTATCTTATAAGAAATAAGCTATTCTATAACGAATTATTTATTGTAGAAAAATAGAAATAGGCCCCTAGGGCCTATAGGGCCTAGAGTAGGCTATAGCCACTAATATATAAGGCTAAACAGAGGATCTTTAGGCTAATAGCCTTAAAGATCTAACCTAATACTTTTACCTTAAGAGGGTATTTAATATATTACTTAACTTATACTATTAGAATTTTATAAGTTACATAAAGTTATATATTATATTATCTTATATATTACTACTATACATTATTAATTACCTCTATTTAGTAATTAACTACTTAATTTTCTATAGATTTCTAAGTATTATTAATAGTATAAATTTAGACTAAGGTATATTTTAATCTCTACTACTATTAGCTTAGCTATCTAAATATAGTAATATTAATTTTAGTATTTAGTAAATTATATTTCTTATTTAATAATAATATTTCTATTATTATTAGACCTTAATATTTCTATTTATCCTTAATAGGATAGATTAGGGAAAAGGGCCTAGCTATTTTTATATAATTAGTAGTTTTTTCTTCTTCTATATGATTAAGTAAGATTAGTAATAGCTTATAAATATATTTTATCTTCTTTACTTTACTAGTTAGATCCTACTTAGTTAGTAGCCCCCTTTCTCTAATAGATTATAAGCCTAGATTGTGTCTAATTAGAGTTCTATCTTATTCCCCTATTTATCCTTTCTAGATTTTTAATAAACCTACTTTTTAGACTTTTATAGATACTATTCTAAATTAGGTATACTTAGTTACTAAGTATAAATAGAAAATTATATTATATCTATATTATAACTACCTTTTAAGAAAAGATATGTCTATACCCTATTATACTAAACCTAATTTAGGAAAATATGTCAGAAGATAAAGTTATTAAGCTTCTAAAGCTAATTAGCTCTTTTAAACTCTAAATTATAGGCTGTCTAGATTAAGGTAGCCCTAGTTACTAAAGATATTAGTAGCTTTCTTTCCTATATAGAAGGTACTAAATCTACTAAGGATAATACTAAGGTATTAGACTATATCTAGCTAGCTTATATAATAACTCTATTAATATATAAAATTATTCAGATTACTTATATATACTCTATAACTTTTGTTTAGAATTTATCCTATTTAAAGAACTTTTTAGGGCTATCC
The DNA here is from genome assembly GCA_000482085.2 of Cladonia metacorallifera KoLRI002260. NCBI lineage: Eukaryota > Fungi > Ascomycota > Lecanoromycetes > Lecanorales > Cladoniaceae > Cladonia > Cladonia metacorallifera. Next base: position 1,135,904 of record KI911109.1, read on the forward strand.
TATCTTCTTTAGGGATAGTTAATAATTATCTAGCTTCTATCAAGCATATTTTAATTAACTTAAAGGCTAAGGATTTAGAATTACTAAATAAGCTAATTATCACCTAGACCCTATATAATCTATTAGCTAAATATAAGTCATTTATTATGTCTATTACCTAATCCTGTAGGGCTAAAATAGTGGAAATTAATATAAATAGCCTATAATTATGTTACTTAAAGTCCCTAGAGGAAAGCGCACTAGTAGTCTAAAGTAGAAAGCCCTCTAAGGCTAAATATAATAGATATAATAGAACTAGCTATAAGAAAGAGATACACTATAAGCTTTATCCTAAATTATACTCTAGCCCTAGTACTAGTCCTATTATAGATATTCTTTATATAGTATATAGTAGTCTATTATATAATAGTTTACTTACAAATCCTAATATATATAGTATTTTACTAGTTATAGCATATAGTAATTTTTTATATAGCACTTTACTTATTATAATATGTACTTTAGTTATCTTAGCCTTAATAAGGGTTTATCTATAGGTAGGCTAGTTCTATTAACTAAATATTTATCTAAAAATTAGATCCTAGACTTTAGTATAATACTATATATTTATAGTAATATTAACTTCTTTAATAAGATAGCCCCTACCTTAGTATATATTATATAAGGTAATATAATAACTCTACTAGCATATAGTAAAGGTACTATTATAGTTATATTACTAAATTTAGCTAGTATAGTTTTAGACTTAGGCCTTTATATACTTAAATTAAGGCTTAATATCCTTAGCATATCCCTTTTTTTTATGAAATGGGGCTAGGATTAATTTTGCCTAAAAGTACGCTAGGATCCTTTTAGAATTAAGTACTAGGCTATAAGTAGCTTCTAATATGAAAGGGCTATTCTATCTTCTATTTTAATATAGCTAGGATTTTTAATTTTTTTAGCATATATCTTAAGGGGGGGGGTGTTAGAATTTCATAAGTTATATAAAGTTATATATTATATTATTCTATATATTACTAGGTACTATATACTACTAATTACCTCTATTTAATAATTAATTACTTAATTTTCTATAGATCTCTAAATATTATTAATAGTATAAATCTAAACTATATTCTAGCCCCTACTACTATTAGCTTAGCTATCTAATTATAGTAATATTAATTTTAGTATTCTTAATATAATATATTAATTTTAGTATTTATAATATATTAATATTAGTATTCAATAATTATATTACTTATTTAATAATAATATTCCTATTTAGGAAAGTCCTTATTTTAGTATTTCTATTAGACCTTAGTATTCCTATTTACCCTTAATAAGATAGATTAAAGAAAAAAAGGCTTAGCTACTTCTATGTAATTGGCTATTTTCTCCTTCTTCTATATAACTAAGTTAGATTAGTACTAGCTTACTAATACATTCTATCTTCTTCGCTCTACTCATTAGATCCCGCTTAGTCAGCAGCCCCTATCTCTAACATAGACTATTAATAAGCCTTTATAGAATACCTTACAAGAAACAAGTATTTCTATAAGAGTTTATTAAAAGCTTATTAATTACCTATTAAGTTAAGTAGTATATTAATACTTAAAGAAAGTATATAAGGGCTTAATTATCTATTAATAAGGCTTAACTATTTATCAGTAAAGACTTAAAAGCTACTTAAAAGATATATGTATCTAACAGCTATTAACATTTACCTCAAGTTACTTTTAGTGTTTTATTAATAGAGGCTTAGCTATTTGTCAAGCCCTTATGTACCTTCTTTAGATATCAATATACTACTTAATTTAATACCTTAGGCAATTACTAAGCCCTTATAGAAACACTTATTTTCTATAAGGTCATTTATTGTTTAAAAAGTATATACTTTTCTATTACCTTTATATATTAATACCCTACTAAGCTACTTAATATTATCTCTACAAGAACATTATCTAATATAATTATAAGCTTTTATTTTTAGTATTATTAAGATAAAGGATAGAGGGCTACTAGCTAATATTAGAATTTAGTAATAAAGTAAAGCTTAGTTAATAAAGCTAACTAAGTGAGGCTTTAATATTTAAATATTAAATATATTTTTATACTCTTCTCTCCATAATTAATTAGTTAAGGATAATTTAATCCTATTTTAATAAGTTATAAGCCTAAATCTACAAAATATTATAATACAATCTACTATATGTTTTCTATTTATTCTCTTTATTTTTAAGCTACTAACATAGTTTATAGAGTTATTAATCTTCTACTCTTAAATATATTTATAATTGAATAATGAATTTAATAAATAGCTAAAATTATTAAGTACTTATAGCTATAATAATAAGAAGGTATCTAATTATCTAAGTATTAAAAATTATTTAATATTTAAATTAATATTATTTACTATATTACTATCTTACAAGAAATAGGTGTTTCTATAAGGGCTCATTAAAAACCTATTAGGTTGAGCGGTATGTTAATGCTTGAAGAAGGATTATAAAGGCTTAACTATTTATCAACAAGAGCTAACTATCTATTGATAGGGGCTTAACAGAATGTTGAAAGGAGCTTGATATAAACTTAAATAGCCTGTTAATAGATATACCTATTAATAAGCTATCGATAGGGGCTTACTAGATAGTTAAGTCTTTGTGATCCTTCTTCAATAATAGACGTACTGCTTAACCTAATAGGCAGTTGACAGCCCCTTAATTAACCCTTATAGAAACACCTATTTCCCGTATAGTACTATTGATATAGTCTAAGTAAAAATAAATAAAGATTTTTCTTAGTTTAGATAAATTATATTATCTATCTAGATTATTTAGATTACTTTTTATTAAAATTAAGACTATTAAGACTACCTTTATTTAAATAAGTACCTATTAAAAACTTTATAAAATTCTTATAAAATTCTTATAAAAATCTCTATAACTTATTAAATATTATCTTACTTTAGTTAGTAGCTATTTTAGTTAAATAATTAATAACTTTATCTTATTAAGTATTAAGATTTTCAGCCCCTTTTTAAAATACTAATACTAGCCTCTATATTTTATATACTATATAATACTATACATTCCCTTAAGTAATTAATTATCCTTTTATATATACTATTTATTACTATTATATAGTACTTAATATCTTAATATTAAGCTGAGGTATTAACTTATTTCTTAATAATTTTATTTTATAGTTACTATCTTATAGGGGCTACTAAGTGGCTTAACTACTTATTTATTATTAGTAGAATATATATTAACCTTTATTTAACTAAATAAGACTTTATAATATATATTAAGGTTAGTTAACTAAGTGTTTATACTAGTTTAAATATTAAAATTTAGTTAATACTTAGTTAAGTACTACTGCTTCCTATATAATATTTGACCTCCATAATATATATATTATATCCTAGTAATAGTTATTTAATGTAACATGCATTTATTTATTTATCTATTTATTTATTTGCTTACTTGTTTATTTATTTATCTATTTATTTATCTATTTATTTATCTATTTATTTATNAATTTAGGAAAATATGTCAGAAGATAAAGTTATTAAGCTTCTAAAGCTAATTAGCTCTTTTAAACTCTAAATTATAGGCTGTCTAGATTAAGGTAGCCCTAGTTACTAAAGATATTAGTAGCTTTCTTTCCTATATAGAAGGTACTAAATCTACTAAGGATAATACTAAGGTATTAGACTATATCTAGCTAGCTTATATAATAACTCTATTAATATATAAAATTATTCAGATTACTTATATATACTCTATAACTTTTGTTTAGAATTTATCCTATTTAAAGAACTTTTTAGGGCTATCCTATCTTCTTTAGGGATAGTTAATAATTATCTAGCTTCTATCAAGCATATTTTAATTAACTTAAAGGCTAAGGATTTAGAATTACTAAATAAGCTAATTATCACCTAGACCCTATATAATCTATTAGCTAAATATAAGTCATTTATTATGTCTATTACCTAATCCTGTAGGGCTAAAATAGTGGAAATTAATATAAATAGCCTATAATTATGTTACTTAAAGTCCCTAGAGGAAAGCGCACTAGTAGTCTAAAGTAGAAAGCCCTCTAAGGCTAAATATAATAGATATAATAGAACTAGCTATAAGAAAGAGATACACTATAAGCTTTATCCTAAATTATACTCTAGCCCTAGTACTAGTCCTATTATAGATATTCTTTATATAGTATATAGTAGTCTATTATATAATAGTTTACTTACAAATCCTAATATATATAGTATTTTACTAGTTATAGCATATAGTAATTTTTTATATAGCACTTTACTTATTATAATATGTACTTTAGTTATCTTAGCCTTAATAAGGGTTTATCTATAGGTAGGCTAGTTCTATTAACTAAATATTTATCTAAAAATTAGATCCTAGACTTTAGTATAATACTATATATTTATAGTAATATTAACTTCTTTAATAAGATAGCCCCTACCTTAGTATATATTATATAAGGTAATATAATAACTCTACTAGCATATAGTAAAGGTACTATTATAGTTATATTACTAAATTTAGCTAGTATAGTTTTAGACTTAGGCCTTTATATACTTAAATTAAGGCTTAATATCCTTAGCATATCCCTTTTTTTTATGAAATGGGGCTAGGATTAATTTTGCCTAAAAGTACGCTAGGATCCTTTTAGAATTAAGTACTAGGCTATAAGTAGCTTCTAATATGAAAGGGCTATTCTATCTTCTATTTTAATATAGCTAGGATTTTTAATTTTTTTAGCATATATCTTAAGGGGGGGGGTGTTAGAATTTCATAAGTTATATAAAGTTATATATTATATTATTCTATATATTACTAGGTACTATATACTACTAATTACCTCTATTTAATAATTAATTACTTAATTTTCTATAGATCTCTAAATATTATTAATAGTATAAATCTAAACTATATTCTAGCCCCTACTACTATTAGCTTAGCTATCTAATTATAGTAATATTAATTTTAGTATTCTTAATATAATATATTAATTTTAGTATTTATAATATATTAATATTAGTATTCAATAATTATATTACTTATTTAATAATAATATTCCTATTTAGGAAAGTCCTTATTTTAGTATTTCTATTAGACCTTAGTATTCCTATTTACCCTTAATAAGATAGATTAAAGAAAAAAAGGCTTAGCTACTTCTATGTAATTGGCTATTTTCTCCTTCTTCTATATAACTAAGTTAGATTAGTACTAGCTTACTAATACATTCTATCTTCTTCGCTCTACTCATTAGATCCCGCTTAGTCAGCAGCCCCTATCTCTAACATAGACTATTAATAAGCCTTTATAGAATACCTTACAAGAAACAAGTATTTCTATAAGAGTTTATTAAAAGCTTATTAATTACCTATTAAGTTAAGTAGTATATTAATACTTAAAGAAAGTATATAAGGGCTTAATTATCTATTAATAAGGCTTAACTATTTATCAGTAAAGACTTAAAAGCTACTTAAAAGATATATGTATCTAACAGCTATTAACATTTACCTCAAGTTACTTTTAGTGTTTTATTAATAGAGGCTTAGCTATTTGTCAAGCCCTTATGTACCTTCTTTAGATATCAATATACTACTTAATTTAATACCTTAGGCAATTACTAAGCCCTTATAGAAACACTTATTTTCTATAAGGTCATTTATTGTTTAAAAAGTATATACTTTTCTATTACCTTTATATATTAATACCCTACTAAGCTACTTAATATTATCTCTACAAGAACATTATCTAATATAATTATAAGCTTTTATTTTTAGTATTATTAAGATAAAGGATAGAGGGCTACTAGCTAATATTAGAATTTAGTAATAAAGTAAAGCTTAGTTAATAAAGCTAACTAAGTGAGGCTTTAATATTTAAATATTAAATATATTTTTATACTCTTCTCTCCATAATTAATTAGTTAAGGATAATTTAATCCTATTTTAATAAGTTATAAGCCTAAATCTACAAAATATTATAATACAATCTACTATATGTTTTCTATTTATTCTCTTTATTTTTAAGCTACTAACATAGTTTATAGAGTTATTAATCTTCTACTCTTAAATATATTTATAATTGAATAATGAATTTAATAAATAGCTAAAATTATTAAGTACTTATAGCTATAATAATAAGAAGGTATCTAATTATCTAAGTATTAAAAATTATTTAATATTTAAATTAATATTATTTACTATATTACTATCTTACAAGAAATAGGTGTTTCTATAAGGGCTCATTAAAAACCTATTAGGTTGAGCGGTATGTTAATGCTTGAAGAAGGATTATAAAGGCTTAACTATTTATCAACAAGAGCTAACTATCTATTGATAGGGGCTTAACAGAATGTTGAAAGGAGCTTGATATAAACTTAAATAGCCTGTTAATAGATATACCTATTAATAAGCTATCGATAGGGGCTTACTAGATAGTTAAGTCTTTGTGATCCTTCTTCAATAATAGACGTACTGCTTAACCTAATAGGCAGTTGACAGCCCCTTAATTAACCCTTATAGAAACACCTATTTCCCGTATAGTACTATTGATATAGTCTAAGTAAAAATAAATAAAGATTTTTCTTAGTTTAGATAAATTATATTATCTATCTAGATTATTTAGATTACTTTTTATTAAAATTAAGACTATTAAGACTACCTTTATTTAAATAAGTACCTATTAAAAACTTTATAAAATTCTTATAAAATTCTTATAAAAATCTCTATAACTTATTAAATATTATCTTACTTTAGTTAGTAGCTATTTTAGTTAAATAATTAATAACTTTATCTTATTAAGTATTAAGATTTTCAGCCCCTTTTTAAAATACTAATACTAGCCTCTATATTTTATATACTATATAATACTATACATTCCCTTAAGTAATTAATTATCCTTTTATATATACTATTTATTACTATTATATAGTACTTAATATCTTAATATTAAGCTGAGGTATTAACTTATTTCTTAATAATTTTATTTTATAGTTACTATCTTATAGGGGCTACTAAGTGGCTTAACTACTTATTTATTATTAGTAGAATATATATTAACCTTTATTTAACTAAATAAGACTTTATAATATATATTAAGGTTAGTTAACTAAGTGTTTATACTAGTTTAAATATTAAAATTTAGTTAATACTTAGTTAAGTACTACTGCTTCCTATATAATATTTGACCTCCATAATATATATATTATATCCTAGTAATAGTTATTTAATGTAACATGCATTTATTTATTTATCTATTTATTTATTTGCTTACTTGTTTATTTATTTATCTATTTATTTATCTATTTATTTATCTATTTATTTATCTATTTATTTATCTATTTATTTATCTATTTATTTATCTATTTATTTATCTATTTATTTATCTATTTATTTATCTATTTATTTATCTATTTATTTATCTATTTATTTATCTATTTATTTATCTATTTATTTATCTATTTATTTATCTATTTATTTATCTATTTATTTATCTATTTATTTATCTATTTATTTATCTATTTATTTATCTATTTATTTATCTATTTATTTATCTATTTATTTATCTATTTATTTATCTATTTATTTATCTATTTATTTATCTATTTATTTATCTATTTATTTATCTATTTATTTATCTATTTATTTATCTATTTATTTATCTATTTATTTATCTATTTATTTATCTATTTATTTATCTATTTATTTATCTATTTATTTATCTATTTATTTATCTATTTATTTATCTATTTATTTATCTATTTATTTATCTATTTATTTATCTATTTATTTATCTATTTATTTATCTATTTATTTATCTATTTATTTATCTATTTATTTATCTATTTATTTATCTATTTATTTATCTATTTATTTATCTATTTATTTATCTATTTATTTATCTATTTATTTATCTATTTATTTATCTATTTATTTATCTATTTATTTATCTATTTATTTATCTATTTATTTATCTATTTATTTATCTATTTATTTATCTATTTATTTATCTATTTATTTATCTATTTATTTATCTATTTATTTATCTATTTATTTATCTATTTATTTATCTATTTATTTATCTATTTATTTATCTATTTATTTATCTATTTATTTATCTATTTATTTATCTATTTATTTATCTATTTATTTATCTATTTATTTATCTATTTATTTATCTATTTATTTATCTATTTATTTATCTATTTATTTATCTATTTATTTATCTATTTATTTATCTATTTATTTATCTATTTATTTATCTATTTATTTATCTATTTATTTATCTATTTATTTATCTATTTATTTATCTATTTATTTATCTATTTATTTATCTATTTATTTATCTATTTATTTATCTATTTATTTATCTATTTATTTATCTATTTATTTATCTATTTATTTATCTATTTATTTATCTATTTATTTATCTATTTATTTATCTATTTATTTATCTATTTATTTATCTATTTATTTATCTATTTATTTATCTATTTATTTATCTATTTATTTATCTATTTATTTATCTATTTATTTATCTATTTATTTATCTATTTATTTATCTATTTATTTATCTATTTATTTATCTATTTATTTATCTATTTATTTATCTATTTATTTATTTGCTTACTTATTTATTTATCTACCTACTTATCTGTCTACTTATTTAGTATATATGCTTAACTAATTAGAACATCTATTGCCTGTTCGTTGGGATACTAAGCTTCCTTTATAATGTAGTGGTCTCCTGTAGTAGGGAGGGACACATTATGCCTATAGAGCTTAGTAGTAGCTTATTCCTATTCCTAATTCACTTATATATATATAGACTATTACTCTTTTATTTAAGAGTTACTATTAGCTTACTACTATTAAGTATTATCTTATTAGCACTCCTTATTATATATACAGTTCTATTTCTCTTAATATATTTTTATAGTTTATATTAATATAGTCTTTATATATAGATATAGACCTTTACTCTTCATTTACTATATTATAATATATTTTTATAGTAACTTAATACTAATATTTCTATTAATATAAGTAGGGGTAGAGTTACTAGTAAAGCTAATAAAGCTAGTAGTAAGATTTTAATAGAAAATAAAATTAAAGAAGAGATATATTATTAAAGTCTAATTAATATAAATATTAACTTCCATAGTAGTACTAGATACTAAAATTATAATTAATATTATTAATACTATAATTACTAGTTCTCTTAATTTTATTAATAATACTAAGGTAGTATATAAGCTAAATATTATAAAAAAATTCCTTTAATTTTACTACTAATATTAGGGTAGTAGATAAGCTAGATATAAAATAAAGAAAGATAATATATTTAGTAAAGAAATAATTATTAGAGACTAACTATAGTATAAGTAAGACTATTATAGTATATTATAATATAGTATCTAAAATAATAATAATATAATATAATATTTAAGATAGTAGTATACTTTATATATTCTAAGCTTTACTATAATATAGTATTTAAGATAGTAGTATACTTATATATTTTAAGCTTTAAGATAATAGTATATTTATATATTTTAAGCTTTATTATAATATAGTATTTAAAATAATAATAATATATATTTACATATTTTAAGCTTTACTATAAAAAGCTATTTAAGAAATAATATTTTATTAACTTTAATATCTTAATAGGTTTTATTTATATAGAAGAAGGGCTTAAAAGTATTTAAAATTTATAATTTAATACTAACTTTAAATTAAAAGATAATAATAGCTTCTTAAATAAAAAAAGTTCTTATTTAATAAAATATTAACTTAGCTAATTATTTATTTAAAGATATTTTAATAAAGTATTTAGTATATAATAGTAAGTTTATTAATAATAATAATAAAACTATTTTAATATTATTATTCTTAAAATAAAGAGAGTAAGGCTTTTAGTATTGTTGGAATTTGGTTCCCGCCGATAGCTAAGCCCTATTGGGTGGTACAGGCCCTGGATCTGGATGTGCCGAGCATAAGCGCTATACATAAGCGCTATGCATTGCATAAACGACATGCATATGCGCAATTTCCTTTTACCCCTATTCAGCCCCTTTTTTGGTAATTAATTACCTAATTTTTTCCTTGGATTTCTAAGTATTATTGGTGGCGCAAAATCGAGACCGCGTTCTAGCCCCTACCACTATTAGCTTGGCTATCTAAATAAGGCAATATTAATTTTGGTAATCTTAATACAGCATATTAATTTCGGCATTCAGTAAATTACATTCCTTATTCAGCAACGGCATTCCTATTTAGGCAAGCCCTTATTTTAGTATTTCTATTAGACCTCGGCATCTCAGCAAGATAGATTAGGGAAAAGGGCTTGGCTACTTCTATATAATCAGCGGTTTTCTCCTTCTTCTATATAGCTAAGCAATATAAGCAATCGCTTACTAATACATTCTATTATAACCTTGCCTGCTTCGCTCTACCAATTAGATATCGCTTAGTCAGCAGCCCTCTATCCCTATTTTCAACAAGTATTACTTCTAAGTCCCTTTTATAAACTTTAGTCCTGTTTTATATTAGATAGAGGACTAATATCTAATAGATTTAGTTATTTATTTAGTAGTTATATAATTATAAAATTTTAGCTATAAATTTAATAAAATATTATTATATACTATAATATGCTTACTAAGTTAGTGGTATTTCCTAAATAATTATAAGATTATAAATAACTCTTTATATTATAAAAAATTTTCTATATATTATATCTTTTATAATATTTTTTATTTCTATTCTATAACTATACTATAATAGGCTTTTATAAGTAAGGTATTAAATATATAACTAATATATTTATATAGTTTCTATATATATTTTATTAATAATTTGAGTTTTTAGTAAATAGAGCAAATAGTATATTACTATTTAAAGCCTTTTATAACTAATATAAGTAAGTATAAAGGAGATATATCTTACTATAGATATATACTATTATAGCTATATATTATAACTACTTTTTTAATTACTTAATCCTTATATACTTAGTCTTTATTATCTCTTTAGTCCTTATTATTATTAGTCTATAGTAGCTTAAAATTATTATTATCTAAAAAGCTAGTATTATATAGGTCTATAGTATTATATATACTTATAGTATATTAAATAATTATATTATCTATATTAAGTAAATTAGTATTAGCATTTTTATTATTAAAATTCTTTAAAGATATATTTAAATTCTAATTTATATTTAGCTTCTAATATTGCTTATATTATAACTTATAAAAAATAAGCTTCTTTAAATAGAGTTTAATACTTTACTTTATTTAGATTTTTTTAAATAAAGTATATTAAAAAATACAAGGAGATAAGTATAAGTATATTTAATATAAATAAAATTTAAAGAATTATTTTTATAAAGTATAGTAAAATATATATATATAACTATTTAAAGAAAAGTGTCTATATTAATATATTAATACTATAATCTATAGAAGCCTCTAATAAATAGTAAGTCTAAAAGTTAAAGATAATAACTTATATTTAAGGAATATAATATTATAAAATAGAATTTACATCAAATCTACTATTTTAACACTAAACTTAAAAATTTATAGTAGCTATATTATATTAAATTCACTTTATAGCTTATAGTAGAACTACTTAAATAATATAAGGCTAGTAAATACTATAGAATAGGCTAGCTTAGTAAAAAAAATCTATTGAGCTATCTATATCTCTATAGCTTTAAGGACTTAATTTTTCTAAGTCTTATATATCTTAAAGATATATTATTTCGTCTCTTTATAAATTAAATTATTATATTATATTGTTCTAAAGATGTTTATAATAGGCTTATTAATATTAGTATTTAATAAATAAGCTTAATATAAGAATTTAAGTTTAAGTTAATCTTATACTCCTTTTTATAATAAATATAATTATTATAATAATATATAATCTTATTAAAATAAGTACTCTTTAAAATATACCTTTAATATAATATAGATTTTAATAGAGGATTAAAAGTATAGTATAGTATAGAGAATAAATAACTAGGTATCTTTAAAATAGAGATATTAAAAGAAGAGGATATTATTAAAATTTAATAAATATAATATACTATATATAAAAAAGTATATATTTAAAAATAGACTTAATAAGAATTGTATATTAAAGATTTAAATAGTTTAAGATTTAAAATATTTAAATCTTAAAGATTAAATAAGTTATTAAATAATTTATATAACCTATAAGAAGTTTAAATAGTTTATAGATTAATTTTATTAAATTAAATAGTCTTAGTAGATTTTTTTATATTTATATAATTAAGGCTCTTACCTATATAGTTTAGATCTCTTTATATTTAATTTTATAGTTAAACTAATAGTTACTTATAATTTTTAAAGACTTTATCTTATATTACTAAGTAATATAGAGTTATACTTAGCTTACTTACTTTTATATCCTTTAATTAATTACTTATTTTTAGAATAATTTTATATAATATTAGTTTATAATAGTAGTATTTTAATATAAATATATTTAAAATTATTATTTAATAAAAGGACTCTCTATTAGTAAACTTATATAATAGAATCCTTATTTTTTATAAATATAAGCTTTAATTTAAGTATATTTTTATACTTCTTTAATGATAATATAGTAGTACATTATATTAAGAGATTTATTATATTTTATTTATTTTATATATTTTTTAAGGTTATATACTAGTTTAAGTATAACTTAACTTTTATATTAAAGATATAATAGATATTTAAAATAAAATTAATAATAATAAGAATAAAAAAATTATTTTTAAAATAAAAGTATTACTTTTTTAACTAGATATTTATCTTCTATAATATTAATATAACTATTTAAAAACTTAAATATATATATAAATAATAATAAGGAATATAATTTTTTTAAGTATTATAGTAAATACTTTATAATTTTTATATTTAATAAAGTATAAAGACTTTATTATATATACGCTACGCAATAGGTCAGGTTCAACCCGACGGGTTTCAGGTCAGGTTTAGGTTGGGTCGGGTTTTAGGTTAGGTTTAGAGGCCTAACTAAAAACCCAACCTAAACCCAACCCGGTGGCAGGTTTTCAGGTTTAAACCTGAAAACCCGACGGGCCCCTGTTAGGCCCTATTAATGCCCCCTAAGATGTCGCTGTCGCATGTCGATGGCCATGTCGCTGTCGCATGGCATCCATCCATCGCATCCATCGCATGCGCATGGCCATGTTTCATGGCAATAGCCATGGCGATGGCCATTATTAGAATGATTATTAGATTATTTTAGGCCTGACAGGGGCCCGTTGGGTTATCAGGTTTAAATCTAACCCGCGCCAAGAAAAACCTGACCCGACCTGAACCCGTTGCGTCGGGTTTAGGTCGGGTTCAGGTTCAGGTTCAGGTTATATTGGAAAAAGTCCAACCTAACTTAACCTATTGCGCAGCGTAATTATATACTACTTTATTTTACTCTATATTAATATTAACTTTATATAGATCGTAATAAGAAATAATAATAATTAAAAATAAAAAAATAACTAATTATTATAGCTTATATAGACTATCTCTTTTAATTATTATTTTAATTATTATTTTAATTATTATTTTAATTATTATTTTAATTATTTAAATAACTTTTAGTTTAGGTTTAATAAAATCTTAATCTATTAATATTTCCCTATACTTTTTAAATTATCCTTTTATAAAGTAGTAAGATAAATTTTTATAAGAATTTAACTTAATATATTATTTATAATTTATAATTTATAATACTTTTAAATTTTACTATTATTAAGAATCTTAATTATTAATATAAAAAAAATATTTTATTATTATTATTTAATTTATATATTTTTATCTTAATTAACTTCTTTACTTTAGTTATTAAATAAATATTTAATAAATCCTCTTCTTTAATTTTATTGAGTTATAAATTTAAGAGTTCTTTAATATATTAAGATACTTAATATTGATAAATTATAGCTTTAATTAATAAAAATACTTACTTTATTTATATTATTATATTTTAAAGAGTTAAGGTTATTTTTATTATTTTTTTAAAATAATTATATAGGTTTACTACTCTTTCACTTCTTTAATCTTCTTTTAATAAAGCTTTAAATCTAGGAAATATATTTATTATTTATATAAGTCTTTAAGGACACTATTAAGATATTATTTAATAATTATTTTTAATAGGTTTAATGGTAAGGATATTAGGGAGGATAGTTTAATAGATAGAAAGAATAATTTAGTAGGTAGGAAAAATAATAAGGAAGATAATTTAGTAAAGAAGATAGTTTAATAAGAAAAATAGGTTAGTAGAGATTTAGTAAGCTAAGTCCTATATTAAGTTATAGTATAAAATATTAAACTTTTTTACTTTAGTATTTAAATATAATTTATAATAAGTATACTATAATATTATATTCCTAGTTATTATATATATATATAGGAGTCCCTCTCTAAGCTAACTAAATTAATCTTAGTATCTTTAGAGCTATTTTTATATAACTAATATATAACTCTCTTTTAAGTATAATTTTTTAAATTTTTTTTATATAGCTAATATTCTATATTATTAAAATAAAAAAGAGTAGCTACCCTTTAATTTTATATAAAATTAGAGTTTTAAGATAAGTAAATTTAAGTATAACTAAAGCTCTAAAATTAATTACTATTAAAATATTTAATATTTAAGTTACTAACTTTAAGAAAATATTAAGCTATATAGTATTAAAGTTAAAAGTAATAATAAAAATATAGACTATAAAATACTAATTATTAGAGAGTAATATTAATATATATTTTTAAATTATATTAGTATTACTAACTAAAGCTATTTATTAATATATAATTATTATCTTAATACTAGATCTTACTATCTTACAATTTCTAATATAAAAAGAGATATTTATATAAATATAACTATTTTAATATTTTTATATTTTTCTAAATTAATAAATATAGTGTCATAGTAGGTCTTATAGGTCTTATAGGTCTTATAGGGGCAGGGTATTAGTAGCTATAATAATATTAATTCTTATAGGTTTCTATCTAAGCGGAAGCATTATAAGGCCTTAGAGGTCTTAGTATAGTAGGTGCTATGCCCTTAGTACCTATTAATGTCATTACCTCTATAACAATCCCCCCTTCTATACTTTATAGTCCTTATAAATATGGCTCTACTCCTAATCCGCGTACTATACCTGTGTGTTATTAGTAGTAATAGCCTTAAAAGCCTCTTAGCCTTACTATGCCATTATAGTGAGTAGTATATTAAGATTAGTATTATTATATTTAAAAATTCTATTACTATCTTTATACTCTATAAGATTACCTCTAAGGGCATTTCTAATTATTATATTTTTATTAAAAGCATTCTTTAAGCTAGTATAAGTCTCTATAGCTAAGGCCTATTTATCTTTAGGTAAATATTTTAATAATATAAGGGTTCTTAAAGTTTTAATTACTCCTCTAAGGTTTACAGCTTAAGTTAATATTAAGGTATTAAGGTATTCTATAATAAGTACGGCCTTTATATATATATTCACAGCCTTATTTAGTATTAGTTTTATCTCTATTAACTTTAACTTAATATTCTCTATTATAAGTTTACCTTTTATGTTGTTATATTATAGTAGTAGTAAGGAGGATAACTAGTTAATAATAACGCCTAGGGCATTAGAGTCTATTATTTAATTAGTATAGGGAGCTTAGCTAAGATCTTAGTTTATAGTATAGAATAGTTAATTAAATATTACTATATTAAAGGGGTTCTACTCTTTAATTACTAAGGAGTAGTAGTAGTTGTTATTAATTAGGTTTATATAATTATAACTACTATATAGTAAGTCTCTAAGTTTATTATTATCTAATATAAAAGGGCCTATTATATAATTGTATAAATGATTAGTTAGAGAGACTTTTATAAAGGTTAAAAGGCCTAATATAGTAGGTAGCTACTAGTTTAGGATAGTACTTATTTAGAGGTCTATTATTATAAAGTTTATAAAGGCTAAAAAGCGTTCTATAGATATAGTAGCCTTAGAGGTTATAAGTAGTACTAGTTTAGTCTATATATAAGTAAGTATTAAAACTTTTAGCTATACTATAAAGATTAAAAGACCCTCTATAGGTGTAATGGCCTTAGAGGTTATAGATATAATAGCCTTAGAGATTATAAGTATAATAGCTTTAGAGGTTATAGATAATAATAAGTCTAGGATAGAGTTTATTTTTAGTAATATTACTAAGAAGTCTAATTATATAGGCTCTTATACTAGCTAGGTATTAGATAGCTTATATTATTTAAGCTTTAATATTAGCTCTTAAAAGCCTTTTTAGGCTAAAGAGGTAAGTTATTATAAGCTATTTACTAGTAAAACCTTCTTAAAAGTCTTTAAGACTTTTAATAAGTCTTTTATAGGTGTTAATATAAATAAGGGTAAGATACTAAGTAATAAAGGAGAGCTAATACCTATCTTATATTTAGCTAGCTTAAAGGGAATCTTATTAGAGGGCTTAGAGAGTATATTCTTAGATAAGGTATTCTAAACTAGAGGGTTAATAGTTATAGGAGATTTAGTTAATAAATTAGTAGTTAAAAAAGAGTTTACTCTATTCCTAAAAGATATAATACCTCTAGCGCGTTTAGATAATAGTTTATAGATAATAATATCTTCCTAGTCTTCTTATAATTTATCTTTACTTAATAGTATATATATTAAGTACTTATTATATCTAAATACTCTATAGGCATTACTAATCTTAAAGGGGTATCCTATATAAATAAATAGTAGTTTAGTAATAGTATAATTAGAAGTATTAAAGTTTAATAGCTAGTAGTCCCTTAACTTTATTATTATTATCTTAATTATAATAACTATTCTTATAGTAAAGTTAGATAATCTAACTCTTTTAAGGAATATATTTATTATTCTACTATTATTAATAAGTTAGGGAGTAATATCTTTAAGTAGTTTTAGAACTACCTTTAGAATTAAATTAAAGAGTTTATATTTTAAGAAATTAGAGCCCTCTATACTATTTCTATCTTTTAAGCTTTATAACTATCTATTACTTCTATTTATCTATAAAGCTTAACTACTTTTTTTAATTATATAGGTTTTTTATATAGTATATTTAGAGCTAGAAGTAAGAGGAAGTATATATAGTTAATTTATAAAATAAATTAAAATTAGAAGTAAGAGGAAGTATATATAGTTATTAATTATAAAATAAATTAAAATTAGAAATAAGATTAAAAGTAAAGAATATTAGCTTATTTATAAGCCTTAAGTATTTACTATAAATATATATCTTAAGTATTTACTATAAATATAATCTTTTATGCTAAGTATTTTATAATTTATATAATTATATCTTAGCTCTATACCTTATTATTTTAAAGTTAGGCTCTATACTTATAGACTTTTATATCTAAATTATAATACTTATAACCTCTATAGTCCTAAATTTAGTATTATCTATAATCTTTATAATAATAACCTTAATAGACCTTTATAATACTAATTTAATAATTACTTCTAATCTTTATAGTAATAACTCTACTTAACTTCTATAGTCTTATAAATATATATACTATATCCTTAAAGGCTTATATATACCCTTATAATTCTATATATTTAAGTTTCTAGTCTAGGCTTAAAAGAATAATTATAATAAAATTATTATACTATAGCCTTATAGTTTTTTATATATTTAAGTAGCTCTTAAGAGTTATTTTTCTTAAGATACTCTTTCTATACTATTAGGTACTATAGTTTCTAGTAGTATAAGTAGAAATCAAGGATCTCTTTTATCCTTACTTATATTTATTAATATTATTTATAATCTAGCTTATTAATAAGAGTAGTAGAGGTATTTAACTCTTTATTATATTTTTTTAATAGTACTCTAAGAGGCTAAAGTAAAAGATAGAGTATATCTTTATTATCTTTAATAATTTAAGATAATATATTACTAAGCTTATAACCTTAAAGACTTTAAAGGGTTTAAGGTATTTATAGTCTAACTTCTTTAAAGGCTTCTATAATTTAATATTTATAGTTAGAAGCTATATTTAGTAGCCTTTTTTAAACTACTAATATTTATAACCTTAATTATAATATAAGGCCTATTAATTTTAGGCTTAAGTAAGGTCTTCTTAAAGTTTCTTATATAAAGACTCTAACTTTTTTATTATCTTTTCTACTCCTATATATATCTCCCTCACCACGGTTAAGAGTTAAAAGGGTTTTAGTTCTTAATTATAATAGATATAGAATAATGTTTTATAAGTAGTTATATACTTTAAACTATTATATATATACTCTATAAGGAAAAGAAAAGAGACTTAGTTATCTTATTAGTAGTTAATATAAATATATAGATATTATTCTAATACTTAGTTATTTTTTTATAAGGTTATTTACTTATTAGTAGTATACTATTATTAGTTTATAGTTACTACTTAATATCTTTAAGAGGTAATATTAGAAGTATAAGGTAAATAGTTTATCTTAGTTACTAATAATAAAATTAAGTATCCTATAAAGTTAAAAGATATATTATATAAATAATATTATGAATTATTTAGAATCTAGTATTATAATGCTTAGAATATAATAATATATCTTACTAAAATAATCTACTACTACTATAATAGAGTTATAAGTTACTTTATTAATAGAGTCTTAGCTTAAAGGTAAGTTTATAATAAATTTAATTATAATAGCTATTTATAGCCTATCTAGGATAGGTACTACTAGTAGTTCCTTATATAAAAAGTAATAAGCTTACTTCGCCTTTTAATAAGTATTATAGGTTTTAATATACTTACTAATATCTATCCTTATAGTTAGCTAGTAAAACTAATAGTAAATTAAGGTATCTATATAATCTCTACTAAAGTATCTAGCTATTAGAGAGTTATAGAAGTTCCTTAATATTTATAGCTATAACTCTTTATTATTTAGTATATATATTCTTAAACCTTAAAAGTATAGTAGACTATTAATTTATTTATAGTCTATACCTTAAGCTAATAAGGCCACTAGGTCTTATTATAAGCTTTTCCTAATAGTATCTAAGATAGTCTCTAAGAGCTAATTTATTTTTTTATCTTTTTATTTAAGGCCTTCTATATCTCTTAGTACCCCTTTAGAGGCTTTTTACTCCTTTATAATTTAAGTAATAGTAAGTTTAAAGAATAGCACTATTATATAAAGCTAGTCTAAGTCCTTATAGTCCTTCCTTTAAGAAGGGCTATTAGCTAGATTATATTTACTAAGTATATAGTAAATCTTAAAGTTAAATACTAATAAAAACTTAGCTTAATAAGCTTATCTTCTACTTAATATTTTTATTATAAAGAATAATTTAAGATTATAGTAATTAGTAAGTATTATAATCTTATATTAAATATCTTTAAGGTACTTTTTTTAATTTTAAAAAGAGACTACTATTATTAGTAGTTCCTAATCTAATATTCTATAATTTATTTCTACTAAGATTAATTTCCTACTATAGAAGGTAACTAGGTAGCTATAAATATCTATTTACTTTTAAGAGAGTATATTAAAGAGGGTATAATTACTTATATCTATTTAAATTATAGTAGGTAGTATAGAGTTATAGTAATATAATAAGG
>KI911109.1:1166641-1178568 GCA_000482085.2 Cladonia metacorallifera KoLRI002260
CATTATAAGGCCTTAGAGGCCTTAATATAGTAAGTGCTATACCCTTAGTACTTACTAGTACCATTACCTCTATAACATATAGTTAGAGCTCTATATATATTTAATACTATTTTACTATCTTTAAACTCTTAATTTTAAATATTAATATATATTAAAATATTTATATACTTAATACTATTTTATTATTTTTAACTTTTTAATTTTAATTATTAGTATATATAGAAATACTTATATACTTAATACTATTCTATTATTTTTAACTCCTTAATTTTAATTATTAATATATATAGAAATACTTATATATCTAATACTATTCTATTATTTTTAACTTCTTAATTTTAATTATTAGTATATATAGAAGCTTTTATATACTTAATATTTTTTTATCTTAAGTATATATATAATTACTTTATATATTAATTCATTTACTACTAACTTATTTTAAAAGCTCTTAATAATCTAAAAAATTTATTTAATTTTTATATTTAAATAATAATATCTCTCTACTAACTACTTTTATATCTAATAAGATAATAAAAGAGTATAAATTAAAGAATAAGCTATAAAAATAAAGCTTAAAGATAATAATATTATAAATAAAGAGCCTAAAGATAATAATTTTATAGATAATAAGCCTAAAGATATTAATTTTATTATCTATAAAATTAATAGATTCAATTATAATAAAGAGGAGTGTAGAGTATTTAGGGGGAAATATTTAAAAAAATATCTCTTAACTCTTAATATAATTATTAAAGAGAGGAAATTAATATATTTATAACTTTAATAATATAATAATTACTAATTTTTTAAAATATTATTAAAGTTTTAAGACTACTTTAAATAATATTTTTATTTTTAATTTCTTAGATTATAATATATAATATAATATTTTATCTTTTACCTTATTTACTATACCTTCCTTAATTAAATCTCTTATAAATAATTTTATTAATAACTTTAATAAGCTTATTTTAAAATAAAAAAAGGATAATACTTAAAATAATATATTAAATATATATTTACTATTATAATACCCCTTAGTTATTAACTTATTTAAGGAGGTATCTTATTAATATATAAAATTAAAACTATTCTTATTTATTATAATTTTTAAATTATAATATTAAATTATTAATATATCTTATTAATACTATTAAAGCCTTTTAAAGATATTTAATTTTTTAAATAATATTAAAATACTTAAGACCTTACTATATATTATTTCTATAATTAAAAAATAGAGATATATATAATTACTACTTTTAAAGCTATAAAGATAAGATATTTTAGTTATAGCTATAAAAATACTAACTTAAAGTCTAAATAAAATAAGAAAAAATTTAATAAAGTTAATATTTTTTTAATTTAATATACTTATTTAATAATATACTCTTATCTTAGTTCTTATAAATAAAATTTAATATAAAAATAACTTTTTTAATTAATTTTTTTAAATTATATTATTTAAATTTTTAAGCTATATTAATAAAATTATACTCTAAGAAATATATTTATAATTAGTATAAATTAAGTATTATCTTTTTATTAAATAATATATATTATTATTATACCTTAATAAATATTATTAAATATTATTAAAAAAGATTTTACTAATACTATTACTATATTTAATATTATTTATTTTATTATAAATTTACTTAAACTAAAGTCTTAGCTTCTATTTAAGAATAATAATTTTAAGATTTATTTATTAAGAGGCTTAATTATTATTAAGTTATTTTTATATAATAAGAACTTCTTATAACTTAATTAAAATTAAATTAAATTTTAGAAAAATAATTCTATTTAATTATAAATATAAGGGGCTTAACTTAAATAAGAGGCTAACTATTTATATATAATAATTTATTATATAAAATATCTAAAAAATTTATAACTCTTTACTTTATTTTCTACTAAACTAAAAATAATATTATATAATTAAAAAGAACTTATTATTTTTTAAGTTTTATTTTATATCTTTATATCTTTACTTATTTCTATTAATATCTTTAATCTTTATTATAATATATATTAGGCTATACTAAATATCTATTATATAATAGCTAGCCTCTTTTAATATAAGTAAAAATAATAAGCTAATATTTTTACTTTAGCTCTAAATCCTTATATAAGTTAATTTAAAAATATTATTAAAATCTTAAAGCCTAGATTATTATAGCTTAATAAGAGCTACTTAATAATTAATAATAATAAAGAAACTTTATTATATATCTATATTATAGTATTTACTAGAGATATAAAGTAGTAATTAGATAATTTAGGCTTTAAAAGTATCTTAGTAAATAGAGGCTATAGTAAATTTAGGCTTTAAAAGTATCTTAGTAAATAAAAGCTATAGTAAATACTATATTGTAAAAAAATAAAAAGAAGATATTTTATTTAATATTATCCTTAATACTTACTATTACTATATAATTTTAAATGAGAGAGTACTTACTAAAAAGTTAAAAAAGAATAAAAATTATTTAAAAGGCTTAGATATTTATATAAATAAAACCTCTTTAATTAGAATTATACTAGTACTAGATGTTATTTAATTAAGACCTTTAAATGTAATAATATCTTAGTCTTATTTATAATATTACCCTTATATAATCTTAATATTAATTAATAGATTTAGAATTAATAAGGTATAATAATAGTAAGTTTATTAAAGAACTAAAAGATATAAAATATAATAATTTAATATAATTATTCTTTATTAAAATAAATATTATAGTTAATATTATAAAATATAGGTTATAAATTAGTATACTAAATATATATATATATATATATATATAAATCTTTATTATAATAAAGTAGCTTTTAATTATATTATCTTTAATAATATAATAATATTCTCTAAAGAAAATAAATATTAATAAGTATCTTTAAGATATAGTACTAATATATATACTAAATACTTTAAAGTTAATATCTTATATATTAACTTTTAAGAAGTTATAAAAGCTCTTTTTTATAAAAAAAATTATTTAATAATTTAATTTATACTTACTAGCTCCTATTTATATAGTAAGCTAAGTATAATAATAAGACTTTAATAAATTTATAAATAATATCTTAATCTTTTTAATACTCTCCTTCTATATTTTAAATACTAAGAAGACTAAGATAAGATATAATTATTAATTATTAATAATAAAAAATATAAGTATACTATAAATATTATGTATCTTATAAAAGTATATATATATAATAAGTTATAAATCTTATTATAGCCTTATTAACTTTTCTTCTATAAATTTTTTTATATAAATTAATAAAAAGGAAATCTTAACTCTTTAGACTTATTAAAATAATTAAGGAGCTTCTTTATTTAATATTTAAATTTATCTTATAAATACCTCTTCTAAAACTATTAAAGAATAGAATTACTAAATATTTTAGCTAAGAAATACTATATCTTATATATTAAATAAAATAGAATAAATATTATATATATAATATATAAAAGATTTAAACTAAAAGGTTAAATATTATTATTATATATAAATTATAATATTTAATTTATATAGATATTATAAGGGATATATATAGCTTTCTAGTAATATTAATCTTAATATATTATGAAAGAGTTAATAATATATTTAATTATTACTATAATAAAAAGTAATCTTAAATTATAATAATAGTAATATTAATCTTAATATATTATAAAAGAGTAGATAATATATTTAATTATTACTATAACTATCTTAAATAATAATAGATAGTAATATTAGTTTTAATATAACTATAGTTACTTAAGAGTATATATTTAAATATTAAAATTAGTATTTTATATATATATAATTATAATATTAAAAATCTTTTATAATATTATATTATAGATTTTAATAATTAAGACCTCTCTTNTAATATAATAATATTCTCTAAAGAAAATAAATATTAATAAGTATCTTTAAGATATAGTACTAATATATATACTAAATACTTTAAAGTTAATATCTTATATATTAACTTTTAAGAAGTTATAAAAGCTCTTTTTTATAAAAAAAATTATTTAATAATTTAATTTATACTTACTAGCTCCTATTTATATAGTAAGCTAAGTATAATAATAAGACTTTAATAAATTTATAAATAATATCTTAATCTTTTTAATACTCTCCTTCTATATTTTAAATACTAAGAAGACTAAGATAAGATATAATTATTAATTATTAATAATAAAAAATATAAGTATACTATAAATATTATGTATCTTATAAAAGTATATATATATAATAAGTTATAAATCTTATTATAGCCTTATTAACTTTTCTTCTATAAATTTTTTTATATAAATTAATAAAAAGGAAATCTTAACTCTTTAGACTTATTAAAATAATTAAGGAGCTTCTTTATTTAATATTTAAATTTATCTTATAAATACCTCTTCTAAAACTATTAAAGAATAGAATTACTAAATATTTTAGCTAAGAAATACTATATCTTATATATTAAATAAAATAGAATAAATATTATATATATAATATATAAAAGATTTAAACTAAAAGGTTAAATATTATTATTATATATAAATTATAATATTTAATTTATATAGATATTATAAGGGATATATATAGCTTTCTAGTAATATTAATCTTAATATATTATGAAAGAGTTAATAATATATTTAATTATTACTATAATAAAAAGTAATCTTAAATTATAATAATAGTAATATTAATCTTAATATATTATAAAAGAGTAGATAATATATTTAATTATTACTATAACTATCTTAAATAATAATAGATAGTAATATTAGTTTTAATATAACTATAGTTACTTAAGAGTATATATTTAAATATTAAAATTAGTATTTTATATATATATAATTATAATATTAAAAATCTTTTATAATATTATATTATAGATTTTAATAATTAAGACCTCTCTTTACTAAAGTTTTTTTAATTATTTTAAATTATAATAGTATACTTAAAGCTATTAAAAATATATCTTATATAAATAAGAGTAAGAATTTATAAGATAACTTTATTAATAAAAGATATTAATAGATTTTTTATATAATTACTTATACTTTAATTAATATCTCTTTAAATTTTATCTAAAAAGAAATATATCTATATTAATAAAGAACTCTTTATAAGTATATAATTATATAACTACCTATTTTTTAATTAATATTTCCTTAAAATATATTAGAAAAATAATATATTTATACTAATAAAAGGAATTAAAAGAAGAACCTTTAATACTTATATAGCTTAAGAGTAAATAACTAATTAATTATAATTATTTTTAGTCTTAAATATCTCATCTTTTATATTTTAGTATCTAAAATTTAGATATTTAGTATAGTTATTTTAAGGATATATAATATTTTACTTAAATATAGTATATAAGAAAATACTATATTATATTCTATACTTAAAGGAAAATATATAAAAGTAATAATAAAAAAATTGTAAATATACTTTTTTTTATTATCTTTAAATATTATAATAATAAAAACTACTATATATAAGAGCTAACTATAAATAATAATAACTTAATAATAAAATTTTTTTAATAATTAGATTATTTATAATAGTAAGAGTAGTATTTATATATTTTAATTTATTAATTTATTACTAATATTATATAAGAACTTATTAAAAATAGAGATATTAATAGTAATAGGCTTATAGCTTAGCTAGGGTAGAAAAAAGGTTTAATAAGGTAAAGAATTAAGCTAAAGTTTTACTAGTTAAATTCTACCTTATATAAGCTTTTACTAATTTAAGCTTAGTATATATAGCGCTAATATACTTAATATAATTTAGTATTTAAATAAATAAACTATAATATACTACTTCTTCTTCTTAATTATTATATACTTTATATATATATACTATATATACTCTTTCTTTTTTTAAATATATAACTCTCTATCTTTATTACTATTTATAACTTCTATAAACTAAATATATGCCTAGTATAGGCTTAATATATATAGCTATTTCTATAGATTATTATAATAATATTAACATTAACTTAGTAAATAATCTATATAATATATTTAGTTTTAGCTATAGTAAGTATATATTTTATTTATATAAAATATATAGTTTATTAATACTATAATAAGTCTTATTTTAAATAATAACTCTAGTTAACTCCCTACCTATAAGTTATAATATTTAATTAGCTATATTAAATATATATTAAGTTAAATACTAAATTAATAAAAAATAAAAGATAATAATATAAAGTATAAGCTAATATTAAGCAAGCATAGATTTCTATTTAGAGGATATAAGATAATTTATTCTTTTGCCCTAAAAGGGCTCTAAGGGTGCTACTACTAAGTAGCACCTACCTATAAGTAAATAGCCTACTATTCCTTCCTTCTAACTAAAATGCTATATGCTATAATAGTGCTAATAAAAAGAAGAAAAGGCTATACCCTTATAACTATACTCTTTTATCCTACTAAAGGCTTCTATAAGATTAAGTATAATAGGCATAAAATATAGTATGCCTAAATAGCATTATAGTAATATAGACTAGGTATATAATAATATAAAATATAACCCTCTTTACTATATATTAGTTAAGACTTCCTTTTAGTAGAAGGCTTCTATAAGATTAAGTAGTAGTAAGGTTCCCTAAAGGCTTTTATAAGTACTAAAGTCTTAGGTACTTTTAAGGTTAGCCGCGTCCTTTAAGTAGAGCTATAGTAATTATTATAAATATAGAAAAAAAAGGGAGCTCTAGCCTAGTAGAGGCTAGGGGAGTAGTAGTAATTTTTATAGAAGGAATTAATACCTATAAAGCTATAGCATAGCATTAAGTAAGTTAATAAAATTAATATTTATTAATAAATTCCTATATATTACTAAGTATATGTAGGGGGTACTAAGCATTATATTTATAGCTATATCCTTTTTATTTTACTAAATAAGTATCTTTTCTAAGCTTCTTATCTAAGAACTACTTAATCTTATAAAGAAGGTTCACTAGGTTCTTATCTTCTTCCTTAATAAGTCTAGGCTATAGGGGAAGGCAATAATATAAATCCTCTATAAGATTAATAATAAGTTTAATCTAAGCTATAAAGATAATTAAGTATATCTTTATATTAGAGGGAAGTTATAAGTAGTATACTAACCTTCCTACCTTTTTTAAAATCTTAAAAGGCTTAACTTATTAATTTAAGTACTTATAATATATACTAGGTACCTTATAGCTATAATATAGATATAGGTATATAAGAGATCCTTTATAGAGATATAACCTCTTATATATCTTATTATATCTAGCTTTTATAGTAATGTTAGTAAAAGCTATTAAGTCTTAGACCTTTAAGCGCTTAATATATTAGAGGTGATCTAGATCTTATAAATTAATCTCTATATCTACCTTTAAAAGTAGGTTAATATCTTCCCTAACCTAAAAGTCATATACTAGGTTATTAAGTATAAAGTCTATAGAGTTCACTATATTATTTAGTAAACCTTAGAGATATAGTAATACTAAAACCTAATTCTACTTACTAATAAATAAGAAGAACCTTAAAGTAACTTCTATTATTTAGTTAGTTTATTTAGACTATCTATTAGTCTATAGGTACTATATAATAGATATTAGAAGTTCTACTCCTATCTTTTAGAATACTTCCTTCTAGAAAGACCTTATAAACTTAGAGTCCCTATTACTAATAATAGCTGACGGGACTCCTTAATTATAGCCTATTAAGTTCATAAGAAATATATTGGCCTAGTTAGGAGCATTCTATATTTCTACTCTTAGGATAAGTAAATTCCTTTTTATTAACTTATATATAATAGTTATTAGAGCATTAAAGCTATTATAGCTAGGTAGGGTGATAATAAAGTTAATTATAATAGTATAGAATAGAATAGATAGAGCGCTAATTAGATATAGCTCCTTATATATTAAGTATCTTCTAGTTTAATTAAATTAGTAGCTAAGATAATATTTAATATAAACTTAAAGGTACTTTAAGAGATTTCTAATAAAAATAGAGGGAGTAATGTAGTTATATATCTTATAATAGCCTTTATAGAAGTTATTATTATATATTATTCTAAATACTTCTTACTATAATATTTATAGGATATAGAGGCGTTTATAACCTTTACTACTAATAAGGTATATAAGACCTTCTCTCTTATAAAAGTAGAAGCCTTTAGGTAGGTCCTTATTATTATCTTCCTTTAAGATCTTAAGGGCCTTATTCTATTACTTATTATTTATATAGGCTTCTACTAGATGCTTCTTAAAATTATTAGTTATTTTAATAAGGGTACTATAATAGGTAAATACTTTAAGGAGTAAGGCATTCTATTTAGTAGAACTAAGTAAGATTATAGTACTATATAGATAGTCTAGGATATTAGTTTTATTAGCTATAAATATATTAGTTTAGGCTTAAAGATATAAGAGAATATCTAGAACTATATTTAAGGCTCCTAACTTATATTTAATTAATAGCTTAAATAAGGATAGGTACTATAAGGCCTATATAAGTTATAAGTTTAACTTATCTATTAATAATATAGATAAAGAAGTCTACTAGGAAATTAGAATAGTTACTAAATAGTTAGTATATACTATAGTAGGTAACTTTTTAGTAGAATTAATAAAATATCTAACCTTCTTTACTACCTATACTAGGCCTGTGACCTCTAGCTTAGTTAGCTAATAATTTCTCTCTATAATATTAATACCTCTACTAAGAAATATAATAGGTTATATAGCTATATATTTTAAGTTATTATTATTAGTCTTATAATATATTATAGCTATAAACCCTTAGGCCTTAGAGGTATCTAAGTTAATATAGAGCTATTAATTCTTATTATAGTGTACTAGAAATATAGGGGCCTTAAAGGTGCCTTAGAGATTATAGAAGGCTTCTAATTCCTCTTCTAAGAACTAATAATATAATTGGCTAGAGAGTTATTTATAAGCTAGGCTTAAGAGCTATCTTATAGAAGGCTTTATAGCTAGGCTAGTAGTACTAGAAGTACTTAAAGGGCTAATAAGGTTAATTCTTAATATGCCTTAGGTTAGGTATATCTTCTTATCTTATAGAGGTTATGCCCTTTAAGTATAGTAGAGTATAGATAAGTAAAGCTATTCTATTAAACCTAAAAAGGTTTTAAGCTTTTAGAGGGTCTTAGGGAATTTTAGAGCTATAATTACTTAAATTTTCTCTTTTATTATTATTATCCCTAAACTGTTAACACGCTATCCTAATAGTATAATAAAGGGATACCTAAAATAGGATTTTATAGGTACTAATAAGATACCCTTTAATTATAGTAGCTAGAAAAGTTTATTTAAATATTAGAGGTAGTTTTTAAGGGTATAGCTAAAGACTATAATATTATTAATAAAGGCTCTTATAAATACTTAGAGTAGATGTAATATAGTATTAGTCTATCTTTATATATATAAGGGAGATCCTTTATACCTTATTAATATAACTATTAATTCCTCTTATCTATAATATCTTACTATAGTAAGCTTCTAGTAGTCTTTTATCTTTATATAAAATTAATAAAAGTACCTTACTATATTAATAGTTAAAATAAACTAATACCCTATAATAAGTGTAATAATATTAGACTATAGAGGTAGTAGATAGGCGTTGTCTTTAGTAATAGTATTAAGCCCTTAAATATCTATTATAATATATCTTTTCTTTCCCTATAGGGTGTCTTACTAGATAATAAAATATAGCTAGCTAAATAGAATAGGTTAATTAGTAAATTAAAGCTTATTTTATAAATATAATTTATTAAAGGTCTTATTAACTACTTATTTATTCTTTTATTTAAGTAAATAGACCTTAGAAGCCTTTAGTAAGACTCTTGCCTTTAGCTTAATAAGTATCTATTTTTTTTAGGGATATTAATAATTTTACCTATATTTATAAAGATATTATTAAAGTTAGATACTAAGGTAGTAAGTATATTAGTGGCTTTATTATTACTATATACTATTATATTATTAAGTAGAAGATATTCTTTAGAAGGATTAGTAAGCCTTATAAAGATTATTAAGAATAAATTAAATTATTTAGAAATATACTATTTATATATAGTGAGAGACTTAGCCTTTAAGGAAATTATATAATATTTAACTCTACTATACTTAATAATAGTACTAAGTCTTATATATCTTAAGAACTTTATAAAGGAAGAGATAATATTCTTAACTTATATAAATAATATAGTGGAGTTAATAATATATATATAGACCCTACCTTTATAACCTAGCTTATAATATAATTATAGCTTAAAAATAAAGTCTTAGTTATTAAGAAGTATATTATAGTATATAATTAATATATCTATAACTAAGTTAAGTTATATAATATAAGTATAATAAGTCTTAATTACTTAATAAAGTTAAGAGTAAGGCCTAACTATATAGTATATTAAAATTTTAATATTATTATACTTAGTAATAATAGTACTTTATATTCCTAAGTTTAGTAGGATACTATAAGTCTTAAATATACTTATTCCTATAAGTATATTAACTTTAAAGTTATCTATAATATAGACCTTTATCTTAATTTTTACTATAGTAGAACCTTAGTTATTAATATTATTAATAAATAAGTTAAGATTAAGGAACTTTAATATTATAGAGACCTTATTACCTATATTATATATAGGGATATAGGATGCTATATACCTTACTTTTAACTTAAAGTCTAGTATATATTTATATAAAAACTCTTAGTCTCTTAAAATAATAGAATAATTAAAGTTAAGATAAATATTTATTTTAGTTCCTTTAAGACTAAAATTAATATCTATAGTTATATATTTAAAACTATAAAAAGTATACTTTAAAGAGTAATCCTTATAAGGTAGTACTATAAACTTAATAATATAAGTTATAGAAGGCTTCTATAGAGCTAAAGTAGGCTATAAGCAGACTATAGTAGATTATATAGCTAGGATAGCAGAAGTTATTTTAGGTAGATTAGTTTTAAGCTTCTAGTAATTATTATAGAGGTGCGAAAATAAAGTATTCTAAGATATAAAGATACCTTAACAACGCCTATAGTAATAGTAAATCTTAATAGGAGTAGTAATAAAGTTAATATTAACTTCTTTATAACTAATATACTTCTAAGGATTAGGTACTTCTATATAGAAGGCCTATTAGTTACCCTTTAAGAGGGGGCTAGTATTAAATCCTTCGCTACTATAGTAGTAATCCTAATTCTTATTATACTAATTATAATTATCTATATCTTCTACTACTATTATATAGTACGCCCTCTAAGGCTACTAAGAAGGATATAAGTTATTATAGTAGTTATTAGAAGGTATATTATTACTAAATTAGTAAGAACTAAATATATTTATATTTAGCTAGAGGATAGGTCTAGTAGTAATTTAATAAGGCTATAAGGGAGCTAGAAGCTAAGCTTACTACTATTATTCTTATATATAAGGCTAATAAGTCTAGTAACTTTAGTAGCTTTAATATTCTTAACCTTAAGCTAGGTTTCTATAGTATTAGTTTTAATAGCACTAGAACTAAGGATTATAAGTATTATTATTTTAATAATAGGGAAATTAAGGTTACTGCCATAATCTATAGTTCTAGTTACTAGAACTAAAAGATCTTAATAGTCCTTTAAAATTACTATACTAACTAGTATTATTACTATGCTAGGCCTATATCTATAAAAGGCTTTAGCTAAGGGCTATAGTGTTACTATTAAGATATATCCTTAAAGCCTTCTACTATTATTAGTACTTCCTATAGTCTATTACTTTAAGGAACTAATTAAGCGTAGTATTTATATTAGGAGGGTTAATATTAGATTAGAATTTAATATCTAAGCTATTCTATATAATATCTAGTTAATTATATATTATTTTAAGCTTTATAACTTTTACTACGTGTAT
>KI911109.1:1192176-1229445 GCA_000482085.2 Cladonia metacorallifera KoLRI002260
TAGATATAGTATTTCTTTCTAATAGATATAGTAACCTACTAACAGAAGACTTTAATAACTTTAATAAGTAAGTAGAAAGATAGAATAAGGTCTTTAAGACCCTTAAAATATAGATAGGAAGATAGGTTAGTATAAAAGTAGAATACTTATTATTAAAGTCTCTAAAAACCTATAAGGATACTATAGGAAGCTATAAAAAGACTTAGAGTAGAAGAACTATAGCTATAGGATTCTAAGTAGAGGAGATGCTAGATTAGTACTATAAGAATAGCTATTAATATATAAAATAATTAAATAGTGCTCTAATACTAGTAGCTAAAGCTATTACTACTATTATTAAGCAAGCATAGATTTCTATTTAGAGGATATAAGATGATTCATTCTTTTACTCTAAAGGGGTTCTAAGGGTGCTGCTGCTAAGCAGCACCTGCCTGTAGGTAAATAGCCTACTATTCCTTCCTTCTAACTAAAATACTATATGCTATAACAGCTAAGTTAAATATATATATTAAGTATAGACTAATACTAGATAATATTACCTATTAAGATTAAAGATAATATAAAGAATTAGTATATATTTATTATATATAGTAAGTAATAATAAAATATTATTAAAAATTAATAGTAATATATATATTTATATATATTTACTACTTACACTAGATATATATTAAATAAATATAGATATAATATTATAGTTAAGAAATTAGTAACTATATATAATAAAATATATAAAAGGTAATTAACTATAAGTACGCTGCGCAACGGGTTTTTACCAAGATTTTGACTTTTTTACTCTCTTTTCTTAATAACTTTTTCAATTATTAATATAATTTTAATATTAGGGCATAGATTTAAAGCCCTGCTTAAGGGCTAGAAGATAAGGTAATTTTCACGCTAAACTAATATAGGCTAGTAGAGCTAATAGTGTTTAAAAACAGGGACTCGAAATCAGGTCAGGTTGAGGATTTTCTAAGAACCCGACCCGACCCGACAACCCAATACGCTAATATCTCCACTAACCTAGATTAGTTTAGCGTAATTGGGGCATCATTTTAAAGCCCTTAAGTAGGGCTTTAAAATAGTGCCCTAATATGAAAATTATATTTATAATCAATAAAGTTATTAAGAAAAGAAGATTTTTTTAGAAACGCGCTAAAAAAAACCCGACCCGACCCATTGCGCAGCGTAACTATAAGTTAAAACTTAAGTATATCTTAAATATATATTAAAGAAGTTCTAATATAGTTTTAGCTTTATTATTATATTTAAAATACTTATTTAAGTACTTATTATTATAACTATAATATTTAAATAGGATTTATAAGTTTCTACCTAAGATATAAATCTAATATACAAGATAAATATAAAGAAGAAAAGAAAAGAAGTAGAAAAGAAGAAGAAAAGAAGGTATTAAATATTTTTAGTAAATACTAGGTAGCTAAAGTAAATACTAAGTAGTTAAAGTAAAAAGAACTTAGAAAATTTAAAAGAAAAGTTTTTTAAGAATTATAATAATTTTCCCCCTTTATTATCTATACTTACGCTGCATAATAGGTTAGGTTCAACCTAATAAGTTTTAGGTTAAGTTTAGGTTAAGTTAGGTTTTAGGTTAAGTTTTATAGTTTAATTAAAAACTTAACCTAAACCTAACCTAATAGCAAGTTTTTAGATTTAAACCTAAAATTTCAATAGCTTATTCTAGTATGCTAAAGTTTATAAGTTATATTCTATATATATTATTTATTAAATTTACTTATTAAATTATTAAAGTTCTATAGTAATCTAGCTAAGTCCTAGATATACTATTATTATTTAATAAATATAATAGCCTTAGTCTTTTTATTTAGTACTTATTATTTATTAAGGGTAGATATAGATACTTATACTAAATAAGTTCTCTTATTCTAAAATAGACTCTTTATAGAACTTCTTTTATTAATTCTTAAATTAAATACCTAAATAATACTTAGTATACTTAAGGTCTATAATTTTAAGCTTAGAGTTATTTATATTAGCTTAATTATTATTATCTTCCTTATCCCTATTATTAATATATTAATAGGCTATTACCTTCTCTAAGGCTATCTTATATTAAAGTAATTTAAAGTTAAGCTCTTCCTTACTAATTATATTATCTTTAAATAAATCTATATAATAATATATATTAATATTCTCTATAAAGTTATAGTAATTAAGGACTATAATTACTTTAAAGATCTTTAAATTAAAATATTAATTTAGGTTATATATATTATTAGTAATATTAAAGACTTACTTATAACTAACTCCTACTATAAATAATATAAAAATAGAATAAAGTAAGTAAGAAATACTATATATAGAAGTTTAACTAAAAGACTTTTCTATATATCTATTATAGTAGCACCTTTAGTATTATACTCTATAAAGGGTTAGAAAGTAATTATTAAATTAATTATTAAAATAAGATAGTATTTACTTAAGTTCTAATAGTAGTTAAATTTATCTTTAAATTCTTTTTCCTTTATATATAGAAGAGTATCTAAGTTATTTAGGGTAGTAAATATAATTTTTAATATATTTATAAATTATAAAGAGGATATATTAAGATTAACTATTAGATAATTATTAAAGTCTTTTTATAATATATTCTAATAATTTTAGTTTATAGTTATTTACCTTCTTCTTCTATTTATAAGGGTTTTTAGAAAATTTAGTCTTTATAAGTAGAGTTAAGTAATATAGCTTTATTATAAAGGAACCTAATAAATAATTAAGTTTTTTAATAATATTTTAATAGTTTAGTAAAAGTTATTTTAAATACTTTTTTTATTTATACCTTTTAAGGTATTCTCTTTTATATAAGGCGCCCTACTATAGTATCTAAATAGTTAAAGAGCTTATTATATATTTTAAATATTTAGTAGAGTATTAGTTATTAAGTAGTATTAATAACCTAAGTATATTAATAAAAAAATTTAATAATATCAATTAAATATTCTACTTAAGATTACTCCTCCTTTTTTAAAATTAGGAAGTATACTCTATATTCCTTAAAAAAAGTATTAAGATTTACTTTTAATTAATAGGTATAGATAAGTATATATAATATAGAATCTTATTAGGTTTTTATATTCTAGAAAAGTGTTAAGATCTTTAATATACTAGGTTTACTTTTTATAAAAGAGCTATAAACTAGTATATTAAGTTTACTCTTTATAATATCTACTCTTCACGCTTATATAGTATTAAATTATTTTTTATATAAAGAATTAATATTAATATAGACTACTATTTTATAAACCTATAATTAAAATAAGGGTTAGCATAATATAATTATTAGATTAATTATTAAATTAAGTATCTTTATAAGTTTTAGTAGTATACCTTATCTTCTTAAAGTATTTAGAGTATTCTTATTTAATTCTTTATCTTATATTGCCTAAAGTTTTTTATTTATTAAAATAATATAGATTCTATTAAGTAATTTACTAATAGTAAGCTAAATTATATATATAAGATATAAAAGATATTTAAAAGGTTAAGGGTTATTCTTTATATTACTTAACTTATAACTTTATTAAAGAGCTTCTAAAATAGCTTATATTATAATATAATTATTTAATATATTATCTATAGTAATAGCGCTGATAATATCCTTAAGTCTATAGGCTATAATATCTTTTTTAAGAATAGATATAATCTTCTACCTAGTATAATAGCCTTAAATATATTAGAATATAAAGAGAACTTTATAGTATTCCTAGTCTATGCTAATAAAGTATATATTAAGAGCTAGATAGCTTTACCTATTTTTTAATAACTAGCTATTATATAATAGAGAGATTTTAGTTCTATCCTTTAGGAACTTAGTTAGGAGTAATAAATAGACTTCTTTATATTACTTTAAAACTCTATATTTAATAGTGTTGAAAATAGGGATAGAGGGCTGCTGACTAAGTGATATCTAATTGGTAGAGCGAAGCAGGCAAGGTTATAATAGAATGTATTAGTAATCAATTGCTTGTATTGCTTAGCTATATAGAAGAAGGAGAAAACCGCTGATTATATAGAAGTAGCCAAGCCCTTTTCCCCAATCCATCTTGCTGAGATGCCGAGGTCTGATAGAAATGCCGAAATAAGGGCTTGCCTAAATAGGAATGCCGTTGCCGAATAAGGAATGTAATTTACTGAATGCCGAAATTAATATGCCGTATTAGGATTGCCAAAATTAATATTGCCTTGTTTGGATAGCCAAGCTAATAGTGGTAGGGGCTAGAACGCGGTCTCGATTTTGCGCCACCAATAATACTTAGAAATCCAAGGAAAAAATTAGGTAATTAATTACCAAAAAAGGGGCCGAATAGGGGTAAAAGGAAATTGCGCATATGCATGTCGTTTATGCAATGCATAGCGCTTATGCAATGCATAGCGCTTATGCATAGCGCTTATGCTTGGCACATCCGGATCCGGGGCCTGTACCACCCAATAGGGCTTAGCTATCGGCGGGAACCAAATTCCAACAAATAGTATTCGCGCTTAGTAGCTTAGTAAAGAGGTTAAGATATTTATAAAATCTTTAAAGCTTAATATTTTAAATACTTTAAAAGGGTAATTTTAGGGAGATAATTATTTAAAATATCTAAGTATCCTAGTTATAGTAGGTAAGGTTTTAATTATAGAATTTCTATTTTATACTCTTATTACTTTTTATCTATAACTCTAAGTATTAGCTAGTTATAGTATAATAAAATAATTAATTTAATAATTAATTTAATACTTAAGTAAGAATTTATAACTTATTAATTTATAATATAATAGCTAGCATAATTTATTATTTAATCTATAGAATTTATCTAGTTATTAGTAATTCTTATTTTCTAGATATATAGTTATTCCTAAGGGGCTAATATTCTTATATAAAGGACATTTTATAGTAATAGAGTACCTTTAATATATTATTATTAAGTTACCCTTATAGATCTAAGTACCTTTAGAAAAGTACTATTAAGAAGTAGCTTTTTTTTCAATTCTTTATAGAATCTTTACTTATTTATTTCCTTTAAGCTTATTTTATTTTAACTATTCTATTTTATCTTACTAATCTATAAAATTCTCTTTCTNATGCATAGCGCTTATGCATAGCGCTTATGCTTGGCACATCCGGATCCGGGGCCTGTACCACCCAATAGGGCTTAGCTATCGGCGGGAACCAAATTCCAACAAATAGTATTCGCGCTTAGTAGCTTAGTAAAGAGGTTAAGATATTTATAAAATCTTTAAAGCTTAATATTTTAAATACTTTAAAAGGGTAATTTTAGGGAGATAATTATTTAAAATATCTAAGTATCCTAGTTATAGTAGGTAAGGTTTTAATTATAGAATTTCTATTTTATACTCTTATTACTTTTTATCTATAACTCTAAGTATTAGCTAGTTATAGTATAATAAAATAATTAATTTAATAATTAATTTAATACTTAAGTAAGAATTTATAACTTATTAATTTATAATATAATAGCTAGCATAATTTATTATTTAATCTATAGAATTTATCTAGTTATTAGTAATTCTTATTTTCTAGATATATAGTTATTCCTAAGGGGCTAATATTCTTATATAAAGGACATTTTATAGTAATAGAGTACCTTTAATATATTATTATTAAGTTACCCTTATAGATCTAAGTACCTTTAGAAAAGTACTATTAAGAAGTAGCTTTTTTTTCAATTCTTTATAGAATCTTTACTTATTTATTTCCTTTAAGCTTATTTTATTTTAACTATTCTATTTTATCTTACTAATCTATAAAATTCTCTTTCTTCTCCTCTTTATATAAAAAGTAATCTTTATATATACCTACTTTCTTTAAACCTTAGTTTAAGATAGGGGTTAAGATAGTATTTATTATTAATTAACTTAAATATAAATTAAAACTACTTTCTAATATAGTAGTAGTTATAATATTTATTTAGGATTAAGTAGAAGTATAATATATTATTAGAATTTCTATATATAAGTTAAGTATAAATATATTTATTTAATACTCTAGTTAACCTAGTAACTATAATCTATTATAATTAGTAGGGTATTATATAGCTAATTTATCAACTCTAAGCTTAATTAAGGGTTAGACTTAGTATTTTCTACCTCTAAAATTTTCTTTTAATCTAGATTTTAGCTTTTTATTATTATACCTCCTATAATTATAAATACTTAAGAGGTTATAGATACTAATACAGATAATTAATAGAATATAAATATATATATAGAAGATTAATAGAAAGGGGATATATATATTAATAATATTATTAACTTTATGACTAGCATCTTAAAGTTAAGGGTAAGTATAAATATACCTTCTAAACTATTAAAGTAAAAGAAGGCTACTATTAAAAAAAGTCTCTCTATATTAGAAAAAAGATTTTAGAAAGCTTTTAACTTATTAATATAGCTATTACCTAGAGCTTATTATAAATAAAAGAAAAGAAGTAAGTTAACTTAATTTATTTTAATACCTCTTATATAATAATATTTTAATTAGATAAAACTAATTATATACTAGCTATAGCCTTCTAAGAGATTAAATAATATTAGAAATCTATTAATTTATTTATATTAAAGAGACTATTTTCTTATATTATCTATAAGATTATATATATATAAGTATTAACCTATAATATTCAAATATAAATATCTACTTTAAAAGCTCTATAAAAGGTAGTAGAGGCGTATCTTATCATAGAATTAAGTAGTAAGCTTCTATAATATTTATATTATAATTAACTATTAAAGGACTTAGTAAGTAACCTTTATATAATTTATTATAAAAAAGTAACTCTTATATAAAAGGATATAGTACTTATATAAATAATGCGAAGGATAATTACTAGAGTAAATAGAAATAAAGACTAAAATAGGTATTATTTAGTCACGCTTATTATTTAATAATTAATCTAATAATAATATAATAATTATAGCCTTATATAACTATATTTACTAAGTAATCTTTTATTTTATAGTTAGCTTAGTAAAAATAAGCTTAAACTTCTTAAAATCTTATAGATACTTTTTATACTTAAATTTATTAGTTATAAGAGTATATATATATTTTGCCTTTTTAGGGTCCTAATTAAAAACTTAGCTATATTAATAGTAGTTATAATTATTAGGCTATTAGTTACTAGGCCCTAGATATTTAATTTAGCTATTATTATTAGATAATCTTTAAGTTGCTAGATTTTACTATATAATATACTCTTTCTTTATAAAGTATTTATATAGAAGAAGCCTCTTTATATAAATATATTTAGTCTAGTAATATTATTTATATATTAGTAGAAAGGCTTAATTATTAAATTAATTATTAAAATAGATTTACTATCTTATTAAATATAATTTCTCTATAATTAATAAATTAGCTAGTCTAGAAGAATATTAATATATAAATTAAAGATATAAGTTTAATATAACAGTAATATACCTACTTATTAAATTTTAGAACTATATATAATATTAAGAATTCTTAATATTAATAGGTATTAATATTATACTATAGGATTCCTTTTACTTAATAGTAGCTAAAATATCTTATTTTATATAATAGTAAGATAATTACTAAATATTAATAAATCTAAACTTTAAGAAAACTAGTTTATCTTAAATTATCTTATTACTCCTTAAATATACTAATACCTAATTCTTCTTTAAACTTTAGAGTATTAGTAATACCCCTAAACTTATCTTTATCTATATAGGTTAAGTATGCTTAGTATATAAAGTCATTATTTAATTCTTATTTAATAAAGTTAATTTATAGATTATCTAGGTCTAGTAGTAACTTAGTATTATATAACTTAAGTTTAATTATTAAATTACTATTATAGGTTATTAATAAGTCTTATATAACTATATTAGTATACTACCTATTAAGTATTCTACTTATTAAATTAATTATTAAATTATTAGTTAGTTTAATTATTAAGTAGGTAATACTTACCTCTAATATATTACTAGTTTTTTATTGTCTATAATTATCTTAGCCTTCTTATTATTAAAGACCTTTTTATAAGCCTCTATCACAGTTCTTAAATTACTTTCCTTTTAAATCTTCTAAGTCTTTTTTACTCTAACTACCTAGTGTTTACTTTAGCTACCTAGTATTTACTTTAGTTACCTAGCGCTTACTAAGGGTATTTAATACCTTCTTTTCTTCTTCTTTTCTTTTCTTCTTTATATTTATCTTATATATTAGATTTATATCTTAGGTAGAAACTTATAAATCCTATTTAAATATTATAATTATAATATTATAAATATTATTTATATAATCTAATATTAATATAATTCTACTATTATTGGATTTTTTAATACTTTTTTTAATACTTACTTTAAGAATTTTAGTATTATAAGTAAGTTTATCTACTTTATTTTAAATATTAATTAATTTTAAAGCTTTACCTTAGGGCTTATTAATTTATTTTTTAAATAAATTATTAATAAATCTCTTAAGATCTTTAATAAGTTAAGAATAGAGGATATTTCCTTTAATAAGAGAGATATAATTTATTTTTTTATTATTTTAAGTATTTACTAATAATATATTACTACACTTTATATAGAGTATAATTAGATAATAGAGGAATAATAGGATTTAAAGGTCTTAAAGGCTAGTAATTAAGACCTTTAAGTAAGGCTTTATATAGCTTAGAATTAATAAGTAACTTTTTTAATTTTTATTAAATTTTATTACTCTACTAAGTACTTTAATCTACTTAAATTTAATAGAAATTAAAATATACTTAAAGGATTTAAGTTTAAACTTTAATAGAAACTCTTTATAAATATTAACTAGTTCTCTTTTAAGCTAGTAAAGATTATTTATATTTTTTCTTAATTAATTAATAAAGCTATACTTTAAATCTTATCTTAAATTATTAAATTTAATAGCCTAGCTATTATCTTTACTATCTTTTAATTCTTAAAAGCTTTTAAAGTTAATTTTAATAATCCTAACTAAAAAAGTATAATATAGATAAAAATTGCTTCCTTAAAATAAGTTAATTAAATATTTCTAAAATACTTTACTAAATTCTAATATTAAATTAATAATATAGGCTATAATAAGACTAATTAGTATTTCTATTTCTAAAAGGGATTAAGCTAAGAACTTTAAGGCTATTTAGTTTTTATTAATATTAATAATCTTACCTTTAATACCTTAGTTAGTAAATATTAATTCTTAAACTTTTACTATTATTAAATTAAGGTAGTTTTTATTTTCTTTTATACTCTTATTACTACTACTTATATTAGAAGTATATTTATAGTTTATACCTTTAGTACTAACTCTAATATAGCTATAAATCTTTTTATAATAAACTTTTATTTTTATTTAAGCTTTAAAGGTTTATTTACTTTTAAAGAATATTAATTCTATATTAAAAAGAGCCTCTACTTATACTATAGCAAGTTAAGCTATATTATTAAGAAGTATAAGAAAAAGAAATATACTTAAGCTAATTATAATATTTATATTAATATTATTAACTTTACTCTTACTCTTAAAGCTTTTTTTAATTAGAGAAAAGTTTAGTTTTAGTACTTAGTTATATATTAAGATATCCTTCTTATATCTAAATTTTAGTTTATTTTTTTATAATTAGTAAAAAGTTATTTTTTAAAAGGATTTCCAATAACTACTTTACCTCTAAGTATAATTTTAAATATAAAGATAATAAAATTTTAGTAATTTAACTCTTAGATATTAATATTACTATTATTTTTTTAATATAATTTATATAAAAGCTAATTTTTTTCTCTATTTTAACCTTAAAACTCCTTAATAATTAAAAGGCTTTAATAGCTAGCTAGTTATTATTAGCCTTATAACTTAATATACTTAAGTTTAAATTACTCTTTTTAGATATTTTATTATCTTAATAATCTTTTTTCTAATCTATCTACTTAATAAATCTATTATTTTAGGCCTTTTTTAGCTTAAAAAGTATTAAGTTACTATCTACCTTTATTTAGAGAGGAGTTTAATTATTTTAGGGTTACTATTACTACTTAAAATATCCTCCTTTAAAGACTTTAAGTCTATAGTAGCCTTTAAGGCTTCTAAACTCTTTAAATTATTTTTTATATCTAAGATACTCTATTTATTTATTAAAATTTAATTTATTAGTGCTACTCTTTTTACTTTTATTATTAAGTAGCTTAAAATAGAGCTTTTTTAGTTATTATATAAAATATTAAGAAAGCCTTAGCCTTAAAGAATTATATTAATTTAATAATAATTCTTTCTCTTAAATATTATAATTTCTTAAGTATTTTTTTAAGAGTAAAGTTAATAAGCTACTCCCTTATTATTTAAGTAATTATAAAATTAAGCTCTAACTAAGTAAGAAGCCTAGTTATAGGCCTTTTTATAATATATTTTAAGATAAGCTTAAGGTCCTTAAGAAATTCCTTAATAAAAATTTTATTAAAGGGTTTATTAGGTCTAGCTTTTTTTTTATATTTTTTTAATTCTTTTTATTTATAAGTTAAGTAGTAGGCTATATCTCTATATTAATTATTAAGTCTTAAATATTATTATTATAAAGAATTATTATTTATTATTCTTAATTTAAGAGACTCTTATTTAGATCTACTATACTAAAATCTATTTTAAGCTTAATATTATTACTACCTTTAATAAGCTATAAATAGTAGTAGAGAAAAAATAGAAAATAATATTCTAAACTTATTATAGCCTTTATAAGTCTTTTATTATATTATTTAAACTAGTTAATACCTCTTTAATCTTTTAATAATATATTAATAATGTATTTTATAAATATCTTAATAATTTTTATATTACTTATATTAATAATATCTTAATTTATAGTAACTTTAAATCTAAGTATAAAAAATATATATAAAAGATTTTATAATAACTTTATAAGATAAGTCTTTAAGTAAATATTAATAAATATATTTTTTTATTATTAAAGTTAAATATCTTAGGCTAATTATTACTATTAAAAGGATCTAAATAGACTTAGAAAAGCTCTTAATAGTTTTAAAGTAGACTTCTCTAAAAAATATTAAAAATATTTAAAGTTTTCTAAGGTTTACTAATTTTTATTAATAATTTATTTAAGGATTCTTTATAATAGCTAGTCTATTAATCTAGCTTACTAAAAAAGATTATATTTTTAATTAGAATTCTAAATATTAGGTTACTTTTAATAGTTTTAAATAAGTTTTTATCTTTATTTCTATCTTATTATATTTTAATTTTAAGAGGGAGATTATTATTAAGATAGATACCTCTAACTATATTATTATTAAAGTAATATCTTAATATAATAATAAAGGATACCTTTAGTTTATAGTATATTTCTTAATAAAGATACTCTTAATAGAATATAATTATAAGATTTATAATAAAGAGTTCCTAGCTATTATTTAAGTCTTTAAAATTTAATATTTAAAGTTAGAAGATACTAAAAAGCTAGTTATAATACTATTAGACTATAAAAATCTAAAGTATTTTATAATTATAAAGTTTTTAAGTTATTACTAAATATACTAATTAAAGTTCTTTTTATAATATAACTTTAAAATTACTTACTATCTTAAAAGGCTTAATAAATAAGTTAATACTCTAACTTATTAGTTAAGAGACTTTTTTAAGAAGAAGAAGGATAGATATTATAAATATTAATAATAGATTATCTTAAAGTTAAAAAACTTTTTTAATAACTTATCTTAAGCTATACTAGCCTTTATAGCTATTAAAGAAGCTCTATTAAAGAAGTTCCTTACTTTTATAACTAGCTTAAAGTTTAATAAGATAACCTTTAATATAAATAATACTATTAATATAGCTTATACTTAAAATAAATAAGTTTAAAGAATTCTTATTATATTTATCTTTAAAGATTATAAGATAAAAGGTTTC
This sequence comes from Cladonia metacorallifera KoLRI002260, assembly GCA_000482085.2. Lineage (NCBI taxonomy): Eukaryota > Fungi > Ascomycota > Lecanoromycetes > Lecanorales > Cladoniaceae > Cladonia > Cladonia metacorallifera. The sequence continues at coordinate 1,204,112 of KI911109.1, forward strand.
CTTTTAATTAAATATAAAACTTATAAAGGTTATATCTTCTTTTAAAATTAACTTTTTATTTTAGATAGTAATAAGTTATAACTTTATATAATTTAAAAAGCTTATAATACCTTTAGTACTAGTATTATAGTTAAAATTAAGTAGGTAGAAGATAAGTAATATTTAAGTCTACCTATATATAGGATTATATATAAAAGTGGTACTAATTTATATATATACTAGGAAGATACTTAGCACTATTTACTAGTATTCTATACTACTTATATACTACCTATCTACCTTCTATACCTATAATAGTACCGCTAAAAAAGAGAAAAATGCTATATTCTTATAGTAGAATACTTTATAAAATTTAGTTTCTACCCTTCCTAAAGCGGCCGTGGCTATAATAGGGTAGTAGAGGTACTATAATAGTTATAGCCCTACTAACTATAATTATAGCTATAGTAGAGGTAGCTAGCAGAGCTACTAAAGGAGCTATAAAAAATATAGTAGGAGGTATTACTACTATAATAATATTAAGTAGAGTAGTATTTACTATTAAGATAATATTAATAAAGATAGCATAATACTTAAATACTACTATATAATAGTAAGTTAAGCAATAATTTTAGAACTTTTTTATAAATTCTTATATATTACTAAGGGTATATAAAGGGTACTATAAGTTATACTTATTACTATAACTTTTCTACTTAACTAAGTACCTTTCACTATCTTTATTAAAAAAATATTCTATTTTATATAATAGATTAATAGGGTTTAAGTTATCCTCTTTAACTAAGCTAAGTAGTAATAATAGTTAATAATATAAGTCCTCTTCTATTAAAGTAAGCTCTAATTATATAACTAATATAATAGAATATATTATTATATTTAATAAAAGCTTTAAATAATAAACTAGCTTTCTAACTTTCTCTAAAATCTTAAATAGTCTAATATACTAGTTAGAATATTTATAGTATATGCTAGATATTTTATATCTATAATATAGATATAGAAATATTAGTAATTCCTTATAAAGATATAGCATTTTATATATCTTATTATATTAAGTTTTAGTAGTAATATTAGTAAATACTATTATATCTTATACCTCTAATTATTTAATATAGTATAGGTAATCTAAGTCTTTTAAATTAATATTTAATTTTATTAAGAGATTAAGGCCTTCTCTAATATAGAAACTATATATTAAATTATTAAGTAAGGATCTAGTAGAATAAATAGTATTATTAAGTAAACCTTATAAATATAAAAGTACTAATACTTAATTATCCTCTCTTATAAAGAGAAAGAATCTAAGTGCTATCTCTATAATTTAATTAGTCCTTTTAGATTAATTATTAGTTTAAAGGTGCTATACTATAGCTATAAAGAGATTAATATCTATTTTACTAAATATTTTATATTAAAATAATTTTATAATCTTTATATCTTTATTACTAATAATAGTATTAGGTACACCCTAATTATATTTAATAAGATTAGCTAGAAAGGAATTTACTTATTAAGTAGTACTTTAGTCCTTAGCTTCTAAAATTAGTAATTTTTTTTTATTAAATTTATAAGTTACTATTATTAAGGAATTAAGATTATTATAACTTAAGAGTACTATAATAAAGTTAATAGCTATAATATAGAAAGAGATAGATAGTATAGTAATTAGATATAGTTTATTATATATAAAGTATCTTCTTATTTAGTTTAAATTATAACTTAGATAATACTTAATATAAGTATAAAGATACTTAAAGAGGTTCTTAATAAATATAGATAGTAAAATATAATTATATATTTTATAATAACCTTTATAGAAGTTATTATTATAAATAATCTTAAAGACCTTATACTATAATACCTTAGAAATATAAAGGTATTCTTTTCTTTACTCCTTAATAAAGTAGATTAGTCTATCTTTTAATTAAAAATAAAACCTTTTTAAAAGGTTTTCTTTATTATCTTTAAGAATATTAAGTACCTACTTCTAATATTTATCTCTTATATAAACCTTAGTTAGATATTATTTAAACTTATTCTTTATCTTAACTAATATATTATAATATATAAAAGTCTCTAAAAGGAAAATATTCTTTTTAATAGAGCTAAGGGAAGTTATATTACTATATAAGTAATTAAGAATTTTTATTTTTTTAGCTAGTAAAAAATTTACTTAGAGATATAAAAATATATCTAAGATAATATTTATTATATTTAGCTTATATTAAATTAATAGATTAAAAGTAGAGAGATACTATAATACTTAAACTAAATATAAGTTTAATTTATTAATAGAGAAAATTAAAAATAAGATTTATTTAAAGATTAGTATTACTATTAAATAATTAATAAATATAATTATTAAGGACTTCTTAATAGAGTCTATTATATAATATATTTTTTTAATAACTTAAATAATTTCTACTACTTCTAATTTAGTTAGCTAATAATTTTATTTAGCACTATTAATATTTTAATTAAGGAATATTATAAGTTAGATAGTACTTTTCTTTATATCTTTCTTATTTAACTTATAATAAATTATAGTAGTAAAGCCTTAAACCTTTAAGGTATTAAGGTTAATAAAGAGTTACTACTATTAATTAAAGTATATAAAAAAAGTTAGTAATTTAAATATCTTTTTAATATTATAGAATGCCTATAATTCTTTTTTTATAGGCTTATAATAGAGTTTACTTAAAAGTCTCTTTTAAGATAAGCTTAAAAGCTATTTAATAAGTATAATAAGTAATTTCTAAGATAATTTTTAAGTAGATATACTAATAATATAGTCTATAGAAGGCATATATAATTTAGTAGATTTTATTATAAAAACTATATAAGTATATAAACTTATATAAGATATATAGGATTCTATATAAACTAAGGATATAAGTATTTCTCTATATAATAGTAATAATAGTATAGATATAAGTATTTCTTTTATAAGGTAAGTCTTCTTATTCTATAAAGGTTAGACTCTTTATATATATTAAGGTATTAATATATATAGCTACCTAATTAAGCCTAGAAACATCTTTAATTCCTTAAATATAATTAGGAATTTTAATACTATAATAATAAAAATCTTTTTCTTAATAGTAAATATACTTAAACTATTAATATACTATCCTAATAATATTATAGATAAATAGCCTAAGTATAATTTTATAGGGGCTAAAAAAATATATTTTAATTTAAATAGTTTAAACAATTCTTTTATATACTTAATATACTCTTCTAATATTTAGCTAAAGATAATAGTATTATTTATAAATACTCTTATAAAGATATAAAGTAGTCTTAAGAGGATATTTATTTAATATTAAATATAAAGAAAAGATCCTTTAAAATTTATAAAAGTAATAGATAATTTCTCTTAGCCTCTATAACTAATAATTATAAGTTTATATTTATCTTTTAATTTAATCTTAAATTAGTAGAAGTATTTAATAGTATCTACTATAATAATATAATAATATCTAGCTATAGCTCTAATAATATTTAACTATAAGGGTAATAGATATAAATTATCTTTTATAATTATATTTAAGCTATAAATATTAATTATAATATATCCTTTTCTCCTTTATAAAGTATTTTACTAAATAATAAAATAAAACTAGCTAAATAATATAAGTTAACTTATATAATATAATTTACTTTATTAATATAGCTTATTAAAGGTTTTATTAATTACTTTTTAGTCTCTTTAACTTAATAAGTAAACTTAAGAAGCCTTTAGCTTTATATCTAACTTTAAAGTAACTAGTATCTACTATTCTTCTAAGATTTTTATTATTTCTCTTAAGTCTATAAAAATATCTTTAAAATCTTTTATTAATCTTATAAGAGTATTTATAGAGTTCTTATTACTATAAATAGTAATGCTATTTAAGAGCTTATACTCTTTATTTAAATTTATTTATATAAGTTTACTTTTTATATTAGTTTAGTTTTTTTATTAATTATATACTATTAAAGGTTCTATACTAAGTAAGACTATATAGTAATTATAGCTATTATACTTAATAAATATTCTAAGTCTTATATATCTTATAAGTTTAATAAGATATAGCGTAGTATTTTTAATTTTTATAAAGGTTATAAAGGTATTAGTTATATATATATATATACTACTATTATAACTAAGATTTTAGTTAGCTTAGGGCTTAAATAGAAAGTCTTTATTATTAAGAAAAGTTCCTTAGTAAACTATTAGTATATTTATAATTAAATTTAAAGCTACTATATATATATAATAAAACTTAATTATTTACTATAATTATAAATTATATTTTAATATAAAGTATATTAAAATTTATATATATAAATATTTCTTAATTATAGCCTCTTAATTTCTTAAGTTTAGGGAAATATTATATATATTTAGGATATTTATCTTTATAAGAATATTTACTTTTAAATTATTAATAAGATATATCTCTATTAATATTTTTATCTATATTAGGCTTATATCCTTAATACCTTTAACTATTTCTTTTATATATATATTAATACTTATAAACTTTAATATAGTAAATACCTTATTACTAAATTTCTATATTAATATATATAATAATATATACTTTATTTAAGATTAAAGATCTAGAATATTTTTATAAAGGAACTCTCTATTCTTTAATATAATTAAATAGCCTAAATTAAAATATATACTATATATTTCCTTATTAGAACTAAAGCTAGCTTAAATTATAATATATTTAAAACTATAAAAAAGGTATCTTATAGAATAGTCTTAGAAGAGCTATACTATAAATTTAATTATCTTAGATAAAATAAGTATAACTTTTAAGTTAATAATATTATAAAGAGTATTATATTATATAATAATATAATTAGACTTAATACTTTTATTAAATAGCTTTTAAGTAAAAGTAACTTTTTTATATATATTAATTTAATATACTTTAAAGCTATTTCCTTTTATAATATTTATTAAAACCTTAGTTTAATATACTATTAAATCCTCTAAAGTAGGTTTTTTCTAATATTATTCTCTAAGATAAAAGAATAAGGTATTTTATAATATAAATATCTTTATATAATATATATACTTATAATAATATTAAGAAGGTTTAGAAGTAATAATAAAGTTTATATTAATATTCTTATATCTAGGCTCTTTATTATATTACTTACTAGACTTAAAGTTATTAATATATTTATTCTTATAATAGTACTTCTAGTCTTATATAATTTAGCTATTTTTTTTATTCTTATTATTAATTAAAGTATAGTAAGTCTTCTAAAGCTATTAAGAAAAATTATTTTAAAGAAGAAAGTTATTATTATATTATCTTAAACTAGATTTACTTAGCTAAAGTATAGGACCTATTATAATTTATTATTATTATAAAGAAAAAGGAAGCTATGCTTATCTTTCTTATATAATAGAATATTAAGCTTATTAGAAGCCTTACTAATAATTTAGTAAATATTACTAGAAATTTTAATAATTTAAGTAGTATAGCTAGTACTATTATTAAGATATATAAATAAAGTATAAATAAAAAGGAAATTAAAAGAATTACTATTTAAGATTATTTTAATATATAGAATTTTAATTTCTAATACTAAATATCCTTAAAGCTCTTCTTAAATTAAAGTATTAACTAATATTATTATTTTTTATAGTTATTAAGTTATTACTTATATTTAGGTATATTTTTTAAGCTTTCTACTATTATTAATACTTATAGTAATCTATTACTATAAGAAACTAGTTTAGAATAGAATTTAGATTTAAAGGATTAATATTATATTAGAATTTAATATCTAAGCTATTCTATATAATATTTAGCTAGTTATATACTATCTTAAGTTTTATAATTTTTATAATATATATAATTATTATAGTATACTCTTATAGTTCCTTATATTAAAGAGTATTATTTATAATATATTTCTTCTTTAATAACTAAGCTATCCTAATATTTTTAGGAGGCCTAAAATATTTTATTAAAAAGGTCTCTTATTTATTTAGGTTTTATTTATAGGTTAGAAGTCTTTTTTTATTTTTAATAAGTTATAAGGTATACTACTTTAAGGCCTTATTATAAAGATATAACTATAGGTTACTATAAATAAACTCTACCCCTTAAGTATATAAGATATCTTTAATTCTATTAATAAAGATAATAATATTTTAGAAAAAGGTTTTCTTTTTAATATACTTTATTTTAAGAGTAGTATTAAAAAATTTATTATTATAAAATAAATTAAAGAATTTAATATCTTTAAGATTAAATTTATAAGTACTAGAGCTATTATTTAAGTTAATCTTCCTAAAAGGTCCTTAGTCTTTAAGGAGTCCTTATAGCTCTTATAAACCTATTAAAAGTTAGTTTTCTTATAAGAAGTAAAAAATAATATTTAAGATAACCTATTTTAAATTAATATTATTTATTAAAGTTAGTTATCTACTTAAGTAAGCCTTTACTATATTATAAAAAACCTCTTTAGTTATTTAAAATTATATTTAAAAAAATTAAAATAATTAATTTAAAATACTAACTTTATAAAATACTTTATTTAAAGAGCTACTTATTAAAAATATAATAATAAAGAGTTAAATAAAAGTTTTAAATATCTTTAAATCTTTTTATAGTATTAATTTATTTAGTACTTAAATTAAGTTCTAAGCTACTTAAAATTAAAATTTATTATTAATAGAATTCTCTCTAAATACTATAGAAATTACTTAAGTCTTTTTAGAAGGTCCTTATAAGTAAGTACTCTTTAATAAGAAGTAAACTATAATAATATCTTAAATAACTAAGTAAAGTCTCTCTAAAATTAAATAAAAATTAGAGTTTATAATATTAAGAAATACCTAAATTTAATAAACCTCTAAAACTACCTTTAAGAAAAGATTTTATAAAAATATAAAGATTAAAGAAGTTAGTTTAGTAGTTCTTAACTATAATAATATAATCTTTACTAAAATAATATAATAATAATTAAAGTAAAAAGTAATAAATAATTTATTAATAACTTAAAAAAGTTTTTAAAGGTAAAATAAGAATATAATATTTTTAAAAAATATAGAAGATATCTTTCTTAATTATAGTTAAAATATTTAGTAGTTAAAGTACTTTATTTCTTTTAACTTTCTAAAATAAAATAAGTTAGAACTTAGAAGTAAAATAAAAAATAAGGTTTTTAAAAAAGAGCTAAATAATACTATAAAGTAGTTAAGCTTAATATAAATATAAAATATAAATTATTTTCTTCTCTTTTAAATTATAATATATTATAGTAAGCTAAAAAGATATAGAGGCTAATATAAAAATATCTAAAGTCTTTAAAGATTTTAGAAATAATATAAAGTAGAAAACTAATTAGATTAGTACTATAATAATAATATAATATATATAAAGTAATTAATTAGTATCTATATATATTAATTTAGCTATAATAGCTATTACTACTATTATTATAATTAAAATTAAGTAGGTAGAAGATAAATAATATTTAAGTCTACTTATATATAGAATTATATATAAAAGTGGTACTAATTTATATATATACTAGGAAGGTACTTAGCATTATTTATTAGTATTTTATATTACTTATATACTACTTATCTACCTTCTATGCCTATAATAACTAGCTACCTTAAATAAATAAAGATATATAAAATCTTAATTTATTATTACTACTAATTAAGCTTTTTTATTAATATAAAGTAGTTTATATATAACTACTACTTATACTCTTATATTAAGGTCTTTAAGGAATATTATTATAATATTTTAAAATTCTTAAAGGTACTAGATTATTATTAATTATATATTTTAATAAATTTTATTATTACCTTACTTAAAAATTTAAACTATTATAACTAGAAGTACTTTAATATCTTAATAGTTACTAACTATATCTTTAAATAAATTAAATATATCTTTATAAATATTATTATTATTAAAGATACTACTTTAACTTATTATATTTTTATTTAAAAAGATTATAAACTTTTATTTTTTATTATTACTAATTAAGGTACTTAATTTAAGAGCTACTTTTAATATAAACTCTATTTATAATTAAGTATTAAAGTAGACCTTTTAATAACTTTCTACCTTTAAATTAATAGTTAAATAAAGAATACTAATATTATTATAAAATAATATCTTTAAATCTTTATTAACTTCTTTTAAGATAACTAGGCTAAGTAGTTATTTTTAATTAAGTTTATAATTAATAATTACTTTTTAGAGATAACTTAATATACCCTCTTTTTTACTAATTTAAGGTAATACTTTTAGATAGGCTTTAAGCTAAAGTCTTATTAAGCTAACTTAATAAATAGAAAAGAGATTTAAGATTAACTTTAAGCTAACTTCTTTATTAAGAAGATAGATTAGATTAATAAAATTTTATAAAAATAAATAAAGTTTATTTAAATTAGTTAAAAGAAATTTATTAATAGATATTATTAACCTATACTTAAATATATTATTAAAGATCTAGTTTAGCTTAATACTTAGAATCTTTAGATATAATAATTAATAAAAAAGCTCTTAAATAAATTTAAAGGCTTTTTCTTTATTATAAAGGTTATTAGTTCTTATATATATTATTTAGAGCTTCTTAATAACTAATTTTACTATAATATCTTTTATATTAGCCTTCTATAACTTATTATTAATAATCCTCTTCTTAAATAGCTACTCTTTATATTATACTCTATTATTAATACTTAAGGGTATAAGATCTAGCTTATAATAGTTATCCTTAACTTCTAAATTAAATATTTAAATTTAGAATTTTATATCCTATAAGAAGGCTTTAATAAAATAATATAGAAATTTTTTAAGGATATCTTAAAAGCTATTATTATTTTAAATATTTATTTCTTTAAATATCTTAACTACTTAAGCTACTAGACTTAGGCCGCTTTTAAAGAAAATCCTAAAGATTTCTAGTAATTAAGTAACTTTAAAGCTAATTTTATTAATAATAATAATAGCTTATTTAAGCTAGAGGAGTAAGAATAGTAGAGTTAAGTATCTATTTAAAAATATAAATAATAAGGGGGGGATACTATTATAGTTCTTAGATTACTTTTCTTTTAAATCTTCTAAGTTTTTTTTACTCTAACTACTTAGTATTTACTTTAGCTACCTAGTACTTACTAAAGGTATTTAATATCTTCTTTTCTTCTTTTTTTCTTTTCTTCTTTGTGTTTGTCTTATATATTAGATTTATACCTTAGATAGAAACTTATAAATTCTATTTAAACATTATAATTATAATAGCCTCTAGGCTTAATAGCTTTCTTTTTATAGCTAAGATTATACTAATATTAGTAGCTTTAGCTTTAAAAAGCTTTAACTTATCCCTTTATAAGCCCCTAACTTAGTTTCTAGCTCTCTTTATATAGTAGTTATCTAAGAGCTTAGATAAATCTTTTCTATATTTTCTATTTATTTCTAGATAAACTCTTAGAATCTATAATTAATTTAGTAGAGTAGCTATATTTACTATAATCTTATTAAATTTCTTCTACTTATTATTATTTTTACTAGTAGCTATAATAAATAAGTAATTTAATAATTAATCTAATACTTAATATAAAAGAGGACTTACTTAAATATATATCTATTCTTATTATAATAGTATTATCCTCTATCTTTACCTTACTCTTACTTATATATATATTTTCTAATATAATATTATAGATATAAGTAATAAAAATAACTTAGTAATAATTAGAGAATTAGTAAAATTAACTATAAATATACTAAGAAAAGATTTTATTAATAGTCTATATAGGTACTAGAACTATCCTAAGACTAGAATATAAAAGATAAAAAATTATAAGTAAAAAAATTTAAATATTAGTAAGCTAGTCTACTAATATAGTGCTAGTATTATTTAGGTATATATAATTTACTTCTTACTCTATATCTTTATTTTAATTTTTAGACCTTTTTTTCTTTTATAATATATATATAAAACTTTAATCTTTACTAGTATATATATTTCCTTCTATTTCTATTAGTATTTTTTAAAATCTATACTAATATTATTAATATATATATATTATAGCCTATTAAGATAAGAAATAAGTAAGTTTAAAATAAGAATTTCTAAAATAACTTATATTAACTTATTTTCTTAAAGTTTATTTAGTAAATTATTTATATCTACTTCTATAAGTAATTATTATATTAAGTATTAGATTATTATTATTATATTAAAAAATAAAAAATTTATCTTTCCTTTATTTTATTAATATAGTATAAAGTAAGTTTATTAATTAATAATAATATACTAGTATATTAATATAACTTTAAATATAAATTTATAAAATAATTTAGAGTTAAATTATTATGGACATAGGGCATATATAGAAGGTAGATAAGTAAGAGTATAATAGATAGACTAGGCTAAGTACTATAGAAGTACCTTCTAGGTATATATATAAATTAGTACTAGAATTATATATAATCCTATATATAGATAGAGAGGAAAATTATTTATCTTCTACCTACTTAATTTTAATTATAATAATAGTAGTAATAGCTATTATAGCTAAACTAATATATATAGATATTAATTAATTACTTTATATATATTATACTATTATTATAGTACTAATCTAACTAATCCTCTACTTTATATTATCTTTAAAATTTTTAAAGACCTTAAATATTTTTATACTAGCCTTTATATCTTTTTAGCTTATTATAGTATATTATAGTTTAAAAGAGAAGAAAATAATTTATACTTTATATTTATACTAAGCTTAACTACTTTATAGTATTATTTAGCTTTTTTTTAAAAATCTTACTTTTTATTTTACTTCTAAGTTCTAATTTATTCTATCTTAAAAAGTTAAAAAAAATAAAGTGCTTTAACTATTAAATATTTTAACTATAGTTAAGAAAGATATCTTCTATATTTTTTAAGAATATTATATTCTTATCTTACCTTTAAAAACTTTTTTAAGTTATTAATAAATTATTTATTATTTTTTACTTTAGTTATTATTATACTATTTTAATAAAAATTATATTATTATAGTTAAGAATTATTAAACTAGCTTCCTTAGTCTCTATACTTTTATAAGATTTTCTCTTAAAGATAATTTTAAAAGCTTATTAAATTTAAGTATTTCTTAATACTATAAATCTTAATTCTTATTTAATTTTAGAGAGACTTTATTTAGTTATTTAAGATATTATTATAATTTACTCTTTATTAAAAGGTACCTACTTATAAGGACTTCTTAAAAAGACTTAAGTAATTTCTATAGTATTTAAAAAGAATTCTATTAATAATAAAACCTAATTTTAAATAGCTTAGAATTTAATTTAAGTACTAGATAAATTAATACTATAAAAAAATTTAAAGATATTTAAAATCCTTATTTAACTCCTTATTATTATATTTTTAATAAGTAGCTCTTTAAATAAAGTACTTTATAAAGTTAGTATCTTAAATTAACTATCTTAATTTCCTTAAATATAATTCTAAATAACTAAAAAGATCTTTTATAATATAGTAGAGGCTTACTTAAGTAGATAACTAACTTTAATAAATAATATTAATTTAAAATAGATTATCTTAAGTACTATCTTTTATTTTTTATAAGAAAATTAACTCTTAGTAAGTCTATAAGAGCTATAAGGACCTCTTAAGAACTAAGGACCTTTTAGGAAGATTAACTTAAATAATAGCCCTAGCACTCTTAAATTTAATCTTAAAGATATTAAATTCTTTAATTTATTTTATAATAATAAATTTTTTAATACTATTCTTAGAATAAAGTATATTAAAAAGAAAACCTTTTTCTAAAATATTATTATCTTTATTAATAGAATTAAAGATATCTTATATACTTAAGGGGTAAAGTTTATTTATAGTAACTTATAATTATATTTTTATAGTAAGGCCTTAAAGTAGTATACCTTTTAATTTATTAAAAATAAAAAATAACTTCTAACTTATAGATAAAATTTAGATAAATAAAAGACCTTTTTAATAAAATATTTTAGGCCTTCTAAAAATATTAAGATAACTTAGTTATTAAAAAAGAAATATACTATAAATAATACTTTTTAATATAAAGAACTATAAGAATATATTATAGTAATTATATATACTATAAAAGTTATAAAACTTAAGATAATATATAATTAGCTAAATATTATATAAAATAACTTAGATATTAAATTCTAATCTAATATTAATTTTCTAAATCTAAATTCTACTTTAAACTAGTTTCTTATAGTAATAGATTACTATAAGTATTAATAATAATAAAAAGCTTAGAGAATATACTTAAATATAGGTAGTAATATAATAATTATAAAAAATAATAATATTAGTTAATACTTTAATTTAAGAAGAGCTTTAAGGATATTTAATACTAGAAATTAAAATTCTATATATTAAAATAATTCTAAATAGTAATTCTTTTAGTTTTCTCCTTATTTATACTTTACTTATATATCTTAGTAATAGTACTAGCTATACTACTTAAATTATTAAAACTTCTAGCAATATTTATTAGGTTATTAGTAGGGCTTTTAATAGACTTAATATTCTACTTTATAAAAAAAATAAGTATAGCTTTCTCTCTTTTTATAATAATAATAAATTATAGTAGGTCCTATACTTTAATTAAGTAAGTCTAGTTTAAAATAATATAGAAATAACTTTTCTCTTTAAAATAACTTTTCTTAATAACCTTAAAAAGCTTACTATACTTTAGTTAATAATAAGAATAAGAAAAATAGCTAGGCTATATAAGACTAAGAATACTACTATAAGAATAAATATACTAATAATTTTAAGTCTAGTAAATAATATAATAAAAAGATTAAATATAAGGATATTAATATAAATTTTATTACTACTTTAAAATCTTCTTAATATTATTATAAGTATATATATTATATAAAGATATTTATATTATAAAATACTTTATTTTCTTATTTTAAAGAATAATACTAGAAGAAACCTACCTTAAAGGGTTTAATAGCATATTAAACTAAGGTTTTAATAAATATTATAAAGAGAGATAGCTTTAAAGTATATTAAACTAATATATAAAAGAAAGTTACTATTACTTAAAAGCTATTTAATAGAAGTATTAAATCTAATTATATTATCTCTAAAGGTATTAAATCTATTTATATTATTATATAATATAATACTCCTTATAATATTACTAAAATAGAAGTTATACTTACCTTATCTAAGGTAATTAAATCTATGGCATAGCTCTTCTAAGACTATTTTATAAGATACTTTTTTTATAGTTCTAAATATACTATAACTTAAGCTAGCTTTAGCCTTAATAAAGAAATATATAGTATATACTTTAATTTAAGCTATCTAATTATACTAAAAAATAGAGAGTTCCTTTATAAAAATATCTTAAATTTTTAATCTTAGGTAAAGTATATATTATTATATATACTAATATAAGGATTTAGTAATAAAGTATCTACTATATTAAAGTTTATAAATATTAATATATATATAAAGGGAATAGTTAAAGGTATTAAGGATATAGGCCTAGTATAAGTAAAAATATTAATAGAAATATATCTTATTAATAATCTAAGAGTAAATATTCTTATAGGAATAAGTATACTAAATATATATAGTATTTCCCTAAACTTAAGGAAATAAAAAGCTATAATTAAAAAATATATATACCTATAAATTCTAATATACTCTATATTAAAATATAACTTATAATTATAGTAAGTAATTAAGTCTTATTATATATATATATAGTAGCTCTAAATTTAATTATAGATATATTAATAATTTACTAAGAAATTCTTTTTAATAATAAAGATTTTCTATTTAAGCCTTAAGCTAACTAAAATCTTAGTTATAATAGTAGTATATATATATATATAGCTAATACCTTTATAATCTTTATAAAGGTTAAAAATACTATGCTATATTCTATTAAACTTATAAGATATATAAGACTTAAAATATTTATTAAGTATAATAAATATAATTACTATATAGTTTTACTTAATATAGAACCTTTAATAGTATATAATTAATAAAAAAGCTAAACTAATATAAAAAGTAAACTTATATAAATAAATCTAAATAAGAAGTATAAGCTCTTAAATAATATTACTATTTATAGTAATAAGAATTCTATAAATACCCTTATAAAACTAATAGAAGGTTTTAAAGATATTTTTATAAATTTAGAAGAAATAATAGAAATCTTAAAAAAATAGTAGATATTAGTTACTCTAAAGCTAAATATAAAATTAAAGGCTTCTTAAGTTTATTTATTAAGCTAAAGAGACTAGAAAGTAGTTAATAAGACCTTTAATAAACTATATTAGTAAGGTAAATTATATTATATAAATTAATCTATATTATTTAGCTAGCCTTATTTTATTATTTAATAAGATACCTTATAAAGGAGAAAAGGATATATTATAATTAATATTTATAGCTTAAATATAATTATAGAAGATAATTTATATTTATTACCCCTATAATTAAATATTATTAGAGCTATAGCTAGATATTATTATATCTTTATAGTAGATATAGTTAGATACTTTTACTAATTTAAAATTAAATTAAAAAATAGATATAAACTTATTATTATTAGTTATAGAAGTTAAGAGGAATTATTTATTACTCTTATAGGTTTTAAAGGATTTTTTTTATATATTTAGTAATAAATAGATACTCTTTTAAGACTACTTTATACCTTTATAAGAGTATTTATAAATAATATTATTATCTTTAACTAAATATTAGAAGAGTATATTAAATATCTAAGAAAACTATTTAAACTACTTAAATTAAAATATATTTCTTTAGCCCCTATAAAATTATACTTAGGCTATCTATTTATAATATTATTAGGATAATATATTAATAGTTTAGGTATATTTACTATTAAGAAAAAGATCTTTATTATTACTATATTAAAATTCTTAACTACTCTTAAGGAATTAGAGACTTTCCTAGGCTTAACTAGTTAGCTATATATATTAATACTTTATTATATATAGTAAGTTTAACCTCTTTAAGATAAAAAAACTTAACTTATAAAATAAATACTTAAATCTATATTATTTATACTAGTAAATATAGAAACACGTATCTCTAAGACTTATATAAAGTCCTATAAGTCTTATATAAGTTTATGTACCTATATAGATTCTATAGTAAAATCTACTAAATTATATATACCTTTTATAGGTTATATTATTAGTATATTTACTTAAAAATTATTACTTATTATACCTATTAAATAGCTCTTAGGCTTATCTTAAAAAAGACTTTTAAGTAGGCTCTATTATAAGCTTATAAAAAAAGAATTATAGGTATTCTATAATATTAAGGAGGTATTTAAATTACTAACTTTTTTTATATACTTTAATTAATAGTAGTAACTCTTTATTAATCTTAATATCTTAAAGATTTAAGGTTTTACTACTATAATTTATTATAAGTTAAATAAGGAAAATATAAAGAGAAGTATTATCTAGCTTATAATATTTCTTAATTAAAATATTAATAGTATTAGATAAAATTATTAGCTAATTAAATTAAAAGTAATAGAAATTATTTAAGTTATTAAAAAAATATATTATATAATAAACTCTATTAAAAGGTCCTTAATAATTATATTTACTAATTATTTAATAGTAATACTAATCTTTAAATAGATCTTACTCTTAACCTCCTTTATTAATAAATTAAATTTATATCTAGTATAAGCCTCTTAGTATCTCTCTACTTTTAATCTATTTATTTAATATAAGCTAAGTATAATAAATATTATCCTAGATATATTTTTATACCTTTAAGTAGATCTTCTATTAGCTAAAAAAATAGAAATTTTTAATTACTTATATAATAATATAACTTCTTTTAGCTTTACTAAAAAAAATACTTTTCTTCTAGAAACTTTTATATATTATAGTATATTAGTTAAGATAAAGAATAAGTTTAAATAATATCTAACTAAGACTTATATAAAAGATAAATATTAGAAATAAGTACTTAATATTCTTAAAAATAATAAAAAAAACCTTTTAAAGAGGTTTTATTTTTATTTAAAAGATAAACTAATATATTTTACTAAAGAATAAGAAAAGGAATACCTTTATATTCCTAAGGTATTATAATATAAGGTCTTTAAAATTACTTATAATAATAACTTCTATAAAGGTTATTATAAAATATATAATTATATTTTATTATCTATATTTATTAAGAATCTCTTTAAGTATCTTTATATATATATTAAGTACTATCTAAGCTATAATTTAAACTAGATAAAAAGATATCTTATATATAGTAAACTATATTTAATTATTATACTATCTATCTTTTTTTATATTATAGCTATTAACTTTATTATTATACTTCTAAGTTATAATAATCTTAATTCCTTAATAATAGTAATTTATAAATTTAGTAAAAAAAATTTATTAATTTTAAAAGCTAAGGATTAAAGTGCTACCTAATAAATAAACTCTTTTCTATTTAATTTTATTAAATATAATTAAGGTATACTTAATGCTATTATTAGTAATAGAGACATAAAGTTTATAGAGTTATTCTAGTATAAAATATTTAATAAAATAAGTATTAATCTCCTTACTACTATAATATAATACCCTTAAACTAATAGTTAATCTAAAAGGACTAACTAAATTATAAAGATAGCGCTTAAATTCTTTTTCTTTATTAAAAAGGATAACTAAGTATTAGTACTTCTATATTTATAAGATTTATTTAATAATACTATCTATTCTACTAAATCCTTATTTAATAACTTAGTATATAGTTTCTATATTAAAAAAGGCCTTAACTTCTTAATAAAATTAAATATTAATTTAAAAGACTTAGACTACCTATACTATATTAAATAATTAAAGGTATAAAATATAATAGTATTTACTAATATTACTACTAAAACTTAATATAATAAGATATATAAAATATTATATCTTTATAAGGGATTACTAATATTTCTATATCTATACTATAAATATAAAATACCTAGTATATACTATAAATATTCTAACTAGCATATTAGACTCTTTAAGATTTTAGAGAAAGTTAGGAAGCTAGCTTATTATCTAGAGTTCTTACTAAATATAATAATATACCTTATTATCTTAGTTATATAATTAGAGCCTATTTTAATAAGAGAGGATCTATATTATTACCTGCCGCCCTTACTTAGCTCTATTAAGGAAGATGACCTAAACCCTATTAATCTATTATATAAGATTGAATGTTTTCTAGATAAGGATAGTGAGAGGTACTTAGTTAAGTAGAAAAAATATAGGAATAAGTATAACTTATAGTACTTACTATATATACTTAGAGATATATAAGAGTTTATTAATAAATTCTAAAACTATTACCTAACTTACTAGCGTGCTATAGCTTTAGTATATAATGCTATTATTATAATACTCTCTGCTACTATAGTAGCAAATCTACCTGCTGTTTCTAAAGTAGTAGCACCTCCTACTATATTCCTTATAGATGATTTAGCAGCTCCGCTAGCTGCCCTTGCTGTAGTCTTAACTATAGCTAGTAGGGCTATAACTCTTACGGCACCCTTACTGTACTACCGTAGCTATCCTAGGAAGGGCAGAAATTAGTTATATTACTATAAGAATATAGTATTTTTCTCTTTTTTAGTAGCACTATTATAGATATGAGGCATATATAGAAGATAGATAGGTAAGAGTATAGTAGATAGGCTAGGCTAAGTACTACAAGAGTATCTTCTAGGTATATATATAAATTAGTACTAGAATTATATATAATCCTATATATAGATAGAGAGGAAAATTATCTATCTTCTACCTACTTAATTTTAACCATAATATAAATATAAATTTATAATATAATTTAGAGTTTATAGTTATATTTATAGATAGTCTATAGTCTATTTTTATACAATATAATCTTTTATTTATAAAACTAATATCTTTAGGACTATATAAAGGTAAGTAGAGAGTTATAATTTAAAAAATAACTATAAATTTAATAATTCTATTATAAAACTATATATTCTTAATAAATCTAGAGTTATATAATTAGATTAAGTAAAATTAAGTATCTTTAAGATTAATATAACTTATCTTACAAAGACTTTAATTATAAGATTAATAATAGAGTAGACTCTAATAATTCTATATATTACTTAGTAGATTAGTAAGCTAATTAACCTTAAACTATAATTTAATAATTAATCTAATAACTAACTTTTTTAATATAAAAGAATAAATCCTTATATTACTCTATAATATTAAAGATTTTACTAGTAATAAGTATATAATAATAATTAAGTAATACTCTCTTAAATAATACTTAATAATTAGATTATTAAACTAATTTATCTTTATTTTAGAGCTAAGAATTAAAAGGATAGTAAATTCTAACTTAGAGGTATTAATAAAAATAAATAAGTTACTATTTATACTAATTCTTTATATATAAATACTCTTTAGTCTATATAATTATAAATATAAATATAGATACCTTAAAGATATAAAGACTTATATTAATAAACTTACTATTAATAATAAAGATAATATCTTTACTAACTAGCTACTTAAGAAAAAAGGTAATTATATTTATAAGGGAAGAAACTTTAGCTTTAAATTATTAATAATATTTAGAAATATACTTTAAGCTAGAAAGATTATAGATTATAAAACTAAAAAAGTAAAGCTTAAATAATTTAAACTTAAAGAATTAAAGGCTAGTACTTATATTATAGTTCTTAATAAAATTAGAAATATACTTCCTATAAAGAGGTACCCTTAACTACTAGTAAAGTATTAGTTAAAATCTCTAGAAAAACCATTAAAAAGTATTATAAAGGTAAAGAAATTATATAAAGAGCTATAATTTTTAAATCTACTCTTACTAAACTTAGCTCTATTAAAATAAAATAGAAATTTAGAAGAAAGCTATTAGATAGTAAGTTAATAAAATCTATAAATTTAATAATTAATTTAATAATTAATTTAATAATTATTTTAAATTTTATTTTATACTAAATTAAGTACTACTAAAAGGAAATTAGTCTTTAAATCCTAAAATTACCTTTTTAAAAGCTAGTTAGAGAAATTACTAAAAACTAGAATAATAGTAAAGGATATTATTAGTAATTAAATACCTTAAATACTCTTTAAAAGGCTATTAAAAGTTTTTTAGCTATAAAATTTAAAAGTATAATCTTCTCTATCCTTAATTTATAAGTAGAGCTATTAATTAGTTATTAGTAATATAGTTACTAGTAATCTATACTAAATAAATTACTATTTAATCTAAGGATATATAGATAGTTAAAATCCTTTATAGAATAATAATTAGATAGTATAAGTAGCTATAAAATATCTTAAATTTCTAAAGTTAATACTTTATATAATATATATTAGAGATAACTCTAATATAATTACTTAGATCTTTAAAAGAAAGTATAAATAATCTTAAGTATTTATTCTATCTTTAAATTTTTAATTATAACTTAATTACTATTATATATAGGTTATACTTCTAAATTTAAATACAATAGCTAATTAGACCTTTAATAAGATAAAGAGTTACTTATAATAAATACCTTTATTAATCTATAGAGTAAATTAGATAAGATATATTAAATTAAACTATTACTCTAATAAGCCTAAGTATAAGATATAGAAAGCTAGATAGCTTAAATATATTAAAGATAATCTTAAGTATCTTAAAAATATTAATATATTTATAGAATATAGTATACTAAAGTACTCTTATTATAAGTAAGAAAAAGTAGCTAGATATTAATAATATATTTAGTATAATAAAATTTAATTAAGTTTTTCTTCTCTTAATTATTCTCTTAATTATTCTCTTAATTATTCTCTTAATTATTCTCTTAATTATTCTCTTAATTATTCGATTAATTATTAGATTAATTATTAGATTAATTATTAGATTAATTATTAGATTAATTATTACTTTTACTATTTAAAAATAATAGGCGCTAACTCTATTAAAATCCTTAGTAGGTTAATTAAGGTGAACTTAAATACTACTAAGAAAAACCTAACTTAATAACTTAGTAAGTAGCCTTTATATAATTTATTATAAAAAGGTAACTCTTATATAGAAAGATATAGTACTTATATAAATAATATAAAGGACTATTATTAGAGTAGTTAGTAGTGAAGATTAATATATATAGTACTTAATTATACTATTTTATCTACTAATTAACCTAACTATTAATATAATAATTAATGTAATAATTATATTTATAGATTATAGGGAATATATTCCTATTCTATAGTTAGCTTTATATAGATAAGCTTAAATTTTTTAAACTTTTTTAAGACCTCCTTAAATTTATCTATTATAAGTGAATAAGTAAGTTATACTTTTATTAAGTCCTAATTAGTAACCTAGCTATATTAATAGTATTTATAATTATTAAGCTATTAATTACTAAGCTTTAGATAATTAATTTATCTACTACTACTTCCTAATTTCTAGGCTATAAGATTCCTCTATATAGTATATTCTTTTATAGTAAAGTATATATATAGTAGGACTATTTCTATATAGTAGGATTTTATCTAATTATATATTAGTAGAGAACTTTAATTATTAGATTAATTATTAGATTAAGTTACTATCTTATTATAGATAATATTATTATAATTAATTAACTAGCTTATCTAGAAAATTATAAGTATAGAAGGTATATCTATAGCTTAGGTATAAGAGTAATTTATCTTATAATTAATCTATAGAGCTATCTATATTATTAAGAATTTAGGGCATTTATAGGTTTTTAAGTTATACTATAGTAGCCCTTATATATAGTATTAACTAAAGTAGCTTATTTTATATAATAATAATATAATTACTAATTATTAATATTTTCTAACCTATAAGAATATTACTAGCTTAAGATTAGTTTTTTACTTTTTAAAGACCTTTACTAGGTTATCTTCTATAGGTAAAGTGACTAGCTTAATAAATTAAAATTCCTTCTTATTTAGAAGAGCTTAATAGGCTTAGTAAATTAAGTCTTTTTTTTAAATTTTTTTTTACTAAGGCTTACTTAGTATATAAAGGGATTAAGTAGGTTATTCTAACTTAGGCTTACCTTAATAATTAGAGAACTATTACTAGTTTAGATAAGGTAAGTGCTACTATATTTATATAATGCCTTATAAGTATTCTACTTAATTATTATATTAATTAGATAGGTAATACTTATTTATAATATTCTATTAATTTTTAACTATCCCTCTTTATATTTACCTTTTTAAGATTAGACGCTTCTTAATAGGCTTCTAATTTTAGTAGCTTTTTTTTTACTTAGCTTATAATAATTATATTAGCTACTTTAGCTAAATATAGCCTTTTCTTATTACCTTATAGAGCCTTAACTTAAGTTCTAGCTCTCTTAGTATATTTATTATTAGATAGCTTAGATAGACTCTTTCTTTACTTTCTTACTATTCCTAAAATAATTTTTAGGAGCCTTAAGTATAAGCGCTTTAGTAAGATAGCTATTAAAGTTATATTATCTATAGTTATATTATATATAATTTTATTAAACTCCTTTTATTTATTATATTTATAACTAGTAGCTATAATAGATTAGTAAACTAATAATTAATTTAATAATTAATATATTAGAGGACTTACTAGAATATAAATTTATTCCTCTTATAATAATATCTATCTCTATCTTTACTTTACTCTTACTTATATATATATTTTTAGATATAATAGTAATTCTTAAAAATATGTTAGTAGTAATAAAATTATTAATATAATAATTAATAAATATAGCACCTCTTTTAGTAAGCTAGTTAAGATATCATAAATATTAATAATAATAGAATACTTACTATAGAAGTTATAGTAAAGTAAAGAAAAATTCTTAATTATAATATTAAAGTATACTAGTATAATGTTAGTACTATTTTAATAGATATTTACCTACTTTTTACTTTATTTATTTATATCTACTTTTTATCCTATTTTACTATTATAATAACTTTAGGAGAGAATTATATATTACTAGTATATACTACTATTCCTATTTCTACTAATATTTCTAATTTATTGCCTTTATAATACTAATATATATAGGCGCTACCTTAATTATAAAGTCTTAAGATAAGATTAATATAATTATAATTTTATAATTCCTTAAATTATTTCTTTTATTTTTTAGTATATAAATTATAATTATTATATTAATTATTATATTCCTTTTTCCTATGCTTTAATTAGTTTTTTTAGCTCTACTTAAAGTTTTATTTTTAAATACTAATTAATTATATAGGAAAATATAATTAACTATTAGTTATAATCTAGATTCTATACTAGAAAATATAAGTAATAATATTATAATGCTCTATGTTATATAGCTAAATAATTATAATCTCTATGAATTAGTAGGGTTGTATGCCTTTTATTATAGTTAAGTAGAATTATAGGCTTATTCTATAATAGAATAGTAGTAATAGTAGGGATTTAATCTTATTTAAATCCTACTATTTTCTAGGGTCTATATAATTAGATAGCTAATTTAGGTTAGGCTACTATAGATTATTCCTACTATAGTTAGCAGCCTAGCTTATAGAGTTATTACCTAGGGGTACCTATATAAATAGGTTAGACCTACTTAGTATAAAGGCGCGTATTCTATTTTCTTTAGGGGGGGCAGATATTATAATGCTCTATATTATATAGCCAAATAATTATAATCTCTATGAATTAGTAGGGTCACATGCCTTTTATTATAGTTAAGTAGGATTATAGGCTTATTCTATGATAAATAATCTAGTTATAAATCTAGATAATATAAGTAGTACTTTAAGTATAGTAGCTATATATTAATATATTTCCTATATAATATAGTATTTAAAGTATATTAATAGTATATTTATAGTTATAAGAGAAAAAAGTATAACTATTTCTATTTAAAAGATAACTATCTACTAAAATTAAATATCTTAATATAGTATATTTACTTTTTACTCTTAATAATAATAATCTATTATTACTAACTTTATATTATTAGGACTTTATAAAAGTAATATAATCTAACTTATTTAAAAGAGAATTATATTAACTCTAATAATACTCTATACCTTAAGTAAGTTAATTTAGTAATTAATTTAATAATTATATTTCTCTAGTATCTAAGAATTAATTAAGAAAAAAGTTTATAATTTTATTAATTTTAAAAATTATAGCTTTACTCTAATATATATATAAGGGCCCTTCTAATATTAATTATAAGTTAGTAGATAACAGTTATAATAATATATATAATATTAAAGATATATTAAAGTCTCTAAGGACTTCTCTTAACCCTTATAAAAAGACTTTTTAATTTTTATTTAAAATTTTAATTACTCTTAAAATTTCTACTACTCCTAAAACTTTAACTACTCCTAAAATTTTAATTATTAATATAATTTAAGAAATTACTTTAGAGAGTAGCTCTTCTAATTCTAAGGATAATAATAGTAGTAATAATAAGTTAAAGTACCTTAAATTTCTATATTTATATATTCTACTAACTATTTATAGAGCTCTTAAATAGTAATCTAGCCTTATAAATAAGAAGATAGTACTAGTTAGTAAAATTAACTTTAATAATAATAATACTTTATTTAATAATTAAGACTCTAAAATAAGGAATAATTATATCTATAAAGATAGAAACTAAGGTTTAAAGATTAATCCTTAATTCTTATATATACTTTAGGTAGGGAGGATTAAAGATTATATATAAAAGAAGAAAGGTCTAGCCATAACTAAATTACTATATAAAATATCTATATTATAGTTATATAAGATACCTATATTATAATTATATAAGGTATTTATAAAGATTAAGGTAATATAATCTAGATAAGGAACTAGAGAGAAAGATAGGAAAAAATATAGATTTAAACCTAGTAGTAAGTATCTAAGATCCTAATCTAATAATTAATTTAATAATTATTATAGTGTATATATTAAAGGAGATTAGGTATTACTAAAAGACTACTAATCTCTTAATCCTAAAGGTACCTTTTTAGTATTTAGTCTATAAAGTTTAAGATTTAAATAATAGTTTTTAATATTACTAGTAAAGATTAATAATAAAAGTACTTTAAAAAACCTCTAAAGCTCTTCTAATTAAAGAATTTAAGCGTATTATACTTTTCTATCTATTTAAAGCTCTTAAATAACTAATAGATTAATAGTAACTAATATATTAGTTATTTATATAAAATATATAACTATTTAAAAGAAAGATATAAAATTAGTAGAAAGTCTATATAAAGTATTTATAAATTAAAGTAAGAAAAACCTAAACTTTATTAAATAATAAAACTAATATATATACTAGGCTTTTCTAAAGGGCTTTAACTCTTAGACTATAAGTAATAAGTAGTAGCTTAGTATTAATAATATCTTAAATAAAAATTTAATCTAACCTCTTTTCTTTTAATTATTATATTAATTATTATATTATCTAAAAACCCTATTATAAAGCTTAGTATATTAGTTAAGTTAGTTAAATTTAAACTTAAAAACCTACTAAGAAAACCTAACCTAACCTAAACCTATTACGTCGGGTTTAGGTCAGATTTAGGTTTAAGTTAAGTTAGAAAAAGTCTAATTTAACCTAACCCATTACGTAGCGTATCTATACTCTTAAATAGATATCTAGCTCTATTATTCTTACTCCTCTAACTTAAATAAGCTATTATTATTATTAGTAAAGTTAATTTTAGAATTACTTAATTATAAGAAATCTTTAGGATTTTCTCTAAAAATAGCCTAAGTTTAGTAGCTTAAGTAGTTAAAATATTTAGTAAAATAAATATTTAAAATAATAATAACTTTTAAAATATCTTTAAATAATTTTTATATTATTTTATTAAAATCTTCTTATAGAATATAAAATTCCAGATTTAAGTATTTAACTTAGGAGTTAAGGATAGCTATTATAAGCTAAATCTTATACTCTTAGGTATTAGTAATAGAGTATAGTATAAGAAGTAGCTATTTAAAAAGAAAGTTATTAATAATAAGTTATAGAAAGCTAATATAAAAGATATTATAGTAAAATTAGTTATTAAGAAGCTCTAAATAATATATATAAGAACTAATAACCTTTATAATAAAGAAAAAGCCTTTAAATTTATTTAAGAGCTTTTTTATTAATTATTATATCTAAAGATTCTAAGTATTAAGCTAAACTAGATCTTTAATAATATATTTAAGTATAGGTTAATAATATCTATTAATAAATT
>KI911109.1:1230236-1250130 GCA_000482085.2 Cladonia metacorallifera KoLRI002260
ATTTATATATTCTACTAACTATTTATAGAGCTCTTAAATAGTAATCTAGCCTTATAAATAAGAAGATAGTACTAGTTAGTAAAATTAACTTTAATAATAATAATACTTTATTTAATAATTAAGACTCTAAAATAAGGAATAATTATATCTATAAAGATAGAAACTAAGGTTTAAAGATTAATCCTTAATTCTTATATATACTTTAGGTAGGGAGGATTAAAGATTATATATAAAAGAAGAAAGGTCTAGCCATAACTAAATTACTATATAAAATATCTATATTATAGTTATATAAGATACCTATATTATAATTATATAAGGTATTTATAAAGATTAAGGTAATATAATCTAGATAAGGAACTAGAGAGAAAGATAGGAAAAAATATAGATTTAAACCTAGTAGTAAGTATCTAAGATCCTAATCTAATAATTAATTTAATAATTATTATAGTGTATATATTAAAGGAGATTAGGTATTACTAAAAGACTACTAATCTCTTAATCCTAAAGGTACCTTTTTAGTATTTAGTCTATAAAGTTTAAGATTTAAATAATAGTTTTTAATATTACTAGTAAAGATTAATAATAAAAGTACTTTAAAAAACCTCTAAAGCTCTTCTAATTAAAGAATTTAAGCGTATTATACTTTTCTATCTATTTAAAGCTCTTAAATAACTAATAGATTAATAGTAACTAATATATTAGTTATTTATATAAAATATATAACTATTTAAAAGAAAGATATAAAATTAGTAGAAAGTCTATATAAAGTATTTATAAATTAAAGTAAGAAAAACCTAAACTTTATTAAATAATAAAACTAATATATATACTAGGCTTTTCTAAAGGGCTTTAACTCTTAGACTATAAGTAATAAGTAGTAGCTTAGTATTAATAATATCTTAAATAAAAATTTAATCTAACCTCTTTTCTTTTAATTATTATATTAATTATTATATTATCTAAAAACCCTATTATAAAGCTTAGTATATTAGTTAAGTTAGTTAAATTTAAACTTAAAAACCTACTAAGAAAACCTAACCTAACCTAAACCTATTACGTCGGGTTTAGGTCAGATTTAGGTTTAAGTTAAGTTAGAAAAAGTCTAATTTAACCTAACCCATTACGTAGCGTATCTATACTCTTAAATAGATATCTAGCTCTATTATTCTTACTCCTCTAACTTAAATAAGCTATTATTATTATTAGTAAAGTTAATTTTAGAATTACTTAATTATAAGAAATCTTTAGGATTTTCTCTAAAAATAGCCTAAGTTTAGTAGCTTAAGTAGTTAAAATATTTAGTAAAATAAATATTTAAAATAATAATAACTTTTAAAATATCTTTAAATAATTTTTATATTATTTTATTAAAATCTTCTTATAGAATATAAAATTCCAGATTTAAGTATTTAACTTAGGAGTTAAGGATAGCTATTATAAGCTAAATCTTATACTCTTAGGTATTAGTAATAGAGTATAGTATAAGAAGTAGCTATTTAAAAAGAAAGTTATTAATAATAAGTTATAGAAAGCTAATATAAAAGATATTATAGTAAAATTAGTTATTAAGAAGCTCTAAATAATATATATAAGAACTAATAACCTTTATAATAAAGAAAAAGCCTTTAAATTTATTTAAGAGCTTTTTTATTAATTATTATATCTAAAGATTCTAAGTATTAAGCTAAACTAGATCTTTAATAATATATTTAAGTATAGGTTAATAATATCTATTAATAAATTCCTCTTAGCTAATTTAAATAAGCTTTATTTATTTTTATAGAACTTTATTAATCTAACTTATTTTTTTAGTAAAGAGATTAGTTTAGAGTTAATTTTAAATCTCTTTTTTATTTATTAAGTTAAGTAGCTTAATAAGACTTTAGCTTAAAATCTATTTAAAAATATTACCTTAAGTTAATAAAAAAATATATATATTAAATTATCTTTAAGAAGTAATTATTAACTATAAATTTAACTAAAGATAGCTATTTAACCTAGTTATCTTAAAGGAAATTAATAAAAATTTAAAGATATTATTTTATAATAATAATAATATTCTTTATTTAATTATTAGTTTAAGAGTAGAAAGTTATTAAAAAGTTTATTTTAATACTTAATTATAAATAAAGCTTATATTAAAAGTAGCTTTTAAATTAAGTACCTTAATTAATAATAATAAAAAATAAAAGTTTATAATCTTTCTAAATAAAGGTATAACAAGCTAAAGTAGTATTTTTAATAATAATAATATTTATAAAAATATACTTAATTTATTTAAAGAGGTAGTTAGTAATTATTAAGATATTAAAATACTTTTAATTATAATAGTTTAAACTTTTAAATAAAGTTATAATAAAATTTATTAAGATATATAACTAATAGTAGTTTAGTATCTTTAAGGATTTTAAGATACTATAATAATATTCTTTAAAGACTTTTATATAAGAGTATAGATAGTAGTTATATATAAACTATTTTATATTAATAAAGAGGCTTAGTTAATAGTAATAATAAATTAAGATTTTATATATCTTTATTTACTTAAGATAGCTAGTATTAGAGGTATTATAAATTTTTTAAATTAAATAAAATTATAACTTATTACTATTTAAAATAAAGAGTTAATTTTAGAAGAAAATATAATCTTTATAAGTTTTATATTTAATTAAAAGGAAACTCTTTATTTTATAGTCTTTAGAAATAAATATAGTAAAAATTTTTTAAACTTATTTACTTTAAATATAAATTATATTAATAGTATTATCTATATTAAGAGTTATTTTATTAGGCTTTAAGCTAATTATAGAGGTAAAGAACTCCTTTAATAGAGCCTTTTTAATAGCTATAAGAGCTAGTATAGCTTAGGATAAGTTATTAAAAAGAATTTTTAACTTTAAGATAGTTTACTATTAATATTTATAATATCTATCTTTCTCCCTTTTAAAAAAGTTTCTTAATTAATAAGTTAAGATATTAGCTTATTTATTAAACCTTTTAAAATAATAGATAATCTTAAAGTTATACTATAAAAAGAATTTTAATTAGTATACTTACTAATAACCTTAAAACTTTATAATTATAAAATATTTTAAATTCTTATAATTTAATAGTACTATAACTAGTTTTTTAGTACCTTCTAGCTCTAAATACTAGATTTTAAAGGCTTAAATAATAGTTAAAAACTCTTTATTATAAATCTTATAATTATATTCTACTAGGAGTATCTTTATTAAGAAATATATTATAAACTAAAGCTATCTTTTATTATTATATTAAGATATTACTTTAGTAGTAATATAATTAAAAATATTTATCTTAATAATAATCTTCTTTTTAAAGTTAAAGTATAATAAAATAAAAATAAAAGTAAAAATTTACTTAAAACTATTAAAAGTAACTTAATATTTAGAATTCTAATTAAAAATATAATTCTTTTTAATAAGCTAAGTTAGTAGGCTAGCTATTATAAAGAATCCTTAAATAAATTATTAATAAAAGTTAGTAAACCTTAAAAAAGCTTTAAATATTTTTAATATTTTTTAAAAAGGTCTACTCTAAGACTACTAAAAGTTTTTTTTAAATCTATTTAAATCTCTTTAATAATAATAATTAGCCTAAGGTATTTAACTTTAATAATAAAAAAGATATATTTATTAATATTTATTTAGAGGCCTACCTTATAAAGCTATTTTAAGATCTTTTATATATATATTTTATACTTAAATTTAAAATTATTTTAAATTAAGATATTATTAATATAAGTAGTATAAAAATTATTAAGATACTTATAAAATATATTATTAATATATTATTAGAAGGAGTAAGTTTAGAATATTATTTTTACTACTATTTATAGCTTATTAAAAGTAGTAATAATATTAAGCTTAAAATAGATTTTAATATAATAAATCTAAGTAAAAGTTTCTTAAATTAAAGGTAGTAAATAATAATTTTTTATAGTAATAATATTTAAGATTTAATAATTAATATAAAGATATAACCTACTTCTTAACTTATAAATAAAGAAGATAAATAAGATAATAAAAAAGGAGCTAAGCTTAATAAACCCTTTAGTAAAATTTTTATTAAGGAATTTCTTAAGGACCTTAAGCTTATTTTTAAGATATATTATAAAAAGGCTTATAACTAAGCTTTTTGTCTAGTTAAAGCTTAATTTTATAGTTATTTAAATAGTAAAGGGGTAGCTTATTAGCTTTATTTTAAAAGAAAATACTTAAGAAGTTATAGTATTTAAAGGGAAGAATTATTACTAAATTAATATAATTCTTTAAGGCTAAGGTTGTCACGGATTGCCATGGCATGTTGCCAAGCCAGCGCTAGGGCCCATGTCGGGCCGAGCATCCGCACATCTTCTTCCTGCCATTCCATCCATCCATCCTTCCTTCATCATTATCACTACCACCATTACATAGATTAGCTCATTCCACTAGCATCTATCGAGCATTCTAGCCATTATGCCTCACCAGCTGATGCCTTCCCTGTGACAAAGGTCTTCTTAATATTTTATATAGTAGCTAAAAAAAGCTTTACTTTAAGCTACTTAGTAATAAAAGTAAAGGAGGTAATATTAATAAATTATATTTTAATAAATAAATAAAATATTTTAAGTATAGAAGATAGTTTAAAATATTTAAAAGCCTTAAGATTTACTATAAACTTAAAATTCTTAAAAAAGGATATTTTAAATAATAATAGTAATTCTAAAGTAATTAAATTCTTTTTTAAATAAAAATAAATAATAACTTAATACTTTTTAAGCTAAGAAAGGCCTAAAATAATAGATTTATTAAGTAGATAGATTAGAAAGAAGATTATTAAGATNAATATAATTAAAAATATTTATCTTAATAATAATCTTCTTTTTAAAGTTAAAGTATAATAAAATAAAAATAAAAGTAAAAATTTACTTAAAACTATTAAAAGTAACTTAATATTTAGAATTCTAATTAAAAATATAATTCTTTTTAATAAGCTAAGTTAGTAGGCTAGCTATTATAAAGAATCCTTAAATAAATTATTAATAAAAGTTAGTAAACCTTAAAAAAGCTTTAAATATTTTTAATATTTTTTAAAAAGGTCTACTCTAAGACTACTAAAAGTTTTTTTTAAATCTATTTAAATCTCTTTAATAATAATAATTAGCCTAAGGTATTTAACTTTAATAATAAAAAAGATATATTTATTAATATTTATTTAGAGGCCTACCTTATAAAGCTATTTTAAGATCTTTTATATATATATTTTATACTTAAATTTAAAATTATTTTAAATTAAGATATTATTAATATAAGTAGTATAAAAATTATTAAGATACTTATAAAATATATTATTAATATATTATTAGAAGGAGTAAGTTTAGAATATTATTTTTACTACTATTTATAGCTTATTAAAAGTAGTAATAATATTAAGCTTAAAATAGATTTTAATATAATAAATCTAAGTAAAAGTTTCTTAAATTAAAGGTAGTAAATAATAATTTTTTATAGTAATAATATTTAAGATTTAATAATTAATATAAAGATATAACCTACTTCTTAACTTATAAATAAAGAAGATAAATAAGATAATAAAAAAGGAGCTAAGCTTAATAAACCCTTTAGTAAAATTTTTATTAAGGAATTTCTTAAGGACCTTAAGCTTATTTTTAAGATATATTATAAAAAGGCTTATAACTAAGCTTTTTGTCTAGTTAAAGCTTAATTTTATAGTTATTTAAATAGTAAAGGGGTAGCTTATTAGCTTTATTTTAAAAGAAAATACTTAAGAAGTTATAGTATTTAAAGGGAAGAATTATTACTAAATTAATATAATTCTTTAAGGCTAAGGTTGTCACGGATTGCCATGGCATGTTGCCAAGCCAGCGCTAGGGCCCATGTCGGGCCGAGCATCCGCACATCTTCTTCCTGCCATTCCATCCATCCATCCTTCCTTCATCATTATCACTACCACCATTACATAGATTAGCTCATTCCACTAGCATCTATCGAGCATTCTAGCCATTATGCCTCACCAGCTGATGCCTTCCCTGTGACAAAGGTCTTCTTAATATTTTATATAGTAGCTAAAAAAAGCTTTACTTTAAGCTACTTAGTAATAAAAGTAAAGGAGGTAATATTAATAAATTATATTTTAATAAATAAATAAAATATTTTAAGTATAGAAGATAGTTTAAAATATTTAAAAGCCTTAAGATTTACTATAAACTTAAAATTCTTAAAAAAGGATATTTTAAATAATAATAGTAATTCTAAAGTAATTAAATTCTTTTTTAAATAAAAATAAATAATAACTTAATACTTTTTAAGCTAAGAAAGGCCTAAAATAATAGATTTATTAAGTAGATAGATTAGAAAGAAGATTATTAAGATAATAAAGTATTTAAAAAGAGTAATCTAAGCTTAAGTATATTAAATTATAAAGCTGATAATAATTAATTAGCTATTAAAGCCTTCTAGCTATTAAGGGATTTTAAGATTAAAATAAAAAAAGGAATTAGCTTTTATATAAGTTATATTAAAAAAATTAGTAGTAATACTAATATCTAAGAGCTAGATTATTAAAATTTTATTATCTTTATATTTAAAAGTATACTTAAAGGTAAGATAATTATTAAAAATTCTTTTAAAAAGTAGTGTTTTACTAGTAATAAAGAAATAAACTAAAATCTAAATATAAGAGAGGTATCTTAGTATATAACTAAATACTAAGACTAAACTTTTCTTTATTTAGAAAAAGTTTTAAGGATAGGAGTAAGATTAATAATATTAATATAAATATTATAATTAGCTTAAATATATTTCTTTTTTTATATTTTATAGTAATATAGCCTAACTTACTATAATATAAGTAGAAGCTCTTTTTAATATAGAATTAATATTCTTTAGAGGTAAATAAATATTTAAAATCTAAATAAAAATTAAAGTTTATTATAAAGAGGTTTATAACTATATTAAAGTTAATATTAAAGATATAAATTATAAATATACTTTTAATATAAATAATAATAATAAGAGTATAAAAGAAAATAAAGACTATTTTAATTTAATAGTAGTAGAAGTTTAGAAGCTAATATTTACTAAATAAAGTATTAAAGATAAGATTATTAATATTAATAAAAATTAAATAGTCTTAAATTTCTTAATTTAATCTCTTTTAAAAGTAGAAATACTAATTTATCTTATTATAGCTAATATTATTAATTTAATATTAGAATTTAATAAGGTATTTTAGAAATACTTAATTAATTTATTTTAAAAAAGTAATCTTTATTTATATAATATTTTTTTAATTAAAATTACTAAAATTAACCTTAAGAGCCTTTAAGAATTAAGAGATAATAAAGATAATAGTTAGGTTATTAAATTTAATAATTTAAAGTAGGATTTAAAGTATAGCTTTATCAATTAATTAAAAAAAATATAAATAATCTTTACTAGCTTAAAAAGGAATTAGTTAATATTTATAAAGAGTTTCTACTAAAGTTTAAATTTAAATTCTTTAAGTATATCTTAATTTTTATTAAATTTAAGTAAATTAAGGTATTTAATAGAATAATAGAGCTTAATTAAAATTAAAAAAGTTATTTATTAATTCTAAGCTATATAAAGCTTTATTTAAAGGTTTTAATTATTAACTTTTAAGGCTTCTAAATTTTATTATTCCTTTATTACTTAATTATACTCTATATAGAGTATAGTAATATATTATTAATAAGTATTTAAAATAATAAAAAAATAAATAATATTTTTTTTATTAAATATAAGACTCTTTACTTTTAATTTATTAAAGATCTTAAGAGCTTTATTAATAATTTATTTAAAAACTAAATTAATAAACTTTAAGATAAGGCTTTAAGATTAATTAATATTTAAAATAAAATAAATATATTTATCTATAATATTAGAATTCTTAAAGTAAGTATCTAAAAAAATTATTAAAAAATCTAATAATAGTAAAGTTATATTAATATTAAATTATATAAATAATATTTATAATATTATAATTATAATATTAAATAGGATTTATAAGTTTCTATCTAAAATATAAATCTAATATATAAAATAAATATAAAAAAGAAAAGAAAAGAAGAAGAAAAGAAGGTATTAAATACTTTAAGTAAGTTATTACAATGCTCTGTGTTATATAGCTAAATAATCATAATCTCTATGAATTAGTAGGGTCGCATGCCTTTTATTATAGTTAAGTAGGATTATAGGCTTATTCTATAATAGAATAGTAGTAATAGTAGGGATTTAATCTTATTTAGGTCCTACTATTTTCTAAGGCCTATATAATTAGATAGCTGATTTAGGTTAGGCTACTATAAGTTATTCCTACTATAGTTAGTGGCCCGGCTTATAGGGTCATTACCTAAAGGTACCTATATAAATAGGTTGGACCTACCTAGCGCAAGGGCGCGTATTCTATTCTCTTTAGGGGGGGCAGATATTGCGATGCTCTGTATTATATAGCTGAATAATCACGATCTCTATGAATCAGTAGGGTCGCATGCCTTTTATTATAGTTAAGTGGGATTGTAGGCTTGTTCTGTGACATAAGTACTAGGTAGCTAAAGTAAATATTAGGTAGTTAAAGTAAAAAGAACTTAGAAGATTTAAAAGGAAAGTCTTTTAAGAACTATAATAATTAGGTCCTTTCTTAAGCTATATAAAGCTATTTATATTTTTTCTATAGTTTATAAAGAATAGTATTATTCTAGTTATTCTAAATAACTTATTATTATAAGTTTATTATATTACTAATAATAATAATATTTAATTATTCTATTATTTATTTATATAATATCTAAGATATATTTTTAATATTTAATTTACCTTTTTAATTTACTTATCTATCTAAGGATAATAAGCTATTAATATCTAAAGTTTTATTTTAATTATTTCTAGTAATATCTTCTAATAGTTTAAGGTAAATAACTTATCTCTATTTAATATTATTAATTTAAGTATACTATAGTCCTTTATAAGTTTATTTAGTAATATAAATATTAACTACTTAGTATTATACTTCTTTTTAAAGGGTAGTATAATAGTATATTTTATTAATTTATCTATAATAACTATAATAGTATTATATATCTCTATTATTATTAAATCTTTAGATTTAAGTAATTTAGTAATAAAGTCTATTATAATATTATCTTATAATACTTTTAGTATAGGTGTAAATTATATTTTTTATATAACTTATATTTTACTTACTTATTTTATTAATAATTAATATACTTTTTAATATATTATTCTACTCTTATTTTAATTTATAGTATATTATAACTTTTATAAATAAGTTCTATTATTTTAGTAACTCTTAAGTATTTATATATTAAATTATTATAATAATTCTAGATTATTTCTTTAATATATTCCTTTAGTATATATATCTTACCTTAATAACTTAGTACTATTATATTAAATTATTCTTTATATAATTCCTTAGCTTTAGTGTTCTTATTATATATTTTTATTAGTCTATTAATTATATCTAGTTCTTTAATCCTTATAATTATTATAATTATTTATATATTTAGTACTAGTAATTTATTTAGTTCTTATTATAGAATAGCTTATTTATTTAATTTTTTTATATTTATATAGTTTAACTATTTACTTAAAATATTAACTTATCTATTCTCTTTACTTAAAGTATAATGGATTTTAAATTTATATTATCTTAATAATTTAGTCTATTTAACTTATCTCTAATTAAGTATTTTCATTATTATAAAATTTAAGAGATTTTTATGATTTATAAAGATATTAAGCTTTAAGTAGCTTTTTATATAATTTTTTTAGTATTTAAATAATTTAACTATTATAAAAAGTTCCTTATTATAAATATTATAATTCTACTTTAGTAAGAGAATAGGTTATAAGTTATATATAGAGGGAAAAAATTACTTGTTTTTTCTAAGTCTTTTGTATGGCAGCCCTATAGGGCTGTAGGGCTGACTAGTTCCCCCATAAAAAAATTCAACTTTGGCCCTAAATTAACACTTAGCTATTATGTAAGCACCCCCCTAAGTACTACCCTAGGCACCCCTACTACCCCTATGGACCTAATAGCACTAGCCCCCAATCCTAGCTCATTCTCCTTAAAGAATAGAGCCTAGGAGGAGTTCTATACCCCTACTAGAGTATATATTAAGGCCTTTAATAGCGCTAGCTAGACCTAAAGCTAAATTAAGTAGTTAATATAAGTAAAATATAATAATATTATTAGCTAATCTACTTATTTATATATATTAGCTAGTTCTTATAATTAATATAACTAATCTAGTTATACTAGATATCCTAGGAAGCTTACTAATTACTTAGGTTAATATCTAGCTAGGATAGCTACTTATAAATAGATAGATTAC
This sequence comes from Cladonia metacorallifera KoLRI002260, assembly GCA_000482085.2. NCBI lineage: Eukaryota > Fungi > Ascomycota > Lecanoromycetes > Lecanorales > Cladoniaceae > Cladonia > Cladonia metacorallifera. The sequence continues at coordinate 1,240,645 of KI911109.1, forward strand.
TATCTTACTTATAAGTAGCTTATTAAGTAGATAGGCCTAAATATTAGTACTAAAACTATCTAATATACGTTTAAAAAGCTTAGATATTATAGATATATTACCTACTCTAGGCCATTTATTAATAAAGCTTAGTAATATAAGCGCCTTATATAGTACTTATAATATATTAATTAGATAATTAATAACTAGGCTAGAGTAGTTTAGTTAGATAAAGCTTCCTTTATAAATAGTAAATATAATAGAGTTTTTATTGGAATTTAGTTCTCGCCGATAGCTAAGCCCTATTGGGTGGTACAGGCCCTGGATCCGGATGTGCCGAGCATAAGCGCTATGCATAAGCGCTATGCATTGCATAAATAATATATATATATGCAATTTCTTTTTACCCCTATTCGGCCCCTTTTTTGGTAATTAATTACCTAATTTTTTCCTTGGATTTCTAAGCATTATTAGTGGCGTAAATTGAGACCGTGTTCTAGCCCCTACCACTATTAGCTTGGCTATCTAAACAAGGTAATATTAATTTCGGCAATCCTAATACAGCATATTAATTTCGGCATTTAGTAAATTATATTCCTTATTTAGCAACGGCATTCCTATTTAGGCAAGCCCTTATTTTAGTATTTCTATTAGACCTCAGCATCTTAGTAAGATAGATTAGGGAAAAAGGCTTAGCTACTTCTATATAATTAGTGGTTTTCTCCTTCTTCTATATAGCTAAGTAATATAAGTAATTGATTACTAATATATTCTATTATAACCTTGCCTGCTTCGCTCTACTAATTAGATATTACTTAGTTAGCAGCCCTCTATCCCTATTTTTAATAGGTTATAAGCTTAGATTGCCTCTAATTAATAGTTCTATCTATTTACTCTATTCTACCTTTTAGATTTTTAACTAATCTACTTTTAGACTTTCGCAAATGCTATTCTAATTTAGGCATAGTTACTAAGCACTAATAAAAAATTATGTTATACTCGCCTTATAACTACCTTTTAGGAAAAAATATGTATTAACCCTATTATGCTAAACCTGATTTGGAAAAATATATTGGAAGATGGGGCTATTAAAATTCCAAAGCTAATTAGTGCTAATAATTACGAATTATGGGCTATTTAAGTTAAGGCAGCCTTGATTGCTAAGGACCTATTTAATTTCTATACCCGATCGGGCGAACTTAGTGTAAAAGGTCTAAAAGAAGATGCTAAGGCGCTAAGCTATATTTAGCTAGCGTGCGCCGACGGGCCGCTTTTGTATATTTCATCTATTAATAATCCAACTAATGTATGGGAACACCTAAGTCGCTTATACGTACCCTGCGGCTTTTCTTTAAAATTTATTTTTTTTAAGGAATTTTTCGGGGCTACTCTATCCTCTTTAGGAATGGTTGAAAATTTCTTGGTAATGATTAAGCGCGTTTCGACTAGCTTGAAGGCCAAGGATTTAGAATTGCCTGATAAGCTAATTATAGCTTGGACCCTGTATAACCTAGGACCTGAATATAAGGCATTTATCACATTAACTACCCAATCCTATAGGGCTGAAGCTACCGTGCTTAATCAAGATGAGCTATTTACTAATCCTATAGATAAATCCCGTTGCTTGCATGATATGGAGGAAAATGCCCTTATTTTAACTAGGGGCTATAAAAAATTAACTGCTAAATGCGACGAATGCGGTAGAATCGGTCATCGAAAAGAAATATGCTATAAGATTCACCCTAAATTGTGCCCTAAGTGANTACAATGCTCTGTGTTATATAGCTAAATAATCATAATCTCTATGAATTAGTAGGGTCGCATGCCTTTTATTATAGTTAAGTAGGATTATAGGCTTATTCTATAATAGAATAGTAGTAATAGTAGGGATTTAATCTTATTTAGGTCCTACTATTTTCTAAGGCCTATATAATTAGATAGCTGATTTAGGTTAGGCTACTATAAGTTATTCCTACTATAGTTAGTGGCCCGGCTTATAGGGTCATTACCTAAAGGTACCTATATAAATAGGTTGGACCTACCTAGCGCAAGGGCGCGTATTCTATTCTCTTTAGGGGGGGCAGATATTGCGATGCTCTGTATTATATAGCTGAATAATCACGATCTCTATGAATCAGTAGGGTCGCATGCCTTTTATTATAGTTAAGTGGGATTGTAGGCTTGTTCTGTGACATAAGTACTAGGTAGCTAAAGTAAATATTAGGTAGTTAAAGTAAAAAGAACTTAGAAGATTTAAAAGGAAAGTCTTTTAAGAACTATAATAATTAGGTCCTTTCTTAAGCTATATAAAGCTATTTATATTTTTTCTATAGTTTATAAAGAATAGTATTATTCTAGTTATTCTAAATAACTTATTATTATAAGTTTATTATATTACTAATAATAATAATATTTAATTATTCTATTATTTATTTATATAATATCTAAGATATATTTTTAATATTTAATTTACCTTTTTAATTTACTTATCTATCTAAGGATAATAAGCTATTAATATCTAAAGTTTTATTTTAATTATTTCTAGTAATATCTTCTAATAGTTTAAGGTAAATAACTTATCTCTATTTAATATTATTAATTTAAGTATACTATAGTCCTTTATAAGTTTATTTAGTAATATAAATATTAACTACTTAGTATTATACTTCTTTTTAAAGGGTAGTATAATAGTATATTTTATTAATTTATCTATAATAACTATAATAGTATTATATATCTCTATTATTATTAAATCTTTAGATTTAAGTAATTTAGTAATAAAGTCTATTATAATATTATCTTATAATACTTTTAGTATAGGTGTAAATTATATTTTTTATATAACTTATATTTTACTTACTTATTTTATTAATAATTAATATACTTTTTAATATATTATTCTACTCTTATTTTAATTTATAGTATATTATAACTTTTATAAATAAGTTCTATTATTTTAGTAACTCTTAAGTATTTATATATTAAATTATTATAATAATTCTAGATTATTTCTTTAATATATTCCTTTAGTATATATATCTTACCTTAATAACTTAGTACTATTATATTAAATTATTCTTTATATAATTCCTTAGCTTTAGTGTTCTTATTATATATTTTTATTAGTCTATTAATTATATCTAGTTCTTTAATCCTTATAATTATTATAATTATTTATATATTTAGTACTAGTAATTTATTTAGTTCTTATTATAGAATAGCTTATTTATTTAATTTTTTTATATTTATATAGTTTAACTATTTACTTAAAATATTAACTTATCTATTCTCTTTACTTAAAGTATAATGGATTTTAAATTTATATTATCTTAATAATTTAGTCTATTTAACTTATCTCTAATTAAGTATTTTCATTATTATAAAATTTAAGAGATTTTTATGATTTATAAAGATATTAAGCTTTAAGTAGCTTTTTATATAATTTTTTTAGTATTTAAATAATTTAACTATTATAAAAAGTTCCTTATTATAAATATTATAATTCTACTTTAGTAAGAGAATAGGTTATAAGTTATATATAGAGGGAAAAAATTACTTGTTTTTTCTAAGTCTTTTGTATGGCAGCCCTATAGGGCTGTAGGGCTGACTAGTTCCCCCATAAAAAAATTCAACTTTGGCCCTAAATTAACACTTAGCTATTATGTAAGCACCCCCCTAAGTACTACCCTAGGCACCCCTACTACCCCTATGGACCTAATAGCACTAGCCCCCAATCCTAGCTCATTCTCCTTAAAGAATAGAGCCTAGGAGGAGTTCTATACCCCTACTAGAGTATATATTAAGGCCTTTAATAGCGCTAGCTAGACCTAAAGCTAAATTAAGTAGTTAATATAAGTAAAATATAATAATATTATTAGCTAATCTACTTATTTATATATATTAGCTAGTTCTTATAATTAATATAACTAATCTAGTTATACTAGATATCCTAGGAAGCTTACTAATTACTTAGGTTAATATCTAGCTAGGATAGCTACTTATAAATAGATAGATTACTATCTTACTTATAAGTAGCTTATTAAGTAGATAGGCCTAAATATTAGTACTAAAACTATCTAATATACGTTTAAAAAGCTTAGATATTATAGATATATTACCTACTCTAGGCCATTTATTAATAAAGCTTAGTAATATAAGCGCCTTATATAGTACTTATAATATATTAATTAGATAATTAATAACTAGGCTAGAGTAGTTTAGTTAGATAAAGCTTCCTTTATAAATAGTAAATATAATAGAGTTTTTATTGGAATTTAGTTCTCGCCGATAGCTAAGCCCTATTGGGTGGTACAGGCCCTGGATCCGGATGTGCCGAGCATAAGCGCTATGCATAAGCGCTATGCATTGCATAAATAATATATATATATGCAATTTCTTTTTACCCCTATTCGGCCCCTTTTTTGGTAATTAATTACCTAATTTTTTCCTTGGATTTCTAAGCATTATTAGTGGCGTAAATTGAGACCGTGTTCTAGCCCCTACCACTATTAGCTTGGCTATCTAAACAAGGTAATATTAATTTCGGCAATCCTAATACAGCATATTAATTTCGGCATTTAGTAAATTATATTCCTTATTTAGCAACGGCATTCCTATTTAGGCAAGCCCTTATTTTAGTATTTCTATTAGACCTCAGCATCTTAGTAAGATAGATTAGGGAAAAAGGCTTAGCTACTTCTATATAATTAGTGGTTTTCTCCTTCTTCTATATAGCTAAGTAATATAAGTAATTGATTACTAATATATTCTATTATAACCTTGCCTGCTTCGCTCTACTAATTAGATATTACTTAGTTAGCAGCCCTCTATCCCTATTTTTAATAGGTTATAAGCTTAGATTGCCTCTAATTAATAGTTCTATCTATTTACTCTATTCTACCTTTTAGATTTTTAACTAATCTACTTTTAGACTTTCGCAAATGCTATTCTAATTTAGGCATAGTTACTAAGCACTAATAAAAAATTATGTTATACTCGCCTTATAACTACCTTTTAGGAAAAAATATGTATTAACCCTATTATGCTAAACCTGATTTGGAAAAATATATTGGAAGATGGGGCTATTAAAATTCCAAAGCTAATTAGTGCTAATAATTACGAATTATGGGCTATTTAAGTTAAGGCAGCCTTGATTGCTAAGGACCTATTTAATTTCTATACCCGATCGGGCGAACTTAGTGTAAAAGGTCTAAAAGAAGATGCTAAGGCGCTAAGCTATATTTAGCTAGCGTGCGCCGACGGGCCGCTTTTGTATATTTCATCTATTAATAATCCAACTAATGTATGGGAACACCTAAGTCGCTTATACGTACCCTGCGGCTTTTCTTTAAAATTTATTTTTTTTAAGGAATTTTTCGGGGCTACTCTATCCTCTTTAGGAATGGTTGAAAATTTCTTGGTAATGATTAAGCGCGTTTCGACTAGCTTGAAGGCCAAGGATTTAGAATTGCCTGATAAGCTAATTATAGCTTGGACCCTGTATAACCTAGGACCTGAATATAAGGCATTTATCACATTAACTACCCAATCCTATAGGGCTGAAGCTACCGTGCTTAATCAAGATGAGCTATTTACTAATCCTATAGATAAATCCCGTTGCTTGCATGATATGGAGGAAAATGCCCTTATTTTAACTAGGGGCTATAAAAAATTAACTGCTAAATGCGACGAATGCGGTAGAATCGGTCATCGAAAAGAAATATGCTATAAGATTCACCCTAAATTGTGCCCTAAGTGAGGAGGTAATTATGTGGATAGCTAAGCCCTTATAGAAGCGTTAAAATCTAAAATAGAAGAAATAGGTATTTCTGATATTTTAATTACTAATATAGCCCTATTGGTGAAACATTCTTCTGATAAATAGATCCTAGACTCTGGCGCGATATTGTATATTTGCTACAATGTTAATCTTTTTAATAGCATAGCCTCTATATCTTCTAGGATTATATAGGGTAATGCATTAAATTTACTAGTAAGTAGTATAGAGGCTATTACAGTAAAATTGCCTAATTTAGCTAAAGTTATTTTAGAATCCGTTCTCTATGTACTAGAATTAGAGCTTAATTTAGTTAGCCTCTCTTATATAATATAAAAAGGGGCTACTGTATCCTTTGCAAAAAATTATACAGAAATCCAATTAAAATCTGGCGCAAAATTATAAGCTATTATAGATTTATATAGGCTATTCTATATTCTATTTAGCGCTGATATTTAACTTACGCTAATGGCAATTATACCTAATCAGGCCCAACTTTAGCATTAGAGATTTGGCTATATAGGGGCTACTACGCTTGGTAAGATGCCTAATTTAGCTATTGGAATTCCTGAAAAAGATGCTAGCTATGTACCTACAAATCCTTGTGAGACATGTATAAAAGGGAAATTTGTTGCAAACCCTAATTACGACGCGGCAACTACCTACTATTCCAAATATAGAAATCACATGACGTCAGACTTATATAGACCAGTTTCAAAAATGGCATTTAGGGGTATTAAATATATCTATACGCTGCTAGATACTGCTACTAAATAGCTTGATTTTTAACTTTTAATATTAAAAAGGGAAGCCTTAGGGGCTTTTAAATTTATAAAAACGGCAGCAGAAAATACATCTAATAAAATAATTAAAATCCTACGTATAGACTGGGGTAAGGAATTTATAAATAACACTTTTAATACTTTTCTAACTGAATACGGAATTCTATATAAGCATTCAGCCCCCTATACATATAAGTAAAATAGGGCTGTAGAGCGCATTAATTAGACTATTTTAGAAAAAGTAAGGTACTTACTTTTCTAATATAGGCTATCTACTTATTACTAGCTATTAGTAGTAGAAGCAGCTATCTATCTATATAACTAAACTTAGTACTTAGCTATTAGCAAAATCCTATTTAAGGCAAAAAATACTAAAAAACCTAATGTAGCAAATATCTAGCTATTTGGATCCATTACTTACATTAAAAATAATAAGCCCTAGAAATTGTAGGAAAGAGCCTCTCATAAGGGGCTACTAGTTAGATTTAGCGAAAATTAATATAAAATACTAAATCTAGATACTAATAAGGTTTATTAGTTACATGATATTAATTTCCTAGAAGGTATCTACTACCCTAAAAAAGATTCACTTAAGGGGAGCTTTCTAGATTTTAACTAAATCTTTAATTCTGCGATAAATATAATAAACTAACCTTACAAAAATCCTGGCAACGGCGCTAGTAGCCCTATTCCTTCTAAACTCAGCCTATATATAGATCACGTGACGCCTAATTAACTATAAAATTTTGACGCTAATCAAGATTTGGACTCCTTAGAAGATGAATTAATTAGGACCTACATTTCTATTAATAGCCCTAAATCGCAAGATCCTGTAACTTTTAAAGAATTATAAAATAGCCCTAATATAAAACAATGGATGGAGGCTATAGAAAAGGAGATAATGGACTTAGCCACGCAAAATATATAGAAGCTAGTGGATTTGCCCCCTAACTAAAAAGCGCTAAAGGGATGATAGGTTTTTAAGACTAAGATAGGGGCTAATAGAGAAGTCGAAAAATATAAAGCCCGCTAGGTAGTTAAGGGCTTCCTATAAAAATATGGTATAGATTTTACTAAGACGTTTTTAAATACTATTAAACCTATAGCTTATAAAGCCCTATTCACCTAGGCTACCTATTATAACTTAGAAATATAGTAATAGGATATTAAATTAGCTTTTCTAAATACTAGTTTTAAAGAGGAAATTTATATGGAATAGCTAGCTAGTTTTAAAAACTAAAAATATCTTACTAAGGTCTGTTTATTACTTAAAGCCTTATATAGGCTAAAGTAATCTGCGCGGGAGTGGTATTTTTTCCTTATAGAAATTCTTGCAAAGATTAGTTTTAAAACCCTAGGGGCTGACTAATCTATTTTCTAAAAAAGCGACATTATTGTATGCGCGCACATCGATGACCTACTAATTTTCAGCCTAAGCATTTCCGAAATACGAGCCCTAAAAAATGAAATTACTAAAATAGTCGACATCACTGATTTAGGCAATATTTCCTTTTTCCTAGGAATCTAAATTACGCGCGATCACGCAAAAAGGGCTATCTACATAAATTAGACTAAATTCACTAAGGAATTAATTAACTAATTCGGCTATAAAGACCTAAAGCCCTATAGGACCCTTTCTGAATTAGGTATTTAACTAGACAAAAATAGCCTAGCGGCAGATCCTTCCGTTATTAAGGATTTCTAGCAGCAAATCAGCTCGCTTATATATCTAATAATATTAACTTAACTAGATCTATCTTATGCAGTAAGGCTTTACGCGCGATTTATAAGTAATCCTAGAGCTAAGCATTTCCGCGCGCTAAACTATATTTAGTGATATATTCTATACACTATTAATTTTAATATTGTTTTTGGCCCCTACTAAGATATTAGACTAGAGGGCTACTATAATACTAATTAGGGGGGTGATTATCCTACTTAATGATCAACTACGGGCTACCTATTCCTTTTTGGAAATAGCCCTATTTCCTAGGCTAGCAAATTACAAAAAACGGTGGCCTTATTAAGCTACGAGGTAGAATATATGTCTTAAAAAGAAGCTATCAAAGAGTATATTTAGTTAACTAGCCTATTTAAGCAATTGGGGCTAACCTATTTGAAAAACCCTATTTAGACTGATTCGCAATTAGCTATCGCGCTAGCGCGCAATCCTAAGCATTATGCGCGGACTAAATATATTAATATTTAGTACCATTTTGTTAGGGAAGCCCTTTAAGATAAAAAAGTCGATATGCGCTATATTTTAACTAATAAGTAAATCGCTGATAGGCTTACTAAGCCATTAGACCCTACTAAATTCGAATCCTTTATTAGGGGGCTAGGGCTAGCCCCTATGATTTTCTAATCACTATTCGGCTTAGGGGGGTGTGTTGGAATTTAGTTCTTGCCGATAGCTAAGCCCTATTAGGTGGTACAGGCCCTGGATCCGGATGTGCTAAGCATAAGCGCTATGCATAAGCGCTATGCATTGCATAAATGACATATATATACACAATTTCTTTCTACCCCTATTCGGCCCCTTTTTTTAGTAATTAATTACCTAATTTTTTCCTTGGATTTCTAAGTATTATTAGTGGCGTAAATTGAGACTATGTTCTAGCCCCTACTACTATTAGCTTGGCTATCTAAATAAGGCAATATTAATTTTGGCAATCCTAATATAGCATATTAATTTCGTCATTTAGTAAATTGCATTCCTTATTTAGCAACGGCATTCCTATTTAGGCAAGCCCTTATTTCGGCATTTCTATCAGACCTCGGCATCTTAGCAAGATAGATTAGGGAAAAGGGCTTAGCTACTTCTATATAATCAGCGGTTTTCTCCTTCTTCTATATAGCTAAGCAATATAAGCAATCGCTTGCTAATACATTCTATTATAACCTTGCCTGCTTCGCTCTACCAATTAGATATCGCTTAGTCAGCAGCCC
>KI911109.1:1250154-1324267 GCA_000482085.2 Cladonia metacorallifera KoLRI002260
TACTTATTACTAGCTATTAGTAGTAGAAGCAGCTATCTATCTATATAACTAAACTTAGTACTTAGCTATTAGCAAAATCCTATTTAAGGCAAAAAATACTAAAAAACCTAATGTAGCAAATATCTAGCTATTTGGATCCATTACTTACATTAAAAATAATAAGCCCTAGAAATTGTAGGAAAGAGCCTCTCATAAGGGGCTACTAGTTAGATTTAGCGAAAATTAATATAAAATACTAAATCTAGATACTAATAAGGTTTATTAGTTACATGATATTAATTTCCTAGAAGGTATCTACTACCCTAAAAAAGATTCACTTAAGGGGAGCTTTCTAGATTTTAACTAAATCTTTAATTCTGCGATAAATATAATAAACTAACCTTACAAAAATCCTGGCAACGGCGCTAGTAGCCCTATTCCTTCTAAACTCAGCCTATATATAGATCACGTGACGCCTAATTAACTATAAAATTTTGACGCTAATCAAGATTTGGACTCCTTAGAAGATGAATTAATTAGGACCTACATTTCTATTAATAGCCCTAAATCGCAAGATCCTGTAACTTTTAAAGAATTATAAAATAGCCCTAATATAAAACAATGGATGGAGGCTATAGAAAAGGAGATAATGGACTTAGCCACGCAAAATATATAGAAGCTAGTGGATTTGCCCCCTAACTAAAAAGCGCTAAAGGGATGATAGGTTTTTAAGACTAAGATAGGGGCTAATAGAGAAGTCGAAAAATATAAAGCCCGCTAGGTAGTTAAGGGCTTCCTATAAAAATATGGTATAGATTTTACTAAGACGTTTTTAAATACTATTAAACCTATAGCTTATAAAGCCCTATTCACCTAGGCTACCTATTATAACTTAGAAATATAGTAATAGGATATTAAATTAGCTTTTCTAAATACTAGTTTTAAAGAGGAAATTTATATGGAATAGCTAGCTAGTTTTAAAAACTAAAAATATCTTACTAAGGTCTGTTTATTACTTAAAGCCTTATATAGGCTAAAGTAATCTGCGCGGGAGTGGTATTTTTTCCTTATAGAAATTCTTGCAAAGATTAGTTTTAAAACCCTAGGGGCTGACTAATCTATTTTCTAAAAAAGCGACATTATTGTATGCGCGCACATCGATGACCTACTAATTTTCAGCCTAAGCATTTCCGAAATACGAGCCCTAAAAAATGAAATTACTAAAATAGTCGACATCACTGATTTAGGCAATATTTCCTTTTTCCTAGGAATCTAAATTACGCGCGATCACGCAAAAAGGGCTATCTACATAAATTAGACTAAATTCACTAAGGAATTAATTAACTAATTCGGCTATAAAGACCTAAAGCCCTATAGGACCCTTTCTGAATTAGGTATTTAACTAGACAAAAATAGCCTAGCGGCAGATCCTTCCGTTATTAAGGATTTCTAGCAGCAAATCAGCTCGCTTATATATCTAATAATATTAACTTAACTAGATCTATCTTATGCAGTAAGGCTTTACGCGCGATTTATAAGTAATCCTAGAGCTAAGCATTTCCGCGCGCTAAACTATATTTAGTGATATATTCTATACACTATTAATTTTAATATTGTTTTTGGCCCCTACTAAGATATTAGACTAGAGGGCTACTATAATACTAATTAGGGGGGTGATTATCCTACTTAATGATCAACTACGGGCTACCTATTCCTTTTTGGAAATAGCCCTATTTCCTAGGCTAGCAAATTACAAAAAACGGTGGCCTTATTAAGCTACGAGGTAGAATATATGTCTTAAAAAGAAGCTATCAAAGAGTATATTTAGTTAACTAGCCTATTTAAGCAATTGGGGCTAACCTATTTGAAAAACCCTATTTAGACTGATTCGCAATTAGCTATCGCGCTAGCGCGCAATCCTAAGCATTATGCGCGGACTAAATATATTAATATTTAGTACCATTTTGTTAGGGAAGCCCTTTAAGATAAAAAAGTCGATATGCGCTATATTTTAACTAATAAGTAAATCGCTGATAGGCTTACTAAGCCATTAGACCCTACTAAATTCGAATCCTTTATTAGGGGGCTAGGGCTAGCCCCTATGATTTTCTAATCACTATTCGGCTTAGGGGGGTGTGTTGGAATTTAGTTCTTGCCGATAGCTAAGCCCTATTAGGTGGTACAGGCCCTGGATCCGGATGTGCTAAGCATAAGCGCTATGCATAAGCGCTATGCATTGCATAAATGACATATATATACACAATTTCTTTCTACCCCTATTCGGCCCCTTTTTTTAGTAATTAATTACCTAATTTTTTCCTTGGATTTCTAAGTATTATTAGTGGCGTAAATTGAGACTATGTTCTAGCCCCTACTACTATTAGCTTGGCTATCTAAATAAGGCAATATTAATTTTGGCAATCCTAATATAGCATATTAATTTCGTCATTTAGTAAATTGCATTCCTTATTTAGCAACGGCATTCCTATTTAGGCAAGCCCTTATTTCGGCATTTCTATCAGACCTCGGCATCTTAGCAAGATAGATTAGGGAAAAGGGCTTAGCTACTTCTATATAATCAGCGGTTTTCTCCTTCTTCTATATAGCTAAGCAATATAAGCAATCGCTTGCTAATACATTCTATTATAACCTTGCCTGCTTCGCTCTACCAATTAGATATCGCTTAGTCAGCAGCCCTCTATCCCTATTTTCAACAGTTTTTATTACTTAATAAAAGAATAAGTACTACTATACTAACTATATTAAATTAATCTATTAATCTAGCTACTTATTCTTTATAGTCTAGGGTATAATAGAATAAGGCTTTAAATCTAAGCTTATCTTCCTAGAAAAAATAGTTAAAGTAAGAGGAATTAATTTAAAAGTATATACTAGGCAAGTACTATAAGTAAATTATTATTCCTTAAGAAAAATAAGCCTTAGCTAATAAAAATAGGTAGTGATAATTCTATTTCTTATAGCTATTAAAAAGGATAATAGTATCTATATAGAAGATAGAGTAAAAAATATATAGGCTATACTAAAAAAGTACGTGTAGATATAAGGCTATAAAGATTTAAATTATAACTACTATCATCACTTAATCTTAATCTAATTAAAAAGGTCTAGTGCTAGATAAAGGTAAGAATTACCTAAATAGAGCTGTTTCCTACTATAATTAATAGCCTAAAGGAGGTTATATAGGACCTATAGGGTAAAATAGACCCTGCTATATATATTAAGGAAATAGAGAAGATACCTAAGAAGTGCCGTAAGGTTATTAGGTAAAAGGGTAGCTAAATATATTATTAGATAGTAGATAATTAGAATATTCCCTATTAGTAGCAACAGCGTAGTCGCGATAGTATAGTTAGTAGCCTTATAAGGCTACCTAATAAAAAATTTCCCTCTATACATGACTTATGACCTATTCTCTTACTATTTTTTTTAAATAATATATAATTAAATACTATTTATTATCCTTCTATAAGTAAAGGTATCCTTCTATAAGTAAAGGTATACTTCTATAGCTAAGTCTAATATATTAGTCTTAATCCTTATTAACTAGTTTATCTAGAATATTATTAATATAAGTAGATTTATATAAGCTTTTTTAAGTTATTTTATTATATTATTATATTCTTTTCTTTATTTAAACTTTATATCCTTAGTAGTAAGTCTTATTAAAGGTAAAGCTTTTTTTAAGAATCCTTTAATAAATTATTTATTAAAGTTTAGGAATTTTAAGAATACTTATACTTCTTTAACTATTATAAGTATTAGCTATTCTTATATATCTTTAATTTTATTTTAGATTATTTAAATACTCCTTGTACTAATATTATATCCTAGGAAATTAACTTTTTTTTATAGAATTTATATTTTTCTAGTTTAAAGAGTAGTTCATTTTATCCTAGATAATCTAGTCCTTCTTATATATATTAGATATATTTTACCTTATTTTCTAAATAAACTAGAATATTATTAAGGTAGGCTACTATTATTTAATCTAGGTAATATTTTAATATATTATTAACTAATACTTAATAAATTATTATTAATTAATACTTAATAAATTATTAGTATATTTATAAGTCTAAATAATATAATTAGGTATTTATAATATTTGTATTAAATCCTAAATATTATCTTCTATTCTTTACCTTCCTTTATATAAATTAAGTTATAAGCCTCTCTAAGGTCTAGCTTTATAAAGATTTTAGCCTTCTTAAGTTAGTTTTAAAGTTTATTAATATTTAGTAATAGGTATCTATTCTTAATTATAATATTATTTAGCTTTTAATAATTAATATATAGCTATAGACTTTTTTTTTTAGTATAAAAAGTATTAGATAACCTACTAATAATTTAGATTCTTAAATAATTTTTAAGGTTCTCTTTAATATACTTATATAGTATAGAGAGCTTCTTTTTTAATAATATATAGATTAATCTAAATATTAGCTTTTTACTTAGTTTAAGTTTAATCTTATAATCTTAAGATTAGTACTTAGGTAGTACCTTTATATTTACTTTTTCTTAAAAGACTTATATATATTATTAGTACTCTTTAAGAATATTAAAAGGTATATATTTTTATTATTATTAATTAGTTAACTTTCTATTTATATCTATAGAGTTAAATCCTCTTTTAAGGCTATTTTATATTAAAATTATAGTATTACTCTTTATAATAATTATTCTACTTAATTTCTTATATATTATTAATTACTACTGATATATATATATAGAGCTAGTAATATTTTTAGTCTCTTTAAATTTAAGTACTCCTATTTTTTAATTAATTATTAGATTTTATTTTTTTAACTAAGGTACTCTTAATATAATATAGTAGTTAATTATCTAAACTATATTAAAAGTTAGCTCCTTATAGTATTATTAAATAATAATATCTAATAAAAATTTTTTTTTATTAATATCTCTTAATAATATTTCTGACTTATTAGCTATTTAGAGCTAGTAGGATTCTTTTTTATTATTATCTATACTTTTTATACTTATGTAAGAGTTTCTAATATAAAGTTCCTTATTACCCCTAAATCTACTATTATAATAGTTTGTTAACTATTAATTTTAATTAATATTATAAAGAGTTAACTATATTTTACTAAGTATATCTACTATTTAAGAGTTATAGTATTAATCTCTTTAAATATATTTTTTATATAAAGAATTACTTTTTTTCTTATTTATTTATTACTAAGTTAAAATATTCTTTAGGGTAAAATTTAGTAGCTATCTTTTTCTATATATATAAATAATAGTCTAGTAGTAGATACACTACTTATATAATATAAGTATATTCTTTTTTTTAATAATTCTTTTTAAGTTTTTAATAAAGTATTTTATACTACTTTTTTAATTATCTTAAAAATATCCTACTTATTCTTTTTTAATAGAGGTACTATTTATATATATTAGTAGTATAGTAGTAATATATATTTAAATTATATTATAGTATATATATATATATTACTTTATACCTTCTTCCTTATTATATAATATTTTATATAATATAGATTTATATACTTACTCTAGTATATTCTTATATATCTTAGATAATATAAATCTTATTAATAGTTTTAGAGTCTTTTAGTTAAAAAGTTTTATCCTTACTATTTTTTCTTTTCTTATTAATTTATAGTTAATTTAGGTTTATATTCCTTATTATAGTTTACTTACTTTTAATTTAAATTATTTTCTTAATTTTACTCTTATCTATTCTAAGCTTTTGTATCTTAATTTAGTCTAAGTTATTTATTTCTTAATTCTTAGGACTTATTATAATATCTGTTATATTTATTCTATTTTTTAAGTTTTATTATTACTAGTAAGAGTATACTATCCTATATTTTATATAAAACCCTTTATAAGTAGTATTCTTATTAATTAAATATAGTTATTAAATCTATAACCTTTTTATTTTCCTATTTTAGATTTTTTAATAGTTTATTAATTTCTTCTTCTAAGTCTTTAATAGTTTCTCTTAAAGTTTTTACCTTCTTAAGTAGTCTATTAAGTTCTAGATTATCTTATTTAAGTAATAATTTACTATTTTTTTAAATCTTATTCTTTCTATTAATAAATCTTTTTATTATATTATATTAAGGTCTTAATACTATATTCTTTAATCTATAATCTTTAGTAAAGTAGCTTAATTTATTATAACTATAGTACTTTAATACTTTTTTATTTACCTCTTTCTTTAGCTTTCCCTATATAGTTTTCTTCTTTATTATATTAATTTCTATTAAAGTTAATTTATATAGGTTAAGTACTTTTTTTTATAGTTAAAGTTAAAGTTTTTTTAAACTAGTATCCTAAAATACTTAATTAAGTAACTCTTCTATTATATCTTTTTTTATAACTCTTTTAAAGAGATTATTATTAATCTTAATAACTTTTTTTAAAAATATATTAAATATTTTTAATATTACTCTAAACCTTATAAGTTTATCCTTAACTTATTTTTTTAACTCTCTTCTATATATTATTATAAGTGTATTATTATCTTATTTAGTTTTAATTATATATTATTAAAACTAAGTTATAAACTTTATTATAAATTATTTCTATTTAATATATTAAATAACTTATATTACTTAATTAACTTTATTAGATAATATAAATATTTTCCTTAATTCTATTTTAAAGTATATAAAACTTTTTATTTATTATATTATTTTTAGTATATTACTTAAGTTATTTAAGTACTTCTATAAATATAGTTATATTTATTTCTATATATCTTTATATAAAAAGATAATTATAATTATTATATAGTTCTTAACCTATACTAATCTTTTATAGAAATAAAGATATAACTATACTTATATTATTTATTCCTTAAATATATTTATTTCTTTATAATAAAGATTAAGTTTTATAATCTTAATACTTCTTTTTTATTTATTATTAATATTATAATACTTAGTTTAAGTAGTCTTACTTAAAGTTAATTAAACTATACTTCTTTAATTTAATAAACTTATATTTAAGGGTATTTAGAGTATTATAAACTAATATTATATAAGATTATTCTAAAGATAAGTAATTAATTAAAGTAGAGAAGTAAATAATTAAGTATAACTTTATATTACTTAATAATATAAGATTAAATCTTTAAAAATTAAAAGTAACTATTAGTTTAACTATAAAATTAAATATAAAAAGATTTGAATTATGTATATAAGAGCCTTAACTATATAAATAAAAAAAGTCATTAAGATTATTTAGTTTAATAAATTTAATTTATAAACTATTTAAACTTTTTAAACTTTTTATAATTTATATAATTTATTTAATAAACTATTTAAATCTTAAGATTTAAATAATTTAAACCCTAAACTATTTAAACCTTTACGTAACTTCTTACTAAGTTTATTTTTAAATATACGCTCCTCCCTTATATAGTACATTATAACTATTAGGTTCTAACATAACTAAGTAAGTTTTTATTCCTCTTAGCTTAAAATTTTAATTTCTTAATATTAATATATAAAATTTTAGAATATTATATAAAATTTATATATTTCCTATAAGGGCTAGTATGATCTCCTAGGGACGCAGGGGTCTCCGTACGGGCCTACAGGGCTTCTAGGGCTTCCAGGGCTGCGGTCCCCGAATTGCTGATGTAGGAACACCTAGGATCAGCCAAGAGCACCCAGGCTCGCGCGATGCTCACCCGCATCGCCCGAGAAAGAAAGCGGCGCTCACCTTAGACCCAGTGGGACGATGGGGTTGGGGCGGTTTTTGGTCCAAGCTAAAGTCGATAAAAATCTGCACCAGAGCCCAGACAGCGAGTGAACCAATCGCAATTGTTGAAATTTCCAGCCCCTTTTAGGAGCGCTAAAGCTAGCCCCTGTATTTTGTGTAATATAATGCCGTGCATCCCCCAAGTAATCAGTCATCGCACTCTACTTCCCTGATAGTAAAGCATGGCCAATGATTTACTAGCTCTAGGGCTACCAGACCGCTATAATGAGTCACCCTCTTGCAGAATCACCCTCAATGCTTTACGGAGTAGCATATGGGGGCGCGATTGAAATCTTCGGTCTTAGCATCTACTCGGAGGTAGCGAGGGGTATAATATGGAGAGTACTCCGTACAAGTATTTGCATCCCAACCCTACCTTCTATCTCCAGATACATCGCCGGGTTTCTTCCATTCATTGCTTATCAACAATATCTTGCAAGCATAGTCAATACCAATCGTTAGTTTGATTAGTCGCTCATTGGATCAATCGTTTGGCGCAAAAATATGTTAGCGACAGAAGCAACAGCAACAGCATCAGCGGCATCAATAACGGATGCGGACCTTCCCCAGGTAGAGTTCAGTTGTACGAAATGCCTTGCGATTTTTGACAGCATTGAAGTAAAGAGAACGCATATGAGAGAGGATTGGCAGTGAGTGAATTTGCTAGGAGTGGAATAAGCAGGATGATTGACGGAAATAGTGTCTACAACTTCAAACGCGGCATGGCTTCGTTACCTCCTATATCAATCACGGTGTTTCAAGAACAAGGGCTCGCTTCTGATTCTGGAAATGACGAGAAAGATGAATATTTACTATTTCAGCGGTCCTGCAATGCATGTGAGCAACACTACACGAATCCAAAAGCATGGCAAACACACCTCACGTCACGAAATCATGTGCAGAAGACTGCTGAGATAGACTCGGAAGCCTCCTTCTTGTCTGATGAGTCTCCGCCAAGCACTCTCCCTTTAAATGGACACGAGGAAGTTCAATTAGCCGACATGAAAGAAAGCTTCAGCCCATTTCGATGTTTATTTTGTAATTTCGAATCTGCATCCATGGATTACAGTTTAACACATATGTCACATTCACACAGCTTTTTTATACCCGACGCCGAATATATCATCGATATGGAATCGTTTCTTAGCTACCTCTTTGCCCTTGTATCAGTATTTCATGAGTGTCTATCTTGTGGAAGCTCAGAAACTACCAAGTTCGGAGTTCAAGCTCACATGCGTGGGAAGGGCCACTGCAATGTAGATTTTGAGGATGACGAACATGACTTCGAGCAATTTTATGACTTCTCTGGGGATATGGACGATGAGGGAAACCAGCCAAAGACGAAGCAGACTCTGGTTCCCAATGAAGATGAGCTTCGTCTGCCATCAGGCAAAATTTTGGGTCATCGTTCGCGTGCTCGACTTCGTCAGGATCTTTCCCACCATCCGTCATCTTCATCATCCTTTCGCCAGCAACCCCGTACTGAGACAGTGTCAATGGAGTCAACGGATCGAAGTTTAGCTATGAGAGCTGGTACATCGACGAGCTTAGTTGGAGTGCCAGCGCCTGAACGTCGAGCTCTGATTGCAATCGAGAAGAAAATGGAGAAGATGGAGACGAGGGAGAAGACTAAGTACCAACATGTAGTGGAGAAGGGCGGAAATCAGCAGAAGCGGTATAAAGTAGCAGGGATTGGGAAGAAGCAAGGCGGGTTGGAAAAGAGATTGGGGTAAATTTGAAGCATTAAGTCATAGGACAGGTTAGTGCTCCTCTAATGATGAGTCGAAATACGGCCGACGTGTATGCCTAAAGCTTTCACCTGGCCCCTAAGCATGCCCCCCAAAGTACACACCCTAAGCATGCCCTTGTGATCATACCCCAAGGTACACGCCTTAGAAAAGGCGCCTTGAAAAGCTTGCGTAAAGTGTAATGATAAATATGTGATTAACTAAGGGTTCACTTATTTTACGTAATACCAATTAACTAATCGACGCTTAGGGGATGGGAGAAAATAGCCCTTAATCTAAATATCAAGGCCTCGCTTATAGTAACTTGCATCGCTCGCTAAGCTTAGCCGTGGTCCTAGGGTGCAACAGAAGCCCCCTTTTGTAGCCCCAAAGCAGGTATCGCTTAGGCACCCCCTCTAAAGGGCTGAATTATTGATATGCTAACCTCGTTAGCAGGGTAAATTAAGATTGATGTTGTCAACTTCTGTACTTTGGCTTAATTCTGTTGGCGCATCGTCTTCGTCCCCATGAATAGATAATTGCCCAATTTTCCCACAATACCGCAGGCTAATACGATCACGTTCTATATATAAGGAATATACTAACAAGTAGAACTGATCAACGAAGGGAATATTAGAAGAATTTCGTGGCCAGCCATTGCCTGAACGCTGTGGAACCACCGCTAGAATTACATCGGGTGATGCGGTTGGTCATCGAAGTTAGATGACAGCAAAAGTGGGCGAAACTGTATACTACCAACGTTCGAGGACTAGAAAAGCTTACGTACTCCATGAAGGCATTGTACACGGTTCAAACTTGCTCAGTTGTGCGGGTGCTGGTGCCGGCTTATAACATCCACGGAGAATTTGAGTATGTCGATTAGCGCGTCTTAAACAAATTTCTCGTCCGCATGTACATTGTCTTCGATCGCGAGATATATCGTACTCGTCGGTGATAGTAAGGTGAATAGAATTGGGCCCTGGACTAGACCTGTGAAACACCAACACCTGAACAGGATAATTTCAAAAAGTCTAGTTCACGCAAACACGAGGCGATGCTTTTCCTTCTCTTCCTATATGTACCCTCTCCATTCCTTGCGTCTTTTGCTTCCATAGACGTATAAAACCGCCGCCCATGCACCCTGTTAATCTGTTTTTCCTGTTGAAAGCATACGCTTCGAGTTGCGCTTTGCAACTCTTACTCGACTACATCAAAAGCTTAGCACACCATATGTTCTTGAGAAGACCTTTACATGAGCATTAGGACCTTAGGTAAGGAAATTTTTATTGGCCTGGACAAAGTATGATCAAGAAGATGGCTCCTATCTGTCGATCCGAACCCAACACCTCTGAGAATGGCATGCACTACCTCCACCGTGCTAACTTCCCTGCCATCTGTAACATGGTCAAAGGAGCCGACTACGCTGGTTATGCCGTAGCCTTGAAAGAAGCACAAGGCTGCGGCATCGATGATTCAAATACGTGGACTGATAGTTGTCGATCTGCTCAGGTCATCACTATCATGCGACCGACCCGACTAACTGAAGTGCCTTGTCTTGTAGATGAAAGCGTAAGTATGGTTTTGGAGGCGGGAATTTCCCCCTGATGACCAAGGAGAAATTTCACGTCGAGGTATTCTTATTCATAAGGCAACCTCAGTGCGTGGAAGAAAGCCTGTAAGAAGAAGATGGGAGGGGAGACAGCGGGTATGTGGACGGGCATATGGTCGGACAACAACTGCTAGTGAAAGAAAAACCTTGTTCCTGGGGGGCAATGAGCCTTACTGGTCGCTAGGAAACCTATTGAATGATGTGAGGATTCAAAAGGACTGAGCTCTAATCATAACAATCAGAATAGAGCCAAATTATATGCCTATCTTGAAGTTTCGGGAATAGGCATTCACGATCTTCAATGTAGGCGAAGCTGTGCATCGAAAAGCTTTCCGTGTAGTGGTCTGTCCTTAGCCACTTTTGCGACCAAACAAAGCCGAAAAACTGCCTAGAGCCACCAACACGCAGTTACCCAGCGCCGAGCCAGTCTTGATAGACCGAGCTTTCTCCTAACTTCGATTCTTCTCACTGCGTGTCCACTAGCCTGATTCTCTTTCTCTGCAGAACGTCATGCGAGCTTTACCATGCATGCCAACTACCCATGAGTATTAAGCTTATAGGCGATTGATAGACGCATTTGGTGCACCTTCATGGGAAGACGGGCTGTAGCCTATGCCTACCCCCAACAACCTCTCAATATTTGGACTTAGCGTCAGCCATCTAGCCCGACTCAAGCTATCGAAGCAGCTTTTGGTGCTTGGGTAACAACAAGCCAAGGAACATAGCCATCGCTATCGTGGTAGCTTTCTCAGCCTGATCTGATTCATTTCTTGAGCCATCCTTCCTCGGGATTAACGATACCTTGCGGGTCTGGGATTCTTTCAACAGGGTGGAACGGTAGCTCGGTTGCTATAGTTACGAAAGAGAGTCCTTGCATTGGGCCTGGATATGCCTCACAATCTTCTGAGTCACTATCA
Source organism: Cladonia metacorallifera KoLRI002260 (assembly GCA_000482085.2). Taxonomy (NCBI): domain Eukaryota; kingdom Fungi; phylum Ascomycota; class Lecanoromycetes; order Lecanorales; family Cladoniaceae; genus Cladonia; species Cladonia metacorallifera. Next base: position 1,262,163 of record KI911109.1, read on the forward strand.
TCATAGAGACAGGCTGTAAGACCGGGAATTACTGTTGGTTCTGGCATAATTGTGCTCGTTTCGAGCGTCTTATAACAAAAAGCCGGATCGCCAACCCCATCAATAAAGCACAGCGATTCCACAGCCATCGTCGGTTCCAGAACTGGCTTGACAGTGCTTATGGGAACGAGTGGTTCCGTGTATCCAGGAGAAGGGGCAATACTGGATGCTATACTTGGTTCTTGGACAGCACTAGTAGCTGCGACTAGTCCCGGGGTTATGGAAAGAGGGACTATACTGATGGCCGTTGGATCAGCCGTTAGGGGTGGATTAAATGTACAAGGTGCTCCGCTCGTGCTAAATGGCAGAGGTATGGTTGGCCAGTTCGCAGGGACAGGAAATGTGAGGGCGTCTATCTGATACTCTGCGTTAAAATTGGAAATGAAGGCGGCGTAATTATTGACTATCTTTTGGCCTATTTTCGGCTTATTTGGATTGTATAGTGTTGGGATAGCGGAACTCAAGCTTGAGGCGGTGCTGGTGATCAAAGCATTCTGAGCAGCAACCTTGCTTGTGATCCAAGTCTTATACTTGAAACATTTGGTCAGCACCAATATAGACTAGAACACATGTGGGGACTGACGGCACTAGCCCAGATCGCTTGCACGGGCGATCCTGCTTTGTTCAGGATTGGACTGCAAGACCGAGAGATGAGTTCGTCAATGCCAAGGAATGCCTGGTAGATGCGAGCATTTGTATTTTCGAAAAGAGAAGAGATCACCGGATTGCTGGCAATAGACATGACTACGGCGAGGTTGGCAAGCGACTGCTGGTAAGCGTTCGCATTGTTGTCCGAGCCGACACCGGCGAGTCCAGGGTTCCAAAACTGCAAGTATGTCAGCAGAGGCCCGAAGGAAAGAATGGCCATATGGATGTAGCATTCAATATAACGCGAGGCCTCGGTGCTTAAAATCGCGAAAAGAGTGACTTACAGCGCCCTTGAGCCTATTGAGCGCGGCATCCATGCCTAGGAAATCAGGATTGTCATAGGACGGTAATTGTGCGAAAATGGTATTGAGCCTTGTTCCGACTCTCCCCACATCAGCAACATTGAAAAGAGTAGTAACGTCGTCGCAGGTGATGCCTGTCCCTGGAGCGATTTGTGCGGCGAAAAACTCGTCCAGTAGACTGACTTCGTAGACATGGTCAATCTACACCCCTTAGGTATCAGTATCCATGGTATTGAACTCAACAATAGCATTACAGCTCACATTAACACTTTTCTTCGAACCACCAAGTGCCCATGGAGCAGGTTGACCATTAACTTGGTAGCTTGCAATTTGTTGAGTGTCGAAAAAGGTCCAACCGGGAGCTGCGCACGAGCCTTGGGGCGGTTGTGTAGGTACGGCCCAATAAGTGGCAGTGGCATAGAATGCGGCCATAATGGGGGCTGGAGTAGCAGGGGGCTCATTGTTCGCCACGGAAGCCGGTCCCGGGTAGGCTGGCTTTTGTGTATATCGTGAGACGGCGCATGTCCTACCTGCAACAAGGATTGTAACTACTTCATTGCCACTGCCCGCTCGTTTTGCGTTGTAGAATCTCCCTCCCAGCTCTCTTTTCATAACATCATCTACATTATCAAGGGCATTTGGGGTTGCTGTGGGGTTGTAATCGAAAGTCGGACAAACGTCGCATGACGAACAGCTAGCTGTTGACATCTGCCCGCTTGAAGCCGGGGCACTTAGAGTAAGCGAGCTTCTAGAAAGCGTGCTTGAAGTCAGGGTGCTCAAGAACAGCGTACTTGAAGAGGCTGTGCTCGAAGGCTGGGTGTTCGACGTCAGTGTGCTTGAAGCCGGCGGGTTTAAAGTCTCTGTGGTCGAAGGTTGCGTATTTAATGTCTGCGACCGTGAACCTTGCGGTTCCGCGGGCTCATCTCCAGGTTCACCGTTTGGGCCAGATCCTCCTTCAACCCCCGAACCCGGGAATAGCCCCCCTATAGGTACTATCGGAGGGGGAATAACCACACCACCAGCTCCAATGGTCACTGGAGCAGTCACCGTCGTACGAAGACTGTTAGCCTCCGTTTCAATGATCGGCAAAGTCTCTATTGTTGGTGTGATGAGAGTCAATAGTGAGGAAATAGTTGCATATGCGTTGAGTGATGAAGGAGTCGTGATTGCTGTGCTAGACTGGCTCGTAGATGCAGTCGTGGTGAACGAGGGATTTTGTCCAGTAGAAGCTGGAGAAGCTTGGGAATGCTGAGTAGCTGAACTTGTGTTGCTTACTGAATTGACCGTCAATGCCGAAGAAAAAGAAGATTTTGTTGAAGGGGAAGAATGCTGCGAGTAATTAGATGATAGATTGATGCTTGTGGCGAATGGCGTTCTACTCAATGTAAGAATGGAATTGGGGAAACCAGCAGTGTTGTGAGATAGCGTCGGAGACGGAACACTAGGTACTAAGTCTGTTCTTTTGGTACTTTGGGCAGAAGAATTGGACTTGGGACTTGATAGACTGGTATTTACGGTGGAAGAAATTATGATGCTCGAGGGTAAGGGTCGAGAGCCTGTGCCTTGGATAGATTCTTGAGTAGAAAGATTTCCCCGCAGAGATGGCCTGTTCCTCAAGGTCTCGCTGGCATAATTTAGGCTTCCGGTGCTTAACGTTGGCACGGCGCTGTTGTGAGGGACGATAAATCCCAAAGCTGCCGTCCCGCTCCCAGCAAAGGTCATCAAACTTGAACTCGCATTCAGAGCATGCGTTGTCACAACGGAAGACGCAAGACGTGAATTATTCCCGGCTACGGCTGACGTTGATAGAGGAGCAAGACTAGATAGCAACGGCTGGACGCCTTGGAAAGGCGTTGAAATTTTGTTAGCATGTTGGATTAACGGAGATGGGGGCACAGTTGTAGGAAGCCGGCCCAGAGTGTTTCCCAAAACATTGGAACTAGCATTGCGGCGAAAAGTGGGTGACGATGGTTTAAAACCTGTTGAAACTGCCCGCCGAGTCTCATCGCTGATGCGAGGGGCTGAATTGTTCCCAGGAGCCGTTGGGAAAGGTGGCGTGGCTGTGGAATAGCGATATGAAGAGCCTGTCCTGGATTCGAAAGACGAATTAATTCGAGAGAAAATTGGGAAATAGGGACCCAAAGTCGACAGTTGAGATTGACGTGAACCGGTAATTGTCAACCCTATACTGCTTCTTGAAGTTTCAGGTACCATAGGAGCTGCTGACACACACAATGTGCAGAATGCAAGTCTCCCAGAACCAGACGTTGTTCCTTGATCACAAGCACAATTCGAAGTCCTAGAAGCTCCTAAGGTAGATGCTGAATAGTTCCATGAGCCGACAGTCGCTGTGAAGGACCCACGTGCCCCAGTCCTAGGATTAGATACATCATGGTAGGAGTTTGTAGAGACAATATCAGCAAAAGCTAGATCTATAGCCACCAGTGACAACAGCCAGGACAGGAACATGAAGCATAGATGGGGAAACATGTTTGCAACCCTGTATTACAAATTCATTCAAGAAAAAGCTGCCGTTGAGAAAGGAGATGAACATTTATATCAGTGACTGCGTAACCCGTCCCATACCGTGAGGACGGCCCGCTGCCGTGTCCACATCTACCGTCCATTTCAGCTATGGCTGCGATTGAGAAGTGTGGCGCCGAGATCGATACCACATTAAACTCATGAGTTGACGGTAATCTTCGCCGGCATGTACAAAAGAGGGTAGCGCAAGGGCTTATGCAATGCATTGTCCTTTGATTTCCAGGATCATCTGTCCGAGGCTGGATGATGACAAGAGTGTGGGCCAAAAGTTATGTGCTGGATGTTTCAAGTATAGGGCTTTTGGCCCCCAGTCGCATGTCGCATATATTAGGCCGCACTAAACGGGATCTGCATAGCTTTGTAAAGCCAAGTCTTTTGCGGAGTTGACAACCCTCTGGATATCGTCCAAAGATCCCGCGTTCGAAACGAAACTATTCAAGACTATTACGGGAGTATCATGAGTTTGGATAAGCTGTTGAGGCCGTATCACAAAGCCCGCTCGTGGGTTACCTGCTTTCTTTGTCAAGGCTGTCCAATGGATGCGTCCAGACTCATATAAAGAATCGAATTCACGTCCCCTAGTGCAATTGTAGATTTTAAGATACTTGTGCTCCACGGGTCATGGATTTAGGCACAAATACCAAAAGACATAGTGAGACACTATACGAACCCGTTCGATTGAAACACTCGCAATACCATCGAAACCAATGCCAGCTATCGAAACTTGGAGTCAGCTCCGGAAATATGCCGAGACTTTTGGCGGACAACATTAGACTTGTCAACGGGTCACCACATCTGCAAGGTATTAGTCGTTTATGCATGGCGTTGTTCAATTCGTGGCTTGTAACGATCAGCTTCAAAACGGTGTGAAAAGTACAAAGAATTTCTGAGGAAAACAGGAGCATCAGATCTGAGTCGATCGAGTGTGATGGCGTATAAGCTTGCAAAGGTCTTAACCGTAGTTTACTGGGCTAGCAGATGAAGTCCATAATCGCGAACACAGCGGTATCAATGACTTGAAACTTACTATAAAGTCGCTCTAGGCAATCTTTGTTGAGGGACTGATCAATCCGACATAGTAACGTTCGGTTATAGGAAGGTTAGATTTAGTATTATTTGGGCACTCACCGTACCAGTAGCAATGCTTTTTCATGCAAAACAACTCTCTGCGGCACAACTTCCTTTGTACTAGGCTTGATAGTGCTGAGCTGGGTGCAGTTCGAGAACAGTAGCAACTGCTTTTCAGGCGCGGCTTGTGACGGGTCTTCTGCCCCCAATTTTGTCATGATTTGCCCTCATGGCCCCCACGCTCCTGAAAACATATCTACTGTGCAAGCCGAAACCTCGGAGTCGCAGCGTGTTAGACACTGCGAGTGACAAACGGATTTGTTGGTAGATGGTAGAGGCGTCAATGTCGCGAGAGACTTCAAAATATCAACCGGAAAAAGCTGTATTTTACCGAACCAACCTGTACCTAAGGACTAGAGAGATTCACCGCTTGAATGAAAGATACCTATCCACTGAGTAGCCCGGCTGGACCTCAAGCTGATGAAGCAACCCCTGAAGATACTTTAAAGCCAAGAAGATCAGAGATTACCTACACCATGTTCTTAGAATATCTTTCAAGGGGATTTTTTGAAGCCCGCTTTAGCATCTTCAAAGTTCAGCCCTATGAGACGTAAGCCCTTAATCGGCCTGGGCCGCGCTGGATTAGGTAATATAAGGTACTTCGTAGTTCTTCGGGGCAATATACCACTAAGCTGCTTAGCCCTGTCAGCCTCCCAGCCATCAATTCGCGAATCATCTCATCTACAAGCGAGCCAAGCTCTCAGCTGATCACCAGTACCTCGAATGCTCACCAAAGTACCCCAAACAATCGTAACGTCTCTCTCGTGCGTTTTCGCATCATCTCGTCTCGGGAGCCATGTCCTGGTTCGACCTTAATCCTCCCCGCCAGTCCTCCTCCCGCACCCACTCCCACCACAACGGCACTAAACAGTCCTCAAGCAATGACCGGGGCTATTTCTATGCAGCTTCCTCTTCATCTCGCGGTACAGGCCGTGCCCGCCCTCGCGACGGTTTCATCAATCGCATGGTCTACCAGATAAGACGCTACCTACGCCAATTGTACGACTATGCGCGGAGACATCCTGTAAAATTACTTATGATGATTTTGCCCTTGCTTACGGGTGGGGCCCTGGCGGGAGTATTGGCCAAGTTCGGAATCAGATTGCCGGCGGGGTTGGACAAGATCGTTGGGGGAGCGGTTGGGAGCCATGGTGGTGGGGGCTTCGGTGGCTTTGGGAAAATGGGGAGCCAGTTTGGTGGGCCAGGCGGGGGAGGAGTTGAGGGATTCATGAAGATTGCTAAGATGTTTGTCTGATGGGGGAGGGTTTCCATCTTTGGGTCCATGAGCTGTGCTGAGAGCAGCAATTGATTGCGTCAAGGAGGCGACATCACTTTTGGATAACACCTGTACAATCATGATTTTGTAAAGCTCTGTCGACCATTGTGGTCATGTTGTGGCTGGGCAATCTATAATGTAAGGTCTCATGAAGTGGGTATATACGTGGAGAGTCAAACCCTCAGCCAAAAAGGGTGATCAAGGATGCCCGGAGACTTGGACTTCAATATTCGGCAGATCCGTGACAAAGGGACGTGTATGTCAAAGTTCGAATGACGAGTTTCTCCCTGTCAACGTTCTTAACAATGGACTCCATAGTCTCAACCAATGGTGACAGAACACAAAGAATTCCTCAGGAGACAAGTACGACGCGGGCTTGTACCCAATATGGTTGTTTCGCAAACGGTGGACCAATATGAAGGGTCGTGTATTAAGGCGATTGGAAGACGCTTTCTATAGGGAGGTTCGCATGCGTTTGGGGTATTGGAACATTTGAATATCCTCTGTAACTTTGCGTAGCTAAACTTCCATGGATCACGCATGCAATTTGCCTTTTTTCTTTCCTCGCTTCCGAGCTGAGCCATTTGGTAACGCCTGTGTGTCCACCTCATCGGTCTCCTCATTATTGTTTGATCCAAGACCTGCGATATCAGCCTGTTCATGATCTACTTGAACACCAGTGATCCAGCTTTTGAGAGTAGAGTACGTCCAAACAGGCAGCCGGAACAGAACGGTTTGCCCGAAGGTTGGTTGAGGTAGCTCATCAGGATCCAGCAGAAATTCGTGCTTAGTACCATTCTCATCTTCCTCTTCGAGATATACATTACCTAACGAATCCACGACCATGACCTTCCCATTAGGTGCTTGAACCTTCCTTCGCGCACCTTGGGGACCATGATCCGACTCAATGTCAACCGGTGTACTTGTACCGCTTCGTTTAGCTACTTTGCCCTTCTTGTCCTCCTTCTTGTTCTCTTTTTCTTGCATTCGCTTTTGTCTTCGATTGAGCACAGCAGCCCCATTCTCTCGTTCGAAATTTTGAGAGGGTGGAGTCACAGTCGCTCCAGCCATGGCTCTATCAACGCCTGGAATACCTCCGATTCCCGAGTCGTCACCCCAAGCTGCTTTTCTCGAGTCTTGAATCAATTGCTTCACGAAGGTCCTCTGCCTCTTCCAGCCGAGGTACATGGCTCCATAATGTACTAGGCCTCCCCCAAACGCAAAGAGACCCACAAGCACAGTGCCAAGGCCTGGGCGAAATCGTGCGTAGTAGTATCCAGTACCTCGCCAGCTGGGAAAGCCATTGCTCAGAAAGTAGTCGTATCTCTCACGACTAGATCCCTTCAAGATCTCTGTTATTACGCCAAGTCGAGCATAGCGTTCGCTTGCCTTCTTCACCTCCGCCTGGATTTCCTTTTCCGAGGGAGTTTTGTTGACATGCACACTGGGTTTGTTCTTCTGCCCCATCTTCGGCTTGGATGTTGCTTTTGCTCTCGAGGCAATGAAGGACTGCTTGGCCTTGTCTGGATGCATCCTTCTGGACATAGTTCTATAGGCTTTACTGATTTCATCTTGGGAGGCGCTGGATTTTACGCCCAGGAAGTCTGGAATTTTGAAAGTGGTCAGTGACTGCTTATTATTGTACTGATTCCAGCCTCACCGTAAAATGTCACTTCTTTGCCCTCTGTAGCTTCTAGCTCGTCTCTTAATCTGAATATCTCGTGATCTTCTTTCGTGAAGCTAGAGACAAGGCCCAACAGAGCACTGGAGGCAAGTATAATATACAGACATATCCTCATTGTGTAAAAGTGTGTCGGTTATATTCATGCGTCTGTGCCTGAAGCTACGGAAGGTCTGATGGCCTCGGTATCTTAGTGTCTTCCCGTCAGTCGCTTGTGATAGTCGTGGTCCCAATCAGGGAAGTGTGCATGTGGGGGGGGGCACAAAAGCGGGAAATGTCGGTGCCAAATAGGACCAGCTATTTAAGAAGACGCCATACCCATCAACTGATAAAATTACTTCTATGAGCCCTAGAGCAGTTCAAAAATGTGGAAGTTGCTTGGGGGGTTCAGCACGATGCGCTAAACCAAGTATATTCAAGGCTGAGGACCCCTGTCCACTTCCGATGGGCTCCGTCTAAATTTGATCTCTAAAGTCTCTCGGCAAAGCTGTTCTTCTCCTTCGTCCTTGAGAATACCTATATGGCTGTGAATTCCTTCACATTTCCAACACGATCCTTCTAGCCGTTCGCTACAACTGTAATTAAAGTTTGTACGGAGATCCTTCCTATCTGACCCCAGTTCTGACCCACATGCTTATAGGAACACACGCTCTCTCCCCCTTTATACCGTAAAGCGAAGCGATTCCAGGTCGCAATCAGTCATCAGTACTCGGCGCCCGGCAATGTCCCGAATCAACATTCCCATTGAGGCTCTGACCTCCCGCCTCAATATTGGTTCTCGGTTCGATAGCGTACGCTCGCAGTCCATAGGCACAAGATTTGCCAACCTCAAGCCTATTTCTGAGTTCCTTGATTTCAAACGATTATCCAAGCCTGCCACTTTTGGTGAGGTTCAGAGCAGAGTCAATTTCAACTTGTCATACTTCTCGAGCAACTACTTCGCAGTAGCCCTTATGCTCACCATCTACAGCCTGCTCACTAATATGGCTCTGTTATTCGATATGGGTTTCATGGGCGCCGGGCTCTTTCTTATCAAGAGATTGGATGGTCGGGATCTTGAATTAGGCTTTACTCGTCTGACATCGTCGCAATTGTACACCGGGCTCTTCATAATTGGTGTCCCACTCTTCATTTGGGCTTCGCCCATCTCAACAGCATTGTGGTTGGTTGGAGCCATCGGCGTGTCAACGCTTGGTCATGCATCGTTCATGGACAAACCGATCGAGACAAGTTTTTCAGAGGAGGCGGTCTAGGTGGTCGGCCGCGAACTCCAAAAGATTCGCCCTTATGGGGAAGACCATCAGGGGCTCGTCCGGGGAAAGGGAGAAGTGGTTCAGGCAGGCATACACAGCGATGGGAGGAGGATAGACGAGTCGAAGAATTAGAAAGTGATGAAGATGATGGGCAAGGCGTTGGTTTAGATGGGGCGTTTGTTAGTGATCGATTGAATTTTACAGGTGCAGATTTAGGTCGCCGTTCTCAACGTCGAAAGGACTCTGATTACTCGGAATCCGAGCAATCTTCTGAGAGAAGCGATATTTCCGAGGACGGAGCTGGCAGGACTATGCAACTAGCTCTCAGGAATAAGGAAGAGTTACTTGTGCAGAGGGCTCTTCAACGCATACGTCGTGCGCAGATGTTGGGAAAGACTAACGTTAAGTTGACGCAACCTGAGCTGGATGCACTGCAACGCAAGGGACGGAAAGATCAAACTCTGGAGCAACAGATAGCTGGAAAGAGCTCATCATCACATTCGAGAGTCATTGAACGGCGTCGGAGTAGTGGCCAGTCGAGCAGTACGTCGAAGGATCAAACGTCGGGCAAGCGAAAGAGCAAAAGATACCTTTCAGGCTACGAGGATGAGAGCTCATCCGGTTCTAGAAGGGCTACACCCCCTGGAATCCTTGCATCCAGCTCCACGGGAGTGCTTGCTTTCTCGCCTCTCGGTTACTATCCACCGTCTACTATACCGCAAGGTAGATCATTGGGCTCAAGTTCACGTTCAGCAAGCTCCCACAGCCAGGCGCGAGACTCACCACCCATCCCTCGCTCAGGGAAACAGCGATACTCTTCGGGCCCCGATGCTCCGCAAGCTTCTCACAAACCGCGTTCTCCATTGTCTTCGCGGAGTTTACCAGATGATCCGAATTGGACGCCTCGATCTCGATCTTCTTCATCAGCTACCACACAAGCTTATCCGGCAGATGGCTACTCCTATCAAGTCTATTCGCCTCCTATACCTCAAATGCCAGCTCACTACAGTCAGGGTCGTCGGATCGTGTCAAATCCCCAACCAGACGTACATTATCCTAGGATTAGGGGTGAACCGCGCGCCCACCCATCTGAGTCTTCCTTGCAACGGGGGGGACAACCTAACCGGGTTACTCCGAATGTAACTGATAGCGAGGATGACACCGATAGTGACGATGATGGAGACGACGGGGTACAAGTTAATGTGGCGTCTTATGGATCGGGTTATAGTGTTAGTGATCGTCCTGATGGCTTTGCCAAAGAGAGGCAGAGGAGAGGACCACGGTGACTGGACTTGGAGTTCGGGGGTCTCGACTGGGGAATGGGGCGCCGGCGCATCGAGACTATGGTATTTATAGATTTACAGGTACGATCATGGATAATATAATGCCTTTCACATCACCGTTGCTTCAGCAAAACGTTTCTGATCCTCGCCTGCATTTCATCATCAACACTTATTCGCCTCAGATAATTCTCTACGCCACCATATACCTCCTTGACATGGCCTACCACTCCCTCAACCCAATCTGACGGACAATCCGCAAAGTCTTCTGTGAAGCCCACATCCTTCATCTCTCCTACTCTCTCCTCCCTCTCACTCACTAATTCCCTCTCACTAGCCATATAGTCCGCATTGATGATATCGGACGGTACCTTACACAGGAGTAGTAACAACAAGACCACCAGACCTGTCCGGTCTTTACCTTGCGTGCAATGAACGAAGATCGGATAATTACCTGCATCAGCGAAAATTGCAAATATCGCACGCATTTCAGTCGTGCCATGGTCAAGACTATCTGTGCCCAACCCTATCAACCCTCGTGGGACCATGACTTCCTCCGCCAGAACCCTAATGGCTTCAATTCTATATCCCATCGCCATATACGAGACCACTCTCGCGAGATTGGACCAGGACAGCCGCCACAACAACGCACGCGCAAAGGCTCCCCCATTTAGATTGATTTCATGATAGCTAAATCCGTCGATTTTGGTGGCTTCGACAGTAGAAGACTCGGTGTGAAGCGCCGCGACTGGAGTGGATACTTTTGCGTTGCGTTTGTTAGCTTGACTTAAATGTTCGGTTGCAGACCGCAGGTCTATTATGCTTCTGATGTTGTAGGTCTCGCTAAGGGATTTTCGGTCTTGATAAGAAGCTTCGTCAGGGCGCGCACCGCGATAGAGGAGGCCTGGAGTGAGGAGGGGGGATGAAAGGAGGATGTTGATTGTGCGGCCAACGTCACGGAAATTAAGTATAGATTTGAGGGGCGTGGAGGGGACCTTTTGGGTTTGGCAGGGCATTGGTGCTCCTTGGCTACGGTGGCTACCTCCAAGGAAGAGGGCGCCGTTTGGACTAAATAGGAGGACATATGAGGTTTCTGATGCTTTGATCATGAATAGATCAGCTTAAGAAAACAATTGAGTTCAGGGGGACATCAATTGCGTTCCTGAGTGCCATGTCAATAAACATTGACAAGGGAGTGGAAGATGAGGGTAATGTGCAGCCTGCCAGGGTCTAGCCCCGGAGTAAGTAAAGGACGTGAATGAATAATGGGATGGATGGCATACTAATGTAGGTCACAGTCGAACGCCCTTGAACACGATGTTGCCGCTTGCCGTGTTCTGGGCCTTGAAATAGTAGTGATGCTAACTCAATGAATAGTAAACGATAAAAACAGGTGATGCTGTATATGGATGAGCTGATATCCCAGCTTAACTGCTTTAACGCGCCTCAACGTCATTCCACTGCACTAGCGGCTGTCTTGGACTTAACGCAGTACGGGCAAAGGAGAGAACCCTGCCAGCTTGCCCACCTCTGACTTCATCCGTCATTACTACCTCTACCCATACTCTCCATTTGCCCACCCCATCCTTCACGAATCTCTCTTAGCTGTCCAAGCGCAGTTGTCGTATGCTCTGCCTCGCTGGCTTCGAATTGCTGTAAGCAGGAACACCCCGACTGGGTCTGCTGGTCGCGACATGACGTCCACCAAGTCGCAGAGGCTGGAAGATCAAGGTACGCCCCAGCTTCGAGAACTCCACAAGCAATGCACCAAACAATAAGCTGAGTTCTTCAAGCTGCGACTGCGGCTTTGTATGTCACGAAAGGCAGTGACAACAAATCCCAAACCAAGCCAAGCAATTATCCTTTAGATGAAGACAACAAGCTGTCATCAGCAGGTAAGATCACACTTATCCACCCTCTTCTCGATCATTTTTGGGTGATAACCTCTGTCAGGAGCCGCAACATCGCTGAAGTATGCCGAACCTCAAGATCTACCAGCCTTTCCCGTGGTTGGCATCACTGATCCGGAAGCCTCGGCCGGAGCTGCCGCGAGCCTCGCCAACCAAAACAGGAAAACAATCGAACTTTGGAAGCCAGGCGAGATACCAGCTGCCAACAAGGCTGCCATGCTAGCCAAAGATTACAAAGCCGCACCCTTATGGCACCCAGAGCTCAGCTCGGCCGGCTCCAAAGCCGCATTGCTAGCTGCTAAGGAGGGAGGAGATGTAAAGATCTGGAGACCTGAGGCCAATGATGCGGGGAACTCAGCAGCAGGGCAAGCAATGAGGATGAAAGGGCTGAGCCCTCAACTGGACTATGGTCACACAGAAGAGGGCGGAAGGAGAGCAATGATGGCTGCCACCCAGTCGATGGCCAGTAGCAGAAGGCGAGCTGGCTCAACTCCCGTCGAACCGCCTAGTCTATATCCAGATTCTAAGAATTCTGCAGCGAATGCTTTGAAAGCAGCGACATCTGTCTCTAGGGGATCTCCTCAAACTACGCCTGCGGCCTCCACAGGTTCCACAATCAATGCAGGGAAAATACACAACGCGGCTATTACAAATCTCTCGCGCGAAATGTATACATCGCATCCTCCGGTTGCACCAGAGATAGAGGAAAGGAACCGACAAGCTGGCTTGCGTGCGTCTGCAGTTGCCATGGCTCAACAAATGTACAACGTTCAACAAAGAGCAATTGAAGCAGCTGCGATCGACCAAAATGCGGCTGACAGTCGCTACGGTGCGGCCCACGCACACAATCGTCCATCCTCAGTCATGTCAGACGAATCGCACCAAGCTCCGCAATACGCAAACCTTCAGGAGGCGGCGCAAAGACTAGCTGCTGAACGCTTAGCAAAGCTCCATGATGAGCATGCAGCCTATAGGACGTATTACGGAACGCAGCAACCCCAACAGGGTCGTAGGCTGTCAATCCGAGGGCGCAACCGAAGGCGAGCATCGAGCGATGGGCAAGCAGGTGAGAACGATGAGACACGTTCGAGACAGATACGGTCCGAGATGTCACTGTTCAGCGACAAGCTAGCCCAAGTCGATAATAAGAAACGTCAGAAGGACAGAGATTCGCTAATGGCTGCTGCGAAAAGAAATGTCGAAGCTCGCATACATGGCATGGACGAGAAAGTATTCAACGAGACTGGTAAAGTATCCCCAGCGATGATGGCGGAATGGGAAGCAAAAGCCAGGGCCAAGGCCGATGCCGATAGTTCGGCAAGGATGGTCAATCACGGGAAAGTGAACATCGGCGGTGGCAGGTATATGGACCAAGCCGAGATAGATGCGATTGCCGCCGCGAAAGTACAGCCCACCCTTGATGAGGTCACCTTAGCCGCTGAAAAGCAGCGGGCAAGAGATGAAGAGCTGAGGCAACAACAGCTCGAACGTGAACGTATTGCGAGAGAGAAGGAAGAAGATCAAAGAGAGCGGGATGCAAAAACCAAAGAGGCATGGAAAAGCTTCAAAGGTAAGTTCCTACTTAGACCGTGTCCACATGGGGTGTGCATGCTGATATGAGCATTCAGAGGAAGAGAAGCGTGATGCCAAAGCTCGAAAGGAAGAAGAGAAGGCCAGAAAAGCAGAGGAAAAGCGTCTTCGTGATGAAGAAAAGCGGAAATCGAGAGATGCGAAGGCCACTGCCAAAGCCCCTGTTCAGGAAGAAGTAATAGCCGAGACTGTCGTTGCAGAACCTGTCAACGAGGCGGAACCTCCAGTCCTCGAACCCACCCCCTATGTTGAACCAAAAATTGCTGTAGTAGAACCCGAACTTCAACCACTCCCAGTTGATGAGGAACGAATGGAACCAACACCCACCGGAATGACTGAGAAGGAAGATGGAGAGCCTGAGCTCGAGCTCGAACCTGCCGTCACTGCAGAGACCGGTCTAGCTTCTGGTGAAAATTTGAACAGCGATGCTGAAACAATTGCCAGGCGCGTGTTCAACGCACCTGTTGAAAACGAAGATACATCAGGCCTGGGTTGGGAGCCACCAGCTATAGCGGCGCAAGAAGCGGCGAATGCAACCGAAACCGTAGAGGAGGCGCCCGTTGTGAAAGCAGAGATCGCCCCAGTGCCAGCGGTTGAAGCACCGGCCGTGAAAGAATCCATGCCATCTTTAGCCCCAATGCAGACTCCGGTCGTAACGGAGCCTTCCTCGACGACGAAGCACGACGCTCCCGTCGCTGCACGGATAGCTCCTGTTGCCCCTGTAATGGAAACAACCGTCACAGCAGGCACCTCCCCGAAAGCCAAGGATTCCAAAGGCGTTTCCTCTTGGCTCAAAACCAAATTCCGTCGTTCTAGCAAAGCCACCAAATCAGAACCCTCCACGGAAGCCACCGAACCGAAAGAGAAGGCTTTTGTTGGTGGTGCCAACTTGGCCGCTCCAGGAACTACAAAGACAAGCTCCGAACAGGGTGAATCTTCAATGCGCGAAGTCGCTATGGCAGGTAAGGAACCTGCTGCTCCACCTGCCACCTCAATGGAAGCTCCTGTTGTTAGTCCCGCAGAAGACGACATGTACGACGCCTCTCCCCGAGTCACAAGGGACGTCCAGCATGACACCTCTTCTCCCTCTATCAGCTCTCTCAGCAGCGATGAGGATACGCGGGGTCGTAGTGCTATTCCGCGCGATCATCATCAGGGCCTTACACAAGGTGAATTCATACGACAGGAGGCTGCCAAGCAGAATGCTCTCGTCAACCCTACGCTCGGAAGTGGTAACGTGGATCCGGTGCTGTTGAGACGTCACGGGAAGACAGAGTCCAGCTCGGGAGGCGGCGACCAAGAGTTTGAGGAGGCTAGGGATACTTTTGATAGCGAGAAGTTGCAGCCGCCTGGGATGGTGGGGACGGAGAGGAAGAGCGATAGTCCGGCCAGGGATTCGAAGTTTTTGGAAGATCTTTGAAAGGTGTCGGAACGAGACAGAGACTGGGAATGGATCATCTGTGCTATTGATCGTTGTTTTGTTGTTTTCGTGGCACTGCTGCTAATTGATACCTATATTGTTTTGATCTAGTGGTCTAAGGGACATACATAATTCCCTTGTTCATATTTACTTCTCTACTGTAATGATAAAATTAGAAGTTGTCTCCTATATCAAACGAGCATGAACAACTAGCCTGTTGCTATCATCTTTATATCGAAGGAGACGCTATGTAATGCTTTGAGATGTTGCTACAAAAGCTCAACCAAAATCTTTGCCCGAACGCCTCGCTATCTACATCACTCCCTAGAAAGCAGCCTACTCAGAAGTTCCGCGGTGTTTTATAATGCCCATTAGCCCCATCTACCGTCCCGTTCGACACTCCATTTCCATTGACATGACCATTGCCATTCTCCACATCCCGCATGTGCAACCTCTCCGCATTCGTCCGCATTTGCGTATCCCTCGCCGCCGGCAACAGATCCACAAAGAAAGTCAAGACATAGAAAGTGAAAATCAACGCAATGACCCATTCAAAAACAGCCGCCGCATTCTGTTGCTTCGTAAACATGGTCGAAGCGAAGACGATTGCAAGCGCAACTTCAACGAGAATGAACGTCAATTTCGCCCAGAAACTGAAGCGTAGGATGAAATGTTCCCGGAAATGGATTCCTAAGCGTTGGTACTCGGCGCAGACGAAGATGGCTGAGATGACGTAGCCGGCTATGAAGAGGAGGAGGAAGCCGTCGTGGAGACGGGGGTGGTGAAGAGTGTCGAAGATGGAGAGGAGGATTAGACCTGCTGTGCCTGCCACGGCAAAGGCTACTGAAAGGGCGGAAAGGACTTTTTCAGCTGTGCCTAAATTCTTGGCTAGACGGCCTGTATGGCGGAGCCAGCGCTCGGAGGCAAAAGAGAGGTCCAAGAAGACTGTGGTTACGCAGCAGCCGGCGATGAAAAGCGGCTTCAGTCCTTGGGCACCGATGTCGGATATGTAGGCTATGTCTTGGTTGGCGCTCATGGAGGCGTAGTGCGTGTGCCCTTCAACCTCCCAGACGACGAGCATGGTGAGGAGCATGCCTGGTGTATTGTTGTTAGCCAATAAGATTGCGGTGAGTATGAGATGGAGAATTGAGGGAACGAACCAAGCCAGGTGAGAGCGCTGACGAGCGGTAGTATCCAGATGAAGGCATATTTAAGGATGCCAGGGACGGCCATGATGGCTAAAGCGAAAGCTCTTGTGTGCACACTGTGTATTCAAGATTGGGCTTTATCCGAACACGTCCAATGTGAAACCTGGTAGGAGCAGGAGAGAGGGATAAAGAATGACGATAGCAACATTCGAGGGTGATATTAGAGGTGTTAAAGAAAGAATGTGTATGAGGGCAAAGCATTGCGACGACTTTTCTAAATTTGAGTGTGAGCATTTCGTCACTTCGTCATAGCCTACCTTGGTACCTACAACTTTGTTTCCAGGTTGCGGGAATGGCGGGATTGATGATCCCGAGTTACCGACTTAGCAAGATCTCGGGATTTGCCGTGCACAAAATATCGGAACTCGGCCGGATGAGGCTTTGCCTAGTCCCTACTTACGCAATGCTTCAGCCACTCAATCCTAAGAAGTTCCAACAAACAGCTAAAAGAAAGTACACTGCTTCATGCATGAGCACCTTCGTCTGATGCTAAAGTGCAAATGGAAGCTTGGCATTGAACTTTTGGTGGTGATAGAGACATTAAAACATTGCACATAAATCTATAAGCATCAACGATGCCGCCTGAGCCTATTGATGATTTCGTGTCAAACGGGCTGTTCAAGGCCTTTGAACTGATTGTTGTTGTTCTCAACTGCAGGCAGCACGTTTGGGGACCAAGCATCGCGATATTAACGTGATCCCTCCTGTTTCATCATGACTTTGTGCTTCATCTTCTCAGACCTTTTGTTTTCCTTCTTCCGCAGAACTAACTACTTTATCCTACAAATTTCGGACATACTGCAGAGCAGATCCAGGTGCGTTAGCTATGTTTATCAGATGCAGTCTGCTCTCTAACAGAAGGCACGGCTGCAGTTGCTCGTGCGAAGTTTGAAGGCATAGGCTGTCGCTTCTCGAGAATTTGAAGTACTGCTATAGTATTGATCCTTTTGCTAAATCGCACAGCAATTGGAAGAGCACTAATCCTCTGGCTTGGGAATTGTATGGATACTTTGAACTTCCATCTGGTCGCGTCGCCTAATTGGATGATAGAGTCAGCTTATCATAAGCATGAACTGAGACTCTCAATACTAGGATTATCCATCATTGCAAGTTGTCTTCTCGGAGAAGGGTCCGGTGTCACCGGATCAAGTTTAGACCCGACGCTTTGGACGAGAAAGACAATCTACTTCCCTGCCAATCATTGAACCATATTGTATAACTTATAGATTATCGCGGTCGGCTGTGATCCACGTGACTCGTTCCCCTATCTAGTCCTCCAACGAATGCTCAAGGAAGCACTCGGAACGTACGGAAAGTACGCCTCACGGGACCCTTTAACATGATCGTCGATAAGCGAGATCTCAAGTCTCAAAAAATCCCGAGTTTTTGATAGCCGCAAAATGCAGCCAACTCCCACAACGCGGCTGGAGTCTGAAACGAGACACATGATTGATCAAAAGAGGGTCCAAAAATGCGGCAGGGGCCGGTCCGGTGAAAAAAGGGTATATTGAGTGGGGTATCCCGTGTTAGCAAATACTTCTCTCTTTATTGGAAATACGATGAAACGGCTCACAGCATACCTCTCCCTCATCTCCACCTGCACTTTAGCCCTCCCTCCCCCGCTTCCCCCGGACTTATCCTCTTTGTCCGTAGCAGCAGCTGCAAATGTAACATTTCCTCTGAACGACACAAATGCCAAGTACGTCAGCTGAATCCTTGGATCCCAAGCCAGAGTAGAAAATGCCACTAACGTCTCGTGGGGACCCCAGAGGCCCACCCCCAGACCCCTGGTGGTTGCATTTCCCCCCTTTACACGTCTGCTGCTTCCGCTACGGCTTTCCCCTCCCCATGTCCCCGGTCGTCAGCATCATCGAGCAAGCACACCTCGCCGCCAGCGGGGAAGCTGAGAACAAGCCACTCCCCGGGCGTGGACTCACCTATACAGGATTTTTCGTGGAGCCCCTGGGCCGCTTACGTCTTAGTATCTTGAACGACCCGTTAATAACATATGGTCAATGGGAGGAGACGTTGCTGGCGCTTCGTATATTCGTAGGCACGTACCACTCGGTTGAGTTTAGGTTTCAAATAGCCATAGATACTGGCATTGGACGATCAGTAACCTTCATTGGAAGCGGGATACTTGTGGCCGGCGCCAACCTGCCAAATGCCGAGGCCTCCTAGCGAAAGAGAGAAGCCATAGCGAGGGAATCAAATGGGCTGTATCCATCCATTCGTCGAAAGAACTGACTCGCCCCCGCCACGGTTCGATAGAGCCCAGAGTGGAAGAATCATCCAGACTGCTATGACTGTTAGAGGCGTCTGTCGCAAACATCCAAGGCATGTGTGCGATATGACATCTGGTAGCTATGATTAGCAAGATCAGCAAGATAGACAGGATCGAAACAATTTTCGAAGACGGTGTTGGTCTGAGTGCTCGGTTTACCAGCTTGTCACATGAGAGATCGATTGTACAATTTCTTGTGCCGTCAGCCTCAGAGACATAAAATTTTTGAGATCAGGACGAGCGATAGTGCTGCTTATCCCGGGAGTATTTACTGTGTTGTTCTATGCGTTCCGCATATATCAACAACTGGACATAATTAGAGCATGTTGACATAGCTATACTCCTGCCTAGCGCGAGACGTCGCTACGGCCATGTGCTCTTCCTCTTCTTCAGGGTGCTCTCTTCCGCGAGTAGCTAACCCTCTGTTATCCAACAACCAGTCAGCTGTAGGTGGCGTGGCGCATGGCTCCTTATCTAGTTTAAGAAACGTTCCCCTTTTGGTTGGATTGGTTGTAGAGTACTGCTGAAGGTTGTAGACCACCTCTTTATTGGTTGGCGACCGTGATGGCCAAACAGGCTGCTTAGACGTCTGTGATCGAAGAGATAACTTCCTATTGACGGCTTGCACCAAAGGACCAAGGACGGGGAGGCAGGCACAGATAATTGCGATGCTGATCTCGATATTTGACCATATGACTGGCGTTGTGGCGGTCCCTTATGAAAAATGGGTTAGCATTATAGGCTTTCGAATTCACAAGATGTCCAACCCGTCAAAACCTACAGGTAATATCCAGTGGGTTTACGTTGGACACAGTGATTGCCCTTGCAATACTTGCACCACAAATGCTATAGACCCAATCAATGCTCATTCACAGGGATAAATGAAAAGGAGGACCTACAAGGCTCCCAATAGAAAGATACAGGTCACTGCGACCTTCTGCCTGTTCGGGAGTTGCAGTGTCCACACAACGGAAAGCGGTAGCAGTAAGATCCAAAATTCAACAACAACATTGAGCACGGACGTAGCGAGCAAGTAAGCATAAATGTCGTCGCAGTGACTGATTGTTTCTTCCGTGATGGGTAGTACTCCGTAGCGTACGGGGCTGCAGCGGAAGATTGCAGCCAAAACTGTGGTGATACACCAGCACACAACGACAGACTCTGTGACACATAGCACCCTCCGAAACCACTTACGAACCCCAAAGAGCCGAAGATAGAATAGAAGTATCGAGGTCTTAATGACTGTCATAGTTACCGGGTAACATATTTCGCTGGCGTAAAGAATCTTGTCGAGCATAATCCCATAATGTTCATAGTCAGAGGAGAAGCACAAATAACCTTAAATTGTTGGGATTCATCATAAGGTGACACAAAAGAGGCATGCTTGCCCATGCCGTTATGCACAGCTAGAACTATTCAGTGTGTGAGGATACTGATGAGCGGATTGTATAATACCAATGAATATGAAGCTGTACGAGCCATAGGACAGGATCTGTGGTGAATTTAGAGATGCCCTTACCTACCAAGCTGATGATGATAAAAGCGTCATCCCACCATAGCATCGCAGCAGAGATTCGGCGAGAGAGCAAGCGTAAGCCAACAAATAGTGTGTCAAGAAATAGGAATGTCACACTGAAGCCGATCAAATTTGCGGCGGTAGTGACCATCTTTAGTCATGAGAAAATTGGGTTCATAGGTCAATAACGGGTTTAGGGATGGCTTGATACTAATACTGAAGAGCAAGAAAAATATACAGAATAGAGAAAGGAAGGAGACAAGGTGAATACTCGCATTGCTTGCCGAACACGAGTTGCCTCCAGCAGCAGAAGGACATCTGCGGATCCTTACTCGGTACCTAGCCGTTCATTACGCAACAATCCTTTGAAACGGAAATGATGATACAATTGGACGGCGCAGCACCAACTCATCGTTGCACTCATGCCGAAACCTGGGTGGGTCGAAGATAAGGTAGCGAAGGTTGCGAGAAGAGTGATAGAAGGATGGATGGCAGCCCGACCAGGATATGGGCCGGAATGCCTCATAAGCTCACCAATTACAGGCCATCTTCGAAGCAGGATGGTTACTGCATGTCGAATACGCAGCTCTGCGGCCAAGCATCGGACCATACGAGGGTAACGGTGTCAGACGGAGGATGTAACATACAAAGTTGAGAGCGTGTATTTGAGGAGGTGCATTGGTAATCACATTCCGTTTATGTGCCTGGTCAAGTCGAAGAGATGTGAGATGTGGCAAACCAAAGAGTGAGGCCATGTGAGGATTGATCATTGATCAAGGTATGGAGGACAATCGTACTCCTAGCGATGGGCGGAACCACGGCGAGAACGGATCGTTCCGGCGCGGACTTTAGAACTGCTCTAGGGGCGGAACGAGCATCTTGGCGTTGGTGTCTGCCCAAAAATTTCCCCTTCGCATTGGAAGCATGATATATGATATAGCTCTCAATGGCTCCCAGATCACTGCGAATCGGTTTAATTCCTGGCGACGGCATTGGTCGTGAGGTTATACCTGTAAATAGACCCGCTTCCCCCACTCCATGTATCCATCCCGACTCCTTACACTGACATAGGCAGGCCGCCGAGTCCTAGAAGCCGTATCCACGTCCTTTAACCTCAAGTTCTCCTTCGTCGATCTCCCCGCTGGCTACGAGACCTTCCAACAAACAGGCGTAGCCCTCCCTGACAAAACCGTCGAGACGCTACAGAAAGAATGTGACGGCGCCCTCTTCGGAGCCGTCAGCTCCCCCACCAAAAAAGTAGCAGGCTATTCCTCTCCCATTGTCGCCCTCCGCAAAAAGCTCGACCTCTACGCCAACATCCGCCCCGTCAAGACCACCCTCTCCTCCAAACGCCCAATCGACCTCGTCATCGTCCGCGAAAACACAGAAGACCTCTACGTAAAAGAAGAACGCACCTTCTCTGCCCCCGATGGCTCCGGCAAAATCGCCGAAGCAATCAAACGCATTTCCGAGCGCGCAAGCCACCGCATAGCCACCATGGCTGGCACCATTGCTCTACAGCGGCAGCAACTTCGCGATAGCAGAATCCAAAGCATACACACGAAGCCCACGGTAACAATAACCCACAAGTCCAATGTTCTCTCCCAAACCGACGGACTCTTCCGCGAAACCTCTCGCACAGCTCTCTCCCAGCCCCAATTCAGCTCTATAACGATAGATGAACAAATAGTCGACAGCATGGTCTACAAACTCTTCCGCCAACCCTCCACATACGACGTCATCGTCGCCCCAAACCTCTATGGCGACATCCTTTCCGATGGCGCCGCCGCCCTCGTGGGGTCCCTCGGTCTCGTTCCGAGCGCGAATGTAGGCGATGGATTTGCGATTGGGGAGCCGTGTCATGGGAGTGCGCCGGATATTATGGGAAAGGGAATTGCGAATCCGATTGCGACGATTAGGAGCGTGGGAGTGATGCTTGAATTCCTTGGTGAAGCGAAGGCTGCGGGGAGGATTTATGAGGCTGTGGATGGCAATTTAGAGGAGGGAAGGTTGTTGACGCCGGATGTGGGGGGAGACGCGGGAACGGAGGAGGTGGTGGAAGATATTTTGAAGAGGCTATAAATGGAAAAGCGACGAATAAAGGAATAAAAGTTCGAGAGATAGAGTAGGTCTCCAAGGGTTTAGTAGATATGCTGACCCAGAGAAATCATTTTAAAGAGTCAACTTTATAGCATATATCGACAAGCCTAAGAAGAGAGCATTCACAATCGTAAAATCATATTCTATTCGCAACGCAATCAATCACATTGCAATAGTCTATATATCTCATTTTGCCCATTCATCCTGTCCTCACTCGTGCCGAAGTTCCAGTTTTTCCCGGGCAAAGAATCATCTCATTTGCCCTTCCATTCTGTCCTCATCCCAAGTTCCAGCGATTTCATAGGCTCCTCATAAAAGTCACTCGCCAGAGAGGCCCAAGTCCTCTTTGGCGGGAACAACACGGATAGTATTCGTGTGACCCTTGCCGCCGCGCCAGCCTTGAACACAGACAACCATGTCGCCTTCTTTCAGGACGCCGAGATCGATGGCGGATTTGATGCCCCATTTCAGACGGCCGTCGACATCTTCTTGCCAATCTGCTTCTTTAAAGTCGGGCTTCTTTTGGGGAAAGAGGAAAGGGTAGACGCCGCGGTAGAGATGGGAATACTGTAAGAAATTAGCTTCTTTGATCTTCGAAGACAATAGGAGTATGTACTCGTGATGCGGTTGGGTTGCGAGTGACCATTATGATTGGGCACACGGGACGGTATTTTGAGATCATGCGAGCGGATTGGCCGCTGTGAATGGTCAGCTGATTCTAACCTGCGTAGTGTCGAGTACATTACCTAGTAGTCAAGACAAGGATAGCTCCTGCGTTCATCTCCAAGCTCGTGCTGACTGCGGACATAGCAGCTGACTCCAGGAGACTGACGGGCTTCTGAGTCGTCGCACGCATGTCGTTGAACAAGCTAACGTAGGGAATAGCTGTTTCAGCCAAAGAGCAGGTTTGGTGCATCATAGAAACGGATTCTTTGGGATAGTTGCCCTTAGCGGTTTCACCGGATAACATAACACAGTCTGCTCCGTCCAGAACTGCGTTGCCAACATCGCTGACTTCAGCACGGGTAGGACGCGGGTTGTAAGTCATAGATTCCAACATTTGAGTCGCACATATGACAGGCTTTCCAGCGCGATTGCATTTAGCGATCATCATCTTTTGCGCAATGAAGACCTGGGCTGGAGGGATCTCGATACCTAGATCACCTCGAGCAACCATAACTCCATCAGTCTCCTTAAGAATATCGTCGAAGTTGTTGACACCCTGTTGGTTTTCA
Source organism: Cladonia metacorallifera KoLRI002260 (assembly GCA_000482085.2). Taxonomy (NCBI): domain Eukaryota; kingdom Fungi; phylum Ascomycota; class Lecanoromycetes; order Lecanorales; family Cladoniaceae; genus Cladonia; species Cladonia metacorallifera. The sequence goes on from KI911109.1 coordinate 1,285,577, forward strand.
ACTTTTGCTATGATCTGAATCTCCTTGCCCTCTTCACCAAGCACTCTCCGAATATGCTTGATATCGTCGCCGGAGCGGATGAAAGAAGCGAAGACCATGTCTACTTTGTTCTTGATCCCAAAGCGCAGATCGTTCTGGTCTTTTTCTGAAAGTGCCGGCAGGTCAACGTCGGTCTTTGGTAGATTGACACCCTTCTTGGATGAAATCTTGCCGTTGTTGACGCAGCGAACACGCAATGTTTTCTCATCGACAATCTTCATAACCTCGAACGCCAGGACACCATCATCCACATATATAGTACGGCCTGGTTCAATCACCTTGGTGATGTTCTTGTAGTCCACATACCTGTGTGTGATTAGTAGTGCTGGGAAGCGAGGGAATTCCCATACGTACATGTTCTTGTCATCGCAAGCAGTTGCATATTTATCGTCGGTGGTAATGTTCAGCTCAGTACCTTCAGAAATTGGGATGTCTGCATCGCCGACAGTATTACCCGTGCGGATCTCGGGCCCTTTCTTATGCTCAAGTCAATACCACAGGATTATAATCGAAACATGCCCATTTGCGTACCGTGTCAAGCGCAATCGCCAAAGGCCGTCCGGGTATTTGACGCTCGGCCTCTCTCGAATGGTCAATGACGGACTGGTGGTACTCATACGATCCGTGAGAGAAGTTCATGCGGACTACATTCAGTCCGGCTTTGCGCAGCATATTAATCTTCTCTACTGAGTTGGTCTTGGGTCCTATTGGTCAGTTGTTAGCAAAGCTCGCAGAAGCTTCACAGAAATGCCGCAACCCTGCGGACATTCGACGGGCAAGCTCACCAATTGTGCAAATGATCGAGGTACGACGATAATTTGTCTTTGGCTGGAACTCGGTGTTCAAGCTGGAGAGCCATTCAATCTGGGTGCGTCCGCCGGATAAGTGATCCAATGAGTCGGCCATTTTCGGTGGTTGTAGGGAGCAGGAGCTGTAAGATGGTAGGTAGCTGGCTTTTGGAGGTGGACCGGGGGAGGGAGAGAGCTTTTGTAAGCTGGAGTCCGGGAAGAGAAATTGGCCCAAGCTTTTATGGGAACGTGGGCGAAGAGAAAAAATGGATTAGCTGGAGTTGTTGTACTCCGTAAGCTGGAGTGGATTCGGCGATTGAGCAAATTCAATTGTTGAGCCAGCCCTGGGAGCTCGCCGGAGGTCCTTATCGATTGGAGTTTCGGCCTAAAGTTTCAGCGTCGCCGGGCCACGGCGGGCGCCTAGGGGTGTAGGGCGCAGAGTCAACCTTGGCCCTTGAATGCCTGGGCAAACTAAACGACCTCATGACCATTGGCTATCCTATGCTTTTGTATGCCCAAGCCCATTTGAGTGCATAGAGACATCCAACTTGACAGACGCATCCCTTCAAGCCAGAACAGCATTCCCTTCGTTCCATCGCAGCTGCACAACGAGTCATGGTGGTAAGATTTCGCCAACCGTGGAGACTTCCTTTGTTGATAAAGCGTACCAGCTCGGCCGCCTAACACACTACGCATTTGATGCGGTCTTAGGTATGCTATATCATGAAACACTGCGTCTGTCCTCGATTGACAATGCGTTATAGTCTCCGCTTTCCTAGCTGGCATCAGACGATCAACGGGTCTCACGTATGCGCACCCCCAGCCCCAGCGTTACGCCAATCCCGAGTGTGTTGCTCTATCCTGACCAAGTTCATCTTGGCACCTAGAAAAGGAATCATCAGCTAACGAGGGCCCCTATGTGGGAATCTCAGCCCCAGCGTCAAGCAAGACAAGATCTCCGAAAGCAAAGAATTGAAGAAATGGGTGGATAGTTACCTCGGAGTAGGTGAATGGGTGATGGATCAAAGCGTCGCGATACTGGGGTCGACTGGTTGGTTTGAGAGGAGACGATGAGGTTGCAAAGACATGGTGGACACAGTAGACGAGTATTGGGCTTGGGCGTTTGGGTCGAGGTACAACAGACTGAAAGCGCTGTGGCACGTACTAGGGAGAAAACTTCGAGATGGAATATGGTGGGTGCAATTTCGAGCCTTTGAGGTCTTGGGCGTTCTTGTGGTTCGAGATGATACGGACCTATTAGGAACCCTTAATCGAAACGCATCTGAATGCATCCAAAGGTGAAGCGTTGCGGACAGCGCTGTTGCAGAGACTCTTTAGCTATATCAACATAAGGAATCCTATAAATTCTCTATGTTCATGATCAGACTTAAAAGATGCTAGCTGTATTCAACAGCGACGTCATTCTACGCTGGTGGCTTCCTAAGGTATCCGGAAACTGTATATCTTGAAAACATCAACCCAGAAGCTTTCCGTTCTCTTTGCAAACGCGACAAAGATGATATCACTCTGATCGACGAGCGTGCAAAAGCTCACTCCCAGCTGGAATGGCAGACAAGTACCTCCTCAAAGTGACCGCAGGTCCATCCTATGACCCCACCACCCACCAAACCGTTCAAGTCAATACTGGGGCCCCTACACACATATCTAATAAAGCCTGCGACACCAATCTCTCCGTCCATATTCAAAATTACCACGGTACGTCCATTCATTGTCGACAAATTTCGATTTTCAGCTAACAGACACTACAGGTCTGCCCCGCAATTCCCCCACCACGTCACCCTACTTTTCTACCCACCCCCACGAACACGACCAATACAGCATCTCTTTTACAATTCTTCCGCACAAAAGCATTCCAGGGCCCTTCCTCATCTTCGGCAATGATTTTGACCACCCAATTCGCGACCGCATACCGCCCGGTTTTGGCACAGCCCTGAATATTGTCAAAAGATGGATCGATCCTGGACTCGACGGAGATGCGTATAGTGACACGCCGCATTTATATGGGTGTGCATTGAGCAGTGTAAACATACTGCGGGTCGGGAAGAGAGCAGAGAAGTTAGACGATCATGTATGGAAACAGGGATCAGAGGAAGTACTGGAAGAGGGTGGAGATGAAGACGGAGAAGAGTGGAGGGAAAGTAGGGGCGTTCCCGATACGGCGGCGGCAAGGATGAAGCACTTTCTGACACAGGGAAAGACCGAAGAATGGGAGTGGGAGGAGGGCCGGGTTTACAAGGGCGATTTCTTCAATCCGTATTTGGATTTCAACAGTGAGACTACGATTTTGCATATGAAATGGTATTTCGCAAAGGAGCGTGCTGATATCTCTGTATGAATAGGCTTCTCCTTAAAGCTGCCGGGTTTCTCGCTCTCAGTGCTACCCTTCCTAGGAGGAGAGGATTCTCTGCGGTAAGTGGTTTTTCGGTTATGGTTATGCAAGCAAATCTAACCATGTCGTACTAGGTATGTACTTAAAAACAAAGACACAGATGAAGTCATCTTCGTCGTAGTCTTCACGTTACTTCACAAGGAGGACGTAGAGAGAGAAGAGGCGGAGACGGAGGCAGCAAGTGCTGCGAAGCCAGATCAAAGCGAAAAAGATGGGACAAGGCACGAAGGGGAGGAAGACTTCGAACCACAAGCGGACGACCTAGACTAACGCTACCTCAAAGAAGTCAAGGGACACGAACATCGCACTGTATATATGAAGGAGTAACCTGGGAAAAGCTCTTTATGAGTGCATTGTGGTCAAGCTTTTCCAATTGCTGCCTTCAATGGAGCATTTTCATTGTGACCTTGAAGCTGCGGAAGACTTCTTAAAGACTTGACGAAGTTGTGGGGCCAAAATTCAACACATCTTTGAATCATTTAACAGACCATCTGTTGCCCTAAATACTCCAACAGTGTGATGGATTCTGCCGTTACTAACGTCACGTAGTCACAAATTTAACCACACAAAACATCTGGGACACATTGATCGGGCTCCCCTTCATTGGATATATCATGCTCCTACCATTAGATTGCAGACGCTGTGTACCTTGGTCGCTTAATCTGCCGACGAGGCCAATCTCGAGAGAAGATTTGGTTAAGTAGCGTACCTCTTCCCAATACGGATTACCCTGAGATTGAATTTTCATCTGCCTTCCCAGCTTCTTACCTGATTAGCGTGGTGGTCTTTGGAGATCGAATTAATGATACGACTCTTCACCAGCGCTAGACCAGCAATTGAAAGCCACATCAGCGATCCCTAAGAGCACACGGCGCGAGATCGCTTGAATGAGCGTGGATATAGTACAGTCTCATTGTGCTCACAAAGAGAGCTTATCGTACCAGTGTTCCGGTAGCTGACTGCGATCTGATCGGAAAGATGTCGCAAGTGCTCAAGATCACGACCTGCATTCGGAAGACTTTGCTGAGGATGCTCAGAACCGCGACAAGGACATCTTCTATGTTGCTTCAGAGAATCATAATTATCATGATAGTATAGGCTAGTTAATACGTTTGAATATGCACCCGTAACGGCTTCCCATGATTGAAACAAAGCCCTCCCTGAGAACCGGAAATTGCCGCAAAAGCTGAAAGTCCACGTTGCTAGCCCTTCCCAGCGTCCATTCTATGTAGAGAATCTAGTATAGAGGATCCATCAGCTCTTGATGGTAAATGACTGCAATACCAGAGCGGTGCGGAGCGGCGTTATGCGAGTACCAGTTCCAGTAGTCCGAGAATGACGACGAAGATATGGGAGTAGACACCGAAGAAGCCGTGGTAGCGTTTTGACATTCTGGTGTGCGAGATAATAAGAAATGCGTAGCGTGGCGAGGGATTGAAAGGAACTAATGTGTGATTTCGGGACGGTGTGGTGAGAGGAACAGTGTCGAAGTTTCGGTACTTCGAAGACCGGTTCGGAGAGCGCGTAAGACAGGTTGTAATTTCTGCTTGATGGCCGTCGAGTCCTGGGAGGCAATGATGTTAATCTGCGATAGCGAGTCTTGGACATGGCAGCAGAATATATACTGCTCTGGTACGCAATATATGGAATCATAGACGGGATCAAAAATCACTCATGCAGCTAGGAGCGAGCCGGCGGGTGGTGGCAAAAGTGAAAATCAGGAATCTTCGACCACGAAAACGAGAACGACGATGGGGGCGAAGCAGGATCGACAATGACTTGGTGTCGCCAATAAAAGGCAGCACGTTTTTGACAGTTGGTATAGCGTGACTTCGAGAGTAATCCATGGATTGCAATCCATAGTAACAATATCGTTACTGTAGTCAAGCGATTTCCTGCACCCCGCGCCTTACCATATCAAGTACCCATATGAACCTCGCTCCCACCATGTACCACATACACTGCAGCAGATTGCTACACATTATCGCTTCTCAACTAATAATATATGCATCGCGGCATAAGCAATAACGATGAAAGCGCCAGAAAAGATGGCAAGGCCAATGACATCTGTCCATAAAGCGCCGTTATCGAAGCCAAAAGCGCTGAGTATAGAAGCACCTGGTACTTCGATGTCCAGCCCATACTTGTGGTCGATCAGGGTGAGATATTTGACCTCATTGACGATGAGACCTTCAAAGCCGTAGTGGAAAATGGAAAGCTGTGGCATATTAGCAAATGTCTTCTAGTAGCACGTGGATTGACAATACGTACCGCCTGTAGCCACAACGCCGCCTTAGGTATAGCATCGTGGTTGAGTAACAGGCCTGCAAAGAGCAAGCTGAACAGCATTACTAGGCTACCGATCAAGTTTGCGACGCCCCCATCCTTGAATATGATGCCGATGAACAGGCATATGGCTGCCGCAGCTAAGTTGAAAAGGACAAGAATCAGAATGAATTTGAAGAATTCAGGCCATGCTGGCGTTAAGCCAGTCATAGGGTAAACGATAGCTCCCATGATAATTGGGGGTATGAGCCTGAGGGGAACGATGTCAAAGACAACTTTGGCCGCAAAGTAGGCTACTGGTACGTAGTAGCCGTTAGCCCTTTCTCGTACGAAAAGCAGTCGCTCTGAAGAGAAGACTGTAAGACTTGTAAGAGTACTGAAGCCGAATAAAGCAAGGAGGAAGAAGAAAAGTCCGAGCCGGTTCTGGAAGCCTTTGATGTCATCCGTTAGGCCGTAGAAGAGAAACCCAGATAGGACGGCGAGCAGAATGGCAATGGCGTAATGAGTCAGCATTAACATCGGGTTTCGGTAGAGATTCCGCCATGTCCTTTGTGACAAGATCATGAATTGGCTGATTAGCCCCACGCGCCGATAGCTCTTCATAGTGCCAGACACCACAGCGTGATTTGGATGACCGTTGGCGTTCGAGGAACTGCTCACAGCAGCATGAATGTCTTCTCGTACCGAACCAGCGACATCTGAATTGGCGTAATTCGAAACAAGCTCATCCAAGCCCGTCCCAATTCCACTTGCCGCGGGAGGAAGCTGATGCGGATCATCAAGTATTTGTGGAGGTATTTGACCTTGCTGCCTCGACAATTTTATCAAATCAGCACTCATCCTACGATTGTCGTTCGGATCGGATGCCTCGTCGTCAGTCTTTGGCGTTAGATCACCACCGCTACTCTTTTTTCGGGTGTACAGTTTGCGATCTTGCTGCTGTTTAAGAGATTGTCTCCGTTTGGTCTTTGGTCTGAGGGATGACTCATTGTAACTCCCATAGCTGCTATTATCCATGCTCATATTTGAAGCACTAGCAATGGACTTGACGGCACGAACACTGCTGTTCACGGTCCGTGCGCCTTCACTACCTGCATCGAAACCAACTGTAGCGATCTCCTCCGTTGGAGTGCTGGCTGTCTCGGCGTGCATGGTGAGGTCCACAAGATAGTCGGCAATATTGAAGCCAGGTGGACATGTGTAGCCAATGCGGTCGAAGTAATTTTGACAGCTTGAGAATGGCCCTGAATACACTGTCCTACCCCTTGCGAGAAGTACAAGGTGGTCAAAAAGAGCGACAATATTTGAGCGAGGCTGATGTATAGTGAATATTACTGTCCTGTTATAGTTCTTGGCCAGTGTCACAAGACACTCAACGACATTGAACGCATTGAATGCGTCGAGTCCACTTGTCGGCTCGTCCAAGAAGAGAATACTAGGACTTGTGACCAACTCACACGCGATGCCAACTCTACGTTTTTCGCCGCCAGATACGCCCCGTCCGTTGCCTTCTTCTGAGCCAATGAGCTGGTCTTTGATGTGATGAATACCCAGTTGCTTCTCGACTTCATAGACTCGTTGCTCTTTGATAGAAATGTTCATGTCTCGAGGTAACCGTAGTAAAGCGCTCGTCATTATTGTTTCGTGTACAGTCAAGGTTGGTAGCATAGTATCTTCTTGATCCACAAACCCGACTACACTCCGGAACTCGTTGTCATCAACCTTTTCCCCATTGACATAAAAGTTGCCCTCGACAAAGCCGCGTTTATTTTTTCTTGCAAGAATGTCTAGGAACGTAGTTTTACCGGCTCCTGATGCGCCCATGATAGCCATGACTTGCCCGGGTAACGCGATGCCCTGGACACCAGAAAGGATCTGCTTGCCGTTCAGGTTATAAGAGACATTTTCAAATTGTAGCGACGCAGGCTTATGCTCTGCCATCATCTGGGCAAGGTCGTCATCTGAGTCGTCCGAAAGATGTATTGGGCCATACTTGAAGGACCTTCTAGACAGGTACCAGACCAACAAGATGACCAGGACAACGAATAAAGCACACCCAGCGATGACTCCAGCAATCAGGGGAGTGTTTATCTCTTTCACCGGTCTTGTATATCCTGGCACATCCGTCCTGTACAAACATTCGCCCCACGAACATTGCAACGTAATCGATTCGTCCCCAAAGACGCTCTTGATAAGATCGTTCATAGCAGGCTCCTGGAACTTGCTCCCATCTTGCTTACTACCACCTTCTGTACTAATGGACGAGAATGATGCTGGCCCTTTGATCTCTTCTGCGAGGAATTCTCCAATGTCAATGGATCCTTCTTCCCCGCACAGCATACGTCCGGGAATGCAAGAACATTTGATATTCTCACATTTGTAATTGGTTGTGTTCCTGTTATAGTCGTTCTCCGAGCTGTATGTGCACGTATCAAGTGCGCAGTAAAACGACTCTTCCTGGCCTACCCAAAATTGAAAATTGCATGTATCCTCCTCCGCGTTACAAGAGAATGTGGCTTGAGGGGTCCTTTCTTTTAGTTGGTCCAGGATTTTCCTGTTAGTGATGTCGCACATCTGATGGTTCTCCTTAACCACCACACCATGCTCATAACAAATTCCTCCAGACTTTTCTGGCATCAATGCATCGCAAGCCTCATTAGTCTTGCAAACATTGCAATTTATACCTCCCCATCCTTCATCACACTCACACAGCCCTTCGCCTCGTGGCGCCCTGTCTGTTCCCCTCGCTAACGAGCCGCACACTGGTATTGCGCAGTCTTCGCCTCCAAAGCCAGGTGGGCAGGAGCATTTCCCGTTATACTTGTTGCAGGTGGCAAATTGAGCACATTGGAAGGCTTCGAGATTGCAGTTAAAACATGGCGGACAGTTTGGAGGTCGATCATCGGCCAGAGAGAAGCTTGATTGCACGAGGTCTGATCTAGAGTAGTTGTGGTATGCGTTTACAGGCAATACTGAATATAGAATTCCAAGCGCTGCGAGCGCTCGCCACCGTGTAATCATGGAGAGCTCTGTGTGAATTGGTAAAAGGTGGCGGGACTGCAGCCTGCGGTAATTTCTGGCTGCTACAGATTGGCGACAGACCAGGTAGAGGTACTGTGGGGCCTTTGAGTAGTCTCGCGACACAAATCGAGGCGAGGAGGTCGTGGCTTGTTTGTTGCAGATAAGGGGAGCTCTTCGTACAGCTACTAACAGATATCAGAGTGGGTGGGTGTTGTGCTCATCGATCCTGGGAGTCTGGCTTAGCGTAGTTCAGGCGCAGTTGCGCCTCTAGAACTAGGAGAACCTCGGCTCGACTCCGGGCCCTGGAAAGGCTTCTAGACGGCGGAGCAGAACCCAGAGGGCCACGAAACGTGGGGTACCTGAACCAAATCGAAAGCGACTCTTGGGGAGTTCTCTCTTGCAATCTTGGAGTCCTTCTCGTGCATATGTATTCGGCCCAATAGATAACCGGAATGGCGCCTGCCAAAGTCGCGCCTTTCGCTGTTGAACAGGTATTCCTGGCATTTTCCTGAACCCCTCATTCTTGCTTGCATGATTAGCTCATCGTTCCGTCCGATGCACAATATCCAATTTGGCAGAAACCCATGCTCGTCTGCACCTGACTGCTACTGTACTACTTGGATCAGAGGCTGAGTACTTGTGAATTAGTGGATGGACAAATATGAAACACGTGCAAAGTACAATATCGCCGAGACATGTGTCGCCTCAATATCTCTTGACGATCTAAAAGAGCTATCCGAAGACAAGATAAGCGAAATATGGTCCCCTTCCACGAAGCTCACATATGGTGCTATCCGAGGCTCAGAAAGACTACGGAGTACACTGGCCAATCTATATTCCGCAAAGAAGCCATTGGACGCCGAAAAGGTACTGATCACCCAAGGAGCGATAGCCGCTAACATGACTGTCCTTTATGGCCTCGTGGGGAAAGGTGATCATGTTATATGCCATTACCCTACGTATCAGCAGTTGTACGAAGTGCCTAAAAGTCTTGGAGCCGAAGTGGATTTGTGGCGAGCAAGGGCAGAGAAAAAATGGCAATTAAATATAGAGGAGTTGAAGGGCCTCATACGACCAAACACCAAGATGATCATCATCAATAACCCTCAGAACCCAACTGGCGCTATCGTCCCTAAAGCAATGCTTAACTCGCTGATCGAGATTGCCGAGGAGCATAAGTTGATCATCATGGCTGATGAAGTCTATCGACCACTCTTCCATTCAATATCACCAGGTTCTTCCGATTTTCCGCCCTCGGTCTTGTCACTCCCGTACACCAAAGTTATAGCAACTGGATCCCTTTCGAAAGCATACAGTCTCGCTGGCATAAGAGTAGGCTGGATCGCATCACGGAGCTCAGAACTAATAGAAGCCTGCGCTCAGGCAAGAGACTATACCACGATCAGCGTCAGCCAACTGGACGATCAAATCGCCGCATATGCCCTTAGCCAGAGCTGTATCCATGGATTGCTCGGTCGAAACATTAAACTTGCGCAGCAGAACCTGTTAACCCTAGATAATTTTGTAGAGAATTTTCGGTGGGCTTGTGAGTGGGTGAAGCCAGTGGCTGGGACTACAGCTTTCATCAAATTCTCAAAAATGGGTCAGGAGATTGACGATGTGGTCTTCTGCGAAAAACTATTAGAAGATACGGGGGTCATGCTCTGTCCAGGAAGCAGATGTTTCGGCGAGGAATTCAAGGGATATGTGAGGTTTGGGTTCTGCTGCGAGACAAGTGTGCTAGATGAAGGCTTGGAGAAGCTGAGAGTATTCATGAAGAAGGGCTACCAAACCCTGCCTTTAGCACAAGAACAATAGAAGATCAACGCATAACATTGATACCTCTCAAATGACGAATGCTCTGCGAGGGGAATAATTTAAGTGAACAAGAGAGGACACTAGTGCATCATAAAATTGTGTCAAGCGGTCAATAGGCCGTAGTGTATCAGCGACTCTCAGAAAGGAATAAACCTCAGCGAGCTCAGACACACTTGCTCTATACGCTTCCAGAAATCAAGTATTCTAGTATCAGAAATTTATAGGCACTACAAAAGAACGTAAGGGTAGCTTCGGGCGCCAAGGACTTGTATGGACAGACAGACATGACGCCAGGGGTGGCCGCTAAAAAGCGGCGCCTGGACCCCAGCCTCTCCAGGCGAGTCAACACTGACCTCACCGAGCAGAGGCCACACAGCGGAATTCCCCTACGACGCTCAGCGGCTTCACTTGTTACATTTACGGGACGTGAACTTTGGAAGCTATATATACAAGCTTGGAATATCAAAGATCACGCTTCCAGCCCTTCCAAAGTCTGCAAGGGCTAGCTTATCGCATCAACAAAACAGTCAACTACAAGCTGCCCACTTCTCCCAAAACTACGCACGCGAGCACCCTATACTCCGAGATAGTGTAATACATAACACCGCACATGATGTCCGGTGAAGCATGGCTGTACCTCCTTGCGGTACTCATAAATGCCGTCAACCTCTTCTTACAGGTCTTCTTCACAATCATGTACAGCGACTTAGAGTGGTATGTGGGATTTCTTTTCTGCCTCTTGCTACAGCCAAACCGGGAATTGGCCTCTTGCCGAACAATGTGTATGCTAATGAGAGCCGACATTCAGTGACTATATCAACCCTATCGATCTCTGTAACCGTCTTAATACCTACATTGTGCCCGAGGCAGCAGTACACGCCTTTCTGACAGTACTCTTCCTGATTAACGGATACTGGATCGCTCTGATTCTTAATCTACCATTACTCGCATACAATGCGAAGAAGTGAGCAACGCCTTTAGCAGGCATTAAGAGCTGGTCTAATATGGATCACAGGATTTTTGAGAACCAACATCTTCTGGACGCAACGGAGATATTCAGGAAACTCAATGTGCACAAGAAGGTTGGATTGATCCAAGGCTATCCTCAAAAGACTGTATCCGGGCTAATTCCATGTAGGAATCATTCATCAAGCTCGGCTTCCATCTCATCATGTTCTTCTTTTACCTTTACAGCATGATCGTGGCTTTGATAAGAGACGAGTCGCATTGACTACGGGAGAAAGCACACAGAAGTATGAAGGAAGGCGGTCTCTCCTAGGACAACTCTACATTAAGAAGCAGCCTTGGGAAGAATCGGTCGCGCGCCCTTTCAGGACGCAATGGTTCGCTTATAGGAATGCACGATGCCATCGACGACTTGTACAGGATGGAGATCTTGATACTGATACGCTATATTGAACATTATATGTTTAATGTATTTCGTTATAAACCCAACAAATTAGCGGAATGCGAGGGTAATGACACGACCAAAGGCTGTGCTTCTGCTACCTGTAAATTCGAGATCAGATGGCAACCATGGATCATCCACTGGCAAGACGTATCCTGAATCCTATAATGAGCTGTCGTCAACAGCTCTCTGAATGATCGAAGTGACGCCAAAATTTATGGTCGAGATGGGTGAACTCCGGCATTTCAAACCGCGCTAGTGTTACATTTCAGAGCCCCATTAGTGCACTCTTTGCTCTGACTTCGCTATTTAAGATCTCCATGCTTTTGAACCCGCCCGCCAAATGGCACTCCTCGGTACTGAGTATGCCTCGAGCGATGAGGAAAGCTCTCCACAAGCCTCGAGTGAAGCTCCAAAGTCTGGTGCAGGTTCCATAGTAGCTGCTCCAGATGTATCATTAGATGTTTGGTCCCACTCACTCGCAAACCATGGATATAATTCTAACACTGAGCAGGACCCTATGCGCCTGCAAATGATGCTGGCTAAGCCCACAGATACTTCCCTTACGTACAACGTGCGCTACGAAGATCTTTCAAAACCAGCTCAAGGACCTGCAAACCCTTTCAAAACCGCCGATGGGAACGCACTCAAGCGGAAAAACGTTCTGACAGGCTATGCTGAAGAAGCCGCCATTAGTGATGCTACATTCACCAACCAGCACCGGACATTTCAGTCCCGAGGTTACGCGCAAGAGCCAAATGCAAACGGGGCTTTAGTAGGTGATTTGGTCGCTGCGCAGAAATATGGAGGTCGGGATGTTGTTCAGATGAAGTCGAAGAAAGATCGGCGGAAAAGGCAGAAAAGAGGCGATTCGAGTATCTTGGATGGTGAGGGGCGTTATTTGGGTCCATGGGCGAAGTATAAAGAGGACGAGCAGTACGAGGATGATGCAGCTTTGGCAGAGGAAGAGCTAGCCAGCGACGAGGAGTACATCGAAGAAGCTATCGCACCCCAAATCGCTGCGCCCATGGACAAGGCTGGAACGGATTACCAGGACGACCTGTCGAACACAGAAACAACAGAATTCCATGGGAGCGCACAATATGACTACCAGGGCAGGACATACATGCATGCACCTCGGGACATCGATATAGACCTCTATAAAGAGGGCGGAGCGGAAAAGAACTACATCCCCAAGAACCTCATCCATACATGGAAGCACGGCGCCAAACCCATCAATGCCCTCCGCTTTATCCCCTCAACCGCTCACCTCCTCCTCTCCTCCAGCGCCGACTCCAAAATAAAGATTTTCGACGTCTACCGCTCCCGCGAACACCTCCGCACATACACTGGCCACACAAAGTCCGTCTCGGACATCTCCTTCTCTCACCCGGGCACGCACTTCCTCTCCGCCTCCTACGACCGCACCCTCAAACTCTGGGACACCGAAACCGGCACATGCACCACTCGCTTCACCCACACCGCCATACCACACGTCATCAAATTCAACCCCTCGGACCCACACTCCTTCCTCGCTGGTTTCTCCGACAAGAAAATCCTCCAATACGACACCCGAACAGGGCAGATGACGCAGGAATACGACCACCATCTGGGCCCCATAAACACCATCACTTTCTGCGACGAAAATCGCCGCTTCATCACCACCTCAGACGACAAGTCCCTGCGTGCATGGGAACTGAACATCAACGTCCCTATCAAATTCATCGCCGAACCCTACATGTACCCTCTCGTCTCCGCGTCGCCGCACCCTTCTGGAAAATCCGTCGCTTTCCAATCCGGCGACAACCAAATCGTGGTGTATGCATCCACCGACCGCTTCCGACAGAATAGGAAGAAGTGCTTCCGGGGACATAATACAAGCGGGTATGCAGTTGATGTGGCTGTTAGTAATGATGGGAGTTTTGTGGCAAGTGGGGATAGCGGCGGCTGGGTTTGCTTTTGGGATTGGAAGACGTGTAAGATGTATCATAAGTTGAGGGCAGGGGAAGGGGCGGTTACTTGTGTGCAGTGGAATGAGCAGACGAGTTCAAGGGTTGCGACGGCGGGATTGGATGGAGTTATTAAGTATTGGGATTAGAGTCTTAAAGAAGCAAGTGAGACTGATTCTTCTGCTCTTTGTATGGACTGTCCGGCCTATTGATCTGCCAATGCTGCTCCTCACTTGGATGCATGCTTCTGATGTATCAAAACCAGTCACACTACTATTTACTGTGCCATGCCAGATTCTTGCCTTCCTATTGTACACTCCTGCAAGCTTATGTATGGTATCCACTTCACGCTCAAAAACTAGCCATCTCAATCCATGAGTCCAGAAACCCCAACTGCGACCCCTTAGCCCCCTTCATAATCTCCTCAAATTCCTCAAAGTTCAATCTCCCTGGCCCACCCCTTTCCTCGTTCTCATGCTCAATCATATCTAAAACAGCATACCAGATAAGCCGGTCCGGCTGCGCATCGTATACTGGATCGCCCGGCCAATTTTTATCGAGCCTTATGCCGTATTTATCGCGAATGATACGAGCGTTACCTTGGCATTCTGAGTCTGAGTCTGAGGTGATGGCGTTTCGGTCGCTGATACCGTTTGCTTCCTGGGGTGCGGTGTTGTCTTTGTGGTCTCTGGTGTTATATTTAGGCTCTGCAGCGTCATCCTCGCCATCTGCGACGTCAGCTTCCTTCTCAGTGGCCACCCTCTCAAAGTCTGTGGCGGCATCCTCGCTGTCTACCGCGTCATCTTGCACGTCTGCGATGTCGTTCAGGGGAGGGTGGATGTGATTCTCAGGACGGTCATCGGGACGACTCCGAGACGGCGAAGAGTCAGTAGGCCTATTCTGGGGTAAGGTAGGATCTCGAGGTGAAGATGAGCACGAATTAAGAATCGCTTCATAGCCTGCTTCTTTGAGGAGGGTGTCAAGAGAGTCTTGAGTCGGGCTTTGTCCGGTAGAAGGGGTTTCTGGCATCCTAAACGCCTCCCTAAAGTTTTCAAGACTGTGAGCTGCTTCAATTTCTAGCATCCCATCACCCTGATTCGCAAGCTCGTTCTCTGAGCTGGGTTCCTTCTTGCCGGCATTCTTTAGGTTCTCCAAATTATCTGGTAAAGGTGCGCCATGGGATATTATGCTCCATAACCTCGCCCTTTCCTTGATGACTGCCGCAGAAGGCATGCCACATTGCCCGCAAAATACAAAGCCATGTTCACCACCAATGTATTCTTCCTTACCGCTCTCCGCACAGCGTGGACATCGCTCTACCTTTGTGGGCACATCTTTCCGGCCTATTGAGAGATATCCACAACGGCCCGGACAGTAAGTGCCAAGCATGATCCAATTCTTCTTACCCTTCTCAGCACATCGCGGACATTTCTCGTGCGTGACACGGTTGCCGGTCGTGAGTCCCATTGTATTGCGGTGACGGATAAGGCGTGATCTAACAAGGAATGTGTGGTAATTCTCGGCTTCGTCACATTCGTCACATTCTTCATTCATGGTAGCATAAGGCTCGCGTCGCCATCGTCGTTGATACATATCAAATTGTCTTTTGACGGCCCAAGGATCCTTTATAGTGAGTAATATGAGTGGCCGGCACTTTTCCCTCACGGTTTTCGTACGTTGTATTGCAAGAGCCAAGTCTTCCCGTAATCTGAAGACTGGGTCAAGAAGTTCATTGAATGCTTCTTGGGTAACTTGGTACAGTATCTCCCGGCCAACGTCTTTCTCAGGCTCGGGCACTTCATAACCGCCCCAACGTTCATTGACAGGAATACTTCGAGACGACATAGATGTCACAGAACGTGACTCATGCTCCTCATCAGCCTCGACGTCATCTTGGAAGCGGACCTTCGAGGATGATCGTGACCTTCGCGGAGAAGGAGGAGACTGGCTTTGCTTCTCGCCGCTCGCATCGGGCTCTAACTGTTCCAAAGTCCGTTCGAGCTGTTCACAGATTAACAAAACGAGCTTTGAAGATTCACCAGGGGCAGATCCATAAAGCGAGAAGTCTTCTTCAATAGCCCCGCATGTCCAGCCGAGGATGAGCACCTGCAATACCTGATCAACAAAGTCTAGTTGTGAATCGATGGGCCACCGCAAATGCGCAATCCTGGAGGCGAGATCTTCTCGAAATTCATTGTAGATCGATTTGCCCCTCAGACGTCGAAAATTCTTGTGCAGCATCATGTCTGTTTGCGACAATGAACCCCTTTCCACATAGACGATACCAGATACATCTGGTTGCACTTTACTGGTTCCATTGTCTAGGTAGAAGTTTTGCCTGATTCGTCTCTCGCGAATAGCTTTCCGCCGAACAAATTGTCGTCTTTGATGATCCTTAGCAATCCTTCCATGAGCGGCTCGCCTGATAGCCATCTGGTCCTCAAGACCAGTCACCTCTTCGAGTGGGGTCCTCACGTTGAGTACTTTTTTGATATCTTCTTCGATGACGACCTCAGGTGGCCACGGCGAGGTATACAGGAAAGAAGGATCGATGCTACCTATCATGTCCTTGGGTCGTGCTCGCCCAAATTCTGCTGCCTCAGCAGCGTCACCAATGGTCTCATCAGCCTCCGCGACATCGTTATCCTGTTCGTCAACAGTCCCGTTATCATCACATACTCTATAATCGCCAAAGTTGTCTCGGACCTTGCCATCAATAAGTCTTCGATTCTCGCGTAGAATTTCGCCATTAAAAGCCGAGCTGATGGGTCGGTTACCAAGTATAACCTCACGTGCTCCATCTTCAGGGACCTCCTCCTCATCCATGCGTGCCACGATGTCCCGCGTAAGCTCTTTAGTAGCGGCATAGTATGCACTAAACATACGCAGGAAGTCTTTTCGATCAACAAAGCCATCATTGTTAATGTCATGGCCATTAAAAATATGCTTGGAGCGCTCTTCTGGCTTTTTCCGAGTCAAGCTTGCAACAGCTTTGATAAATTCCTCGAATCCTATCAAGCCATCGTTGTTCTGGTCATAGAACGAGAATATACGGTCATAAATTAAATTCGGTGGCGGCGGACGTATGGAGGTGTGAGGAACGAAGCATTTGTCGAACGTTCGGCGATCAATTGCTAGGTTATAGCGGCTAGGATCTTCAGGCCAATCAGTGGCCGCGAGACATCTAAATTGTTCCCATAATGCTTCAATTTCTGGAGTCTGGTAGCCGGTTTCCTGGCATATTTTGGTAAGTGCATCTTTGGAGAGGTTCCGAATCACAATACTTGGTTTTCCTGGATACCATACTGGTTCAGGCTGCCTCGTATTTCCGAGGAATGGGGCTGGAATGCGGATTTTATAGAAGAGATGTGTTTTTGGATGCACCTGCATGGCCTCGCATTGTTCGCAGAGGTCATAATCCAAGCAATTGGCACAGCTATATCGTATTCCACGAATTGGCATGACGTTGCAGCTATTGCATGTTACCCTTCGATGTACATAACCATCTTTTCTCGCCTGCTCCTCTGCGATGCGGTATAGCAAATTAAGCAAACTCTGACCCTCTTTGCCACCTTCAGGGCCCAGATCAGTCGCTCCATCTCTTTCCAGCTGGTCCTCGCTCTCAGAGCGCGGTACTATTTCTGCGGCACCTATTCCCCTGCCCAACTCTTCATCAGTCGCACTTCTCTGGTTACCCATCTCCACTCTGCGATCTTGCTCTCGCAGCCAGCTTTCGACCTTTTCGGTAAGGTTGCCAGTTTGATGCCACTCCAATACGTTTTCTATACTGTCGAACTCGAATCCATCTGCTGCGAGCTCTGCAACAATCATAGCTCGTTGCTCTTCAGAGACTGGGCTCGGAGAGAGATGGCGCCAAAAGTAAAACATCAGGAACGATTCTTCAAGCTCTCTTCTGAGCGAGAATGCTTCCACTTGAAAGCTAGGTTCTCCAAGAAGTTCCTCAATGTTTGGCAGACGTCGTTGCAGTCGGAACTTAGTACTGAATCCTGCACTGAATGAGTATGTATGGTATCCACATAACGCCTCATTTGCCGCCTCATCCGTCAAAAAATTCAGAGACACTGGTACTGATCCCCATGGCACGTCGCGACAGTACCTCGACTCGGAAAGTATTCTATCGAAGATTCTGCGGTATTCTGGTATTTGAGGGTGCGGCCGTTGTCGACGAGCATTTGAGCGGTGCAGACCGCCTTTTTTTGGTTGGTGGGGTGGCCATAGTTGATCATGGATGTAGTAGATGGTGCAACCTAAAGCTACGGCAGTCAAGGCAAGCAGAATAGGCTTATGTCTTGTAAGTGAGGGAGCTGCCCAACGAGCATCTTGATTCGCCATGCTTGTTGGCCACGGCTATACTCATCATTTCTGTGGTCTGAAGATTTTGTTTGCAGGCTTGACCGAGGTTGGGCGTGCTTTTGAAGACCGTTCTTGCTCCGTATAAGGCCTAACAGTCTCTGGAGCTTCATAAGGCTGGTTCCGCTGGATGACGTGCGCTAGCTCCCGCCACTAGCGCGTATGTACCTTTAGTGGTAGTGGAATAAGAGGTGCAGAGTATCTTAACGGGTGGATAGAAAAGCCGAGAGAGTCTGCAGATATATAGGACATTTCTCATTTCCTTATTCAATTTGAACAATTACGGCATTAGTGACTTGTAGATGCAGTACACATTATTGAGTATTCTTTTCGATTTGGGGGCCAGATGTTACGGCATGTTTTGGTAGAGGTCTAGCTATCAATTGCTGGGCGAGGCAAGGATCCTAGTAAGAAGATGCGGTCGAGGCTGGCTGTTCTGAGAAACATCAAAGGTTTCTTCCTCGTCTGGCCATAAATCATCCTCTTTCTCCCCATTTACCCGATTCCAGATTCCTTCCCATAGACCCTTCTTGTGCAGCATCGCCAACACCATGACCACAGGCAAATGCCAGACACTTGCCCAAAACAAGCCCCTTGCACTCCCCTTGTGTCCCTCATTTCGCCAGAATTTCCAAGCTTCTTTTACCATCCATCCATTAATAACGCTACTCGTGACCAAGAAACCTTGATCCGTTATCTGGAACCACCACAAGCCTACGCAGATAGGGAAGCATAGTATTGCATATCGAAGCGCTACTCGACCATTCATGCGGGAGTTGGTCCAAACGAGCATGCGGTAGCCGGCCTTTCTATACTCTTCACGTATGGGCCAGCTTAGTGAGTTGAAGTGAGGGAATTGCCACGCAAAGAGTAGCCCCGCGAGGAGCCAGCCACCGATGCTACCCTCACTGAACAATAGTTCCCGCCAATCTCCAGCTCCCGTCGCACTCTGGCCCGCTGCAGCTGCCCAACCCATGAGAGGAGGTATGCCACCAACCAGGGCGCCAATCCAGGTGTTCAAAACCGAGATCCGTTTCATCGGCGTGTATACCCCGGCATATATTGCAATGTTTAAGCCTCCTAAAAAGGCAGTGGTTGGATTGACGCCGAACCATAGACTTCCTACCCCTAGCACCCCAGCCACACTTGCAAATATAAAAGCGCCCTTTTTGCCTATAAGACCACGAACGAGTGGTCGATTACGTGTCCTGCTCATCTGGGCATCGAACTTAGGTTCTAGCAACATATTCAGAGCGTTTGCCGAAGCGCAGCATAGTGATGTGCCCGCGGTGAGGAAGACGAGAGTCAATGCGGAGAGCGATGGAGCAGCGGTCGTGGCTGGCAGTAGAAGAGCTGGCACTGGATATAAGGAGTATGCTGTTGCTGTAGTGAGAACAATCAGGAAGGAAAGGCGTGGTTTTGAAAGAGAGAGACATGTTGTGAATAGTCGCCGTAGAGATGCAGCAGGCATAGTAGAAGAGAGTGTCGAAAGGCGAGAGGAGGCGTCGAGAGGGAGAGGTACTTCTCCATTTGCTTCAGCTTTCAAGCGTTTCCGCCTACGGTGAGGAGGTTCCGAAGCATCGTTCGTGAGCCCAGACAGAGGCTGGCTCCCGAGCATGGGTGTCACATTCTCGGATAATGTTGCATCTTTAGAGCCCGCTGAGCCATGTGATAGGACAGGCTCTCTAAGTTGAAATCCCGAGAGCCCCAGGCTTGAATTAGCAGAGAAGTACTCCCTCCTTAGGAGCTTTCCAAAGCGAGAGTTTGAGGAAATGGCTCCATTTTGTGGACTGGAGCTTTTGAAATGCCTTCGAGGCACATTGTTTCTCGTCAGTCGCAACAGACATCGTATGCAGACCGAATCTATATCAGACTTAATCGGCCTAATGGCCTTGCTTTTGAGCAGCATGCCACCAAAATCTTCTGTACAACCGTTCTATTACGACAAGAAGTACTAGCGCAGAACATCGGTTGGGCTGGCCAATCACAGCCGGCTTATTCATCAACAACTACAAGTAAGTTCCTGACCAAGTTGATAGCCTTACTCGTCGGGTATCCTCCAGCATCCAAATTGTAACATGCTTCTAATACGCTTGATCAGGATTACTAGATCTGGGATGCCCTGCCAAACCGGGTGTGACTCATGATAAGGTCAATTATACGTCCAGGCATCAGAGACTAACTATGAGCATAACGGCGGGCCTGAACCCAACGCTAACCTGACTTTATTTCTTCTTATTCTTCTCTACAACTTATTTTACATGGACGCTCACGACTTATGAAGAGCTCTTAATGAACATATTCAAATATTTGTGCTAGCTTAACCCGCTTCTTTCCTTCGTTAAAGCCTGTTGGTTCATTACTCCTGCTTTGTGTTCTATTCTACGACGAATTTCAAGCCTCATTATACTGGGACAAGTCAATTTCAGTCCTTGACTCTGCCTGAAATCGAGAAGCCTTAATGCGGCCGAAGGTCGCTACTGCGGGCAACGAGTCCGCAGATCCTTATGACTGATTTTATACCATCAAAGACAAGCAAAGTCTGCAGGTGAGGAAGGCCCGGTGCTCTAGAAAATCGGTTTAGGACCCTTAGTCCAGTCACAAAAGTACAGAAAGACGCAAGCTATAATACTACCATAAAGCTAGTTCAGCAGCGCAATACTCAATGTGTTGACATCTATGTGGATAAGATTAAGCTGCTTCCAGCAAGCGGTAATATTCCAAGTGTGCAAGGTGGTTCACGGGAATTACCTCTCTATAGCCTTCGCTCACCAGATACGCTGCCTGTAAAATCCCATCTATGACACGTCGCGGGTTTGAAAACCCGGCGAGAAGGACAGGACGATCGCTGCACGAAGAAACCAGGTAAGATAACTCTTACAGTCGGCCCTTTCATATAACAGGTCGACAGAACTTTTATCAATGCACCGAGCTCACTATCTTCAATGTATCTTATATTCTTTGCAAGTCCCTTTGTTCTCAGAGACTGTCATTGCTGAGACTAAGATGGTTAGATAGCAAGTGAATGGTTCGTCACGGCCAAAAGTCTGAGCCATTAAAAGTATTCCTCGAAGCTTTTGGTGTTCCCAGGAGTGAAGCGGGAGAATGTGATTTGTGCAAGCACTACACTTGTTGGAGGTCTCTCAAGCTCACCGACAAGTGGCTAAATAACTTCCCAACACATCTTCGTCCGCAGATTTGTAAGCGATGGTTCTTTGTAAATGGCTTTAGGTTCCTGGACCTCCCCCCTGAACTTCGCGAGGCAATTTTGAGGTTCGCTATCGGGCCATTAATATTAAGACCTTTCGCACAGTACCGCTGCGATTCAGGTCGAGTGAATTCACTATCATCCACACCAAATATGAGTCTTGCTTTGGTCAGCAAGCAGGTCTATAACGAAGTACTGCCATTATTCTTCGCAGCCACTACGGTCTATACCGGTACCAGGGAACAATTCGTACGGTTCTTGCGATTTGGAAATCCGACACCACGGCCAAGATTTAGTGAAAGACTTCGCATTCTGTTATTAGGCATAGGTCCATGACCACTACAGGTGTCTACATCGCGATGAAGGCATCTACAGCATGGTACACCTTTGATTCGCGCATGATTGCCACAAGAAATTCATTCACCCGTCCTGAGTCAAGCATCTAGCATGAGGTAGGGACGAGGAGCTCCATGTTCAACCGCCTGCGGTAATTTCGACGTTCTGGTTCATGACAAAGTTTATATATACTGAACATCATCGAAAACCAATATGATCTCATAGTTTCATGCTGTCAATTGGGATCACCATTCTTCTCTTGACTGTATGTGAGTGGGTGAACATATCAATATATGACCTCGTCCTGTATATTACAGACCTCCAGGTCCCCAACTGGCCTTGTACATCGTCCCTTCCTGCTTCACTCTCCTCATATCGAATTTACCGAGCCCGCGAATAGTGAGCGAAGGAAAGGCCAACAGCCGTTTGAAAGTACCTAAAACTGAAACCTACAAAATGCCGAAAGTGCTAATGTAGCACGGGGTATCATATCCAGTTGATAATACAGGGACACAAAAGTCCTCCAAAAGAAAGATACAGAAAGCCATCTGGGTGATTAGGCCCACCCGAAAGGCCATGGAACGCGCTACTTTAAGGCCCCTCTGAATGACAGTCAAGGCTGACAGTGTCTCGCTAGCACCCGCACATTATCCACGAATCCTCTGATAAGATCTTCGTATTGGCTGATCTGACCGCTTTTGGCGAGTAAGCCTTGTCGACGCACATCTTCGGAGGATACTTCGATTTCAAGCTCGTGCTCTTTATCAGTTTTGGATGTTGCCTAAATTGACACGTGAGTTTATGCTGTCAATAACAGAATATAGACGCAGTATGAACTTACATCAGCAGGTGTGACTTGCGTGAGATCGATTTGATATGCCAGATGTTTATAACTCATTCTGTCTTTATTCCGGTCGGCTTTCTTGCCATCCCTCCTGTCGGTTTCAACCAGCCCTCTCATATCGCCGTCAAAGTTCATTTCAACATTGACACTGACGCGCCAATCGAATGCTGTCCTAGGGCTATAAACATCGATATCCGCAACCCTTGCTTTGATAATCTTTGCTATCTCTTTGCCCGTTTTCTGGTCGGTCGTAATGCGGACCTTTGGTTTGTTGGCAGCACGAGGATTATACTGAACACCGGATGCTATAGAGCGAGGCAGCTGAAGAGCACCAGCTTGTGAAAGTTCATAGAAGGTATCTGTTTCATAGGTGTGCTTGTATGACATAGGGATGCGGGTCTTGGGCGGGCTCCCCAAGGCTACTTTGGGGGGTTGTTTCGAATCGACAAGAGCTTTGTTAAGGAATTGGTTTAGAGTGCGATGCTGGGCCTAGGTGACGCATATAGATTAGCAGAAAGAAGGAATAGGGTGGTAAGAGGAGATAGACTGACCTCCGTCATAGAGCTCTTGAAAGCGATCTTTAGGTTTGGGTCCGCATGGCTCACTACGCACTCATTCAGTACAGGGATTCGAATCCGGTCGTTCGTATTCTTGTCCATAAGCTGCCCGATCTTGGCTTCAATTTCTAGAACAGCCCCTTGATCGGCTGCTCCTCCGGCTGGGCCGACCCCAACATCTTCCCTCAAGACCACATGCTCAAACAACCAATCCGAGATGACTCGAGTCAATTCTTCCGAAGGTATGATATTCA
This sequence comes from Cladonia metacorallifera KoLRI002260, assembly GCA_000482085.2. Classification (NCBI taxonomy): domain Eukaryota; kingdom Fungi; phylum Ascomycota; class Lecanoromycetes; order Lecanorales; family Cladoniaceae; genus Cladonia; species Cladonia metacorallifera. Next base: position 1,308,866 of record KI911109.1, read on the forward strand.
ATATACTTGGCTCCCAAGGTCCCAGAGGCCCATTGTTCGCAAGCGGAGGTTGAGCTACCGGCATGCGCACGCCATTGACCGGGGGGGTATAATTGGTCGCATTTGGAACTCCATTGGGCTGGCCAGGAGTCTGTGGTAACGGAGCCTTGTTAAGAAGCTGGTTCGGCGGCAATACGCGTTGCTCTGTTCCACGCCGTTGCAGTGAAAGCGCGAAGAGCTCAGCGGTCCGCTTTGGCCCCCGAACAGACTGAGCATAGACAGGCACGTCCTGCCATCGGCTGATTCTGGGAGGCTTCGTCTTTGTTGATTGAGATGCTGTCCTCACCGGGGGCTTCTCGATAGAGGGCAGGACAGACTCTTTTGGCGAATTCCCAAGGCGAATCTTCTTTTTCACTGGTTCTGATGACTTTTCTAACCCATTATCAGGCGCTCCTATACCTTCTGCTTTGATGGACTGTGTAGCTTGGGCGTTTGCGGCTATCTTCCAATTTGCTACTTTCTTAACCGACTGTGAGGGTGACTCATTAAGCTCGTGGTGTGCTGTGGGAGCCTCGATCATGGCTGGCATCGAAGGTTCTCGGTTTGAGGTAAATTGCGAAGATATGTTAGAATTGCGGTCTGATATGGGTGGTGTCGCGGGCCGTATGGTTCCAGGGTTCTGGATCGAAGTTGTACTTGGCGTTGAGGGCAGAAGACCTGAGTGTTGATTGAAGCTAGATTGAGACTGATATGCTGGCGGCCGCTCGTTGACTTGGAACTGAGTTGAGGCAGAAGATCTATAGTCTGGGGCCTTAGTCAGAGGACGTTCAATTTGTTGCTGGCAAGCCACCCTCTGCTGCGCCTCATCCGAAGGTCCGGCATTAAGCAGACCGTTAACACCAAGTGAAATGACGCGGGATGGTGTACGATTTAGCCCTGGAGGCTCTGACATTACAGCATCCGAGGGCTCCCGTTCGGCTTTACGCTTAGCAGGGGCAGCATGTCCAGCCCATGGGGGAACTTGATTTGGGATGGCTTCTAAGGGCTCCCTGCGGTCCATACTAGGCAGACTTGGTAACCTTGTCTTGGGGCTAACACTTAAACTTTTCTCACGTTCGCGTGATCCAGAATATCCATGTATGTTCGACTGCGATCGTTGCTCCCTATAAAGTTGAGGCGATCCAGCCGTCGCTGGCGAAGGCGTCGCTGATTGTGGTTGGCTAAATGACCCTCCTGATAAGTTCCGCTGGCGATCGTGGGTTCCGGGTGATTCGCGGACAGGATTGAAGCTAGGTCGTCGGAAAGTGGAAGGAGGACCGAGAGGCGTTCCTGGCTGACTCATATATTGCTGGCTGGGCTGAGATTGCGAGATGATCCTCATCTGAGATGGTTGTGGTGATTCTCGCAAGACGTTTGGAGGGTACTGCGCAGAGCTGGGGGTTGGTATCGAGTGAGAAGATGTTGGACGGGGAAAGTTGGAGTAAGCACCCGCACTGCCGGGGGTACTTGATGTAGGCGTTTGACTGAGTGGTGTTGAGTGGCCAAACGAACGAGTGCTGGCAGCCGCTGAAGCTGAATGGTTTTCGCGCTGCGTATATTGTGGAGGTGGATGGCCGCGGATGGGACTCTGGCTAACACTCTGAGGCGGTGCATATGGCCCGCTATTTGAGCCGACAGAAGAAGTATGTCGCCATGGTGAAGTGTTCTCTATGGTGCTGTGAACGGGCCCGTTTGGGTATTGTAGATCACCCTTCCCGTGTGTTTGCAAAGGCGAGGGCTGTGGAGGTCGAACTTCACGGCGGTTATCGTAAATAGGCTGTTGGGCTTCGTAAGCAGTCGGGGGTCTGGGGGGAATGGGGCGGTAGTCCTGCTTCACTGAAGTAGATGCTGAAGGTCTGCGTGGAGGGGGCGTGTCTTCCGAATCGATTATGGACCTGATATCCATGTTTGACTTTTAACACTGCTCTTCCGCGCCCTCCCCCTTCACTCTTAACGCCTCTTTTTAAGATACCCCAGCTCTGAAAGATACAATAGATGGTGTTTAACGCCCAGCGCGTTCGACAATAGATTTGATAACCACGGACGATAGTTCCCCTATGAATCGGACAACCGCTTGTTGCGTCGATCCCTCACGCAGCTCTTGATGTTGAATAGGCTCCTAATACTATCACCCTATAGCAGTCCGAGAGAAGATGAAGAACAGTCCCACTTAAAGGGCTATTCGTTGGCAGGTAGATTTCGTTATGGAATCGTTCGTTTCTCCCCAGCGTCGTGGGCTCCGCTCGGGGCGAGGAAGATGGGAGTGGAGGAGGCGATAAAGCGTCTTGGTATAGCAGCCAGTGTCGAACAATTTTTACCCAAGTACTGCTGCCTCCATATGCCATATCAGACAGTTTCACACCTGGTTTGCGTCCATGGCCGTTGCATCTGTGGCTGGTGGAACCGAAAGCGGAGTAGCGTAGTCTTCGCAGCTAACGTTGACAATACCGTAACGCTGGTCATTATGCAGTAGTAGCAGGAACAAAGAAAGATGCCAAGCTTTAGCCACAATTTTGCAAACGCTAAATATCGTTTCTCCGTACTATCGGATTCTTCTTAATCACAGACATCCTACTTTGTAACTGGCTTTTGCATTGCCCAATCGCGCATTCGTTGGCCTAACCCTTAGGAAGCAATGCTTGCATTGGTCTGCGCTAGTGAATAGAGCTTTATTCCAGACATTGTGGTCAGTTCATTACTTCCACAAGCTATCATCCCAGCTATCATCCTCGACTTTTCTCACATCTAAGCTATCATCTTCAACCTTTCTCGCAATCTTGTTCCCTTTAAGTATTGAACCCAGCTTAAACATTCCCGTTATATGCATAATATATGCTCCACTCTCTTACTGCCTACTGATAACCTGCCATACTGCTTTAGCAAGCGCGCACAGCAGGGTAACGCGGCACCTACCCGGTCTGAGTGATGCACGCACTCCTCTCGTCTCTCAAGTCGGCTCACCCCTACGTGAACGTAAAAAAATATATAATTGCTCTTATAGAATCTATTCAACATAGACTCTGGAAATAATTATTGAGAAGTCACAGCAGAAAACATGTTCTCTTTCTTTTGTTGTTCCTTTTTCTTGGCAAGTTTCTGTTATAAGAATGGACCCCGGCTCCGAACGCGCCATGAATCCAATGAAGTACCGTCCTATCTGGGATGAGCTTGAGAAAACTCTCCACGACTCCAGTTACGATGCTTCTCATCTTCTTACAGGCGTGCTATGAGCGACAACGGTAAAACCCTACACTCCTCCCTAGGTCTCTCTGAATCGCTAATTCATCTGCCAACACGACGTTATTGATCTCGCTTCATCCTATACAGATATACTGCAGGAGAATGAGCCGGTGCATTCCTGTCATTCCGACTTCTCGCTAGTAAGAATGATCGATGGAACTTCGAAATATAACATTTATCTCACCCTTATCAACTCAATGGGCAAGGGACCTTTTTCCCATAGCATATATGCGACTTGGTCAGTCCATTTGGATTGTAGGGTGCACCTCAAGTCATAGCGCCACAACAATCTTGCCAAGATAAGGCGCACCTCAGCCATTGCAAGGCTGCAGAGACTGTCAGATAAACAACATTTCGAGCATCCAGACTGACTTACTTCCGCCCAATGCAGCTCCTTAGGCCCGCCGAGAAAGGCTGAGATGCCTCGAGCTTGTCTTTCGCGTAACGTGGATCGATGCCTAGCCAGCGCTCCGGCACGAACGACCCCGGGTCTTCAAAGTTTGAAGTGGACATGTTTGCTGCGAAATGGCTTATCTGCACTGAAGTCTGGGAAGCAGTCAGCTTCGATAAAAATGGCATGGGTCAAAGAAAGCTTACGTCTCCGGGGATCCACTCGCCAGATATTGTTGCACCTTCGGGAGGTGCAATGCGGGGCAATCCTTCTGCAAGAGGTGGGAATATTCTCAACGCTTCATTCAGACAAGCATTAAGGAACTCCATCTCGTTCAACTCTTGGATTGTGATGATGGCTTCGTCTTGAAATCTCATCCGGATCTGGTTGGTGATACTAGCCATAGCTTGAGGATTTTGGGTCAGCAGGTATGTGACTGCACACAGGAGAGTCGCCACAGTCTCAGTACCAGCGAAAACAAAGAGACTCGCGTTGGATATTATCTCGGTCTCGGTCATCGTGCCCTTCTTATCGTTGTGCGCGATGATTGAAGAAAGCAGGTCGCCGCGATTCGGTTTCCGAGCAAGCCTCTTCTTTACCCTGTTGAGAACAAGTTCCAATTTGTTGACTTCTGTTTGCAAGACCCAGGCGGGAAATATCCAGCGGAGCGAAGATGGCATGGTATTTTTCACTCCACTAGAGTAGACAATCACTTTCCAAGTTTTTGACAAGAGAATCGGCCAATAACGATACGTAGGTTCCAATAAGCATTTGAAGGGCTCCCCAAAAGCTGCATCAGCGACAACGTCGAACGTCGCCCAGGTGTACCACTCCATCAGGTCAACGATACCGTCGGTAGAAAGCCGTTCGTCCTCAAGGCCGTTAATAAGCTCCTGGACATGTCTATGTATAAGCGGTTCCTGCTCACGAAGAGCTTGCGGGGAGAATGCATGATCAAGTACTTTTCTCATTCGCGTATGATTATCATCATTGGCGATGAAAACAGAGTGACCGATCTGATTGCGTGTTTCGTTGAAGGAATCATAATTCTTCCGGAAAGCTGTATGGCGTCCAGCATGCTGGGCATGAATTGTTTTCCATGCAGACGCTTCAATAAAAGAAAGCTCATTCGGGGCGGTCCGCACTATTGGGCCGTACTTCTTATGAAGTTTGTGATGTTGCACGGCCAGCCTACCAGTAAGGGCAAAGAAGACGTATGGTAGTCTAGATCCGGCGTAGAGACGAGGTCCGGGAAAGCGACTCAACGGATGCCAATAAACATTTCGAATAGCTTTGGTTAGCATTACAATGACCTTGTGGAATCAATGAGTAGGTGATGCATCTGACCAGAAGTGATGTTACTGACCCAAAGAATTGTTAGGCTTGCTATGGTTGAGGTTGGCGTCACCCGGTCAAAACAAGAATGGTCGAGCATCTTCACCACGTGTAAGGCAACGATATGAAAGCTCTATATTTCAAACAAAGGATATTATTGGAAGTGTAAAGCTTCTTGAAGAAGAGGAAACCGAGAGATCATTTGGAAATGCCGTGCGTTGGCTACAGATAGCGCTTCACACTTCGTCATGTAGCTTACAGCACATCACGAAAATCATTCACGGCGTTGTGTTTTGAAAGTTCTCGCCTGTGGGGAAAGTTGGAAATCCCTTTGAAATCCTCCGGCGATCATACCTGATTCCGACAGGTGGAAAACCATGTCGTCCGAAGGCCAACCAATGATAAGATCCACCTCAATATAGTCGGGTTCCTCCGATGTCAAACATTCTGCACCTGAACTCCACACCCCTGCCTTCGAAATCCTCCTTGCTAGTAAAACGGATAAGGAACAACTCCCTTTGAAGATCGCATTGGTCACCATGCCTCTCAATTCCCTCGCTTACAGCACAAAGCTGTCGCTCGATCATTGTAATGGAACCAGTCTGTGGTCTCAGAGCACGGGCATTGGACGAAGCTAAAAAGAGTATTGATAGGGGCACACAGAGGGTTTCTAGGGTCCATCGTGCTCTCGGCCGTGCAGCAGCATTTTAGTACGAATCTTGAGGATTGAATAGACCTATGCTGGGTATCCCGAAAGTACTTTGACAATCTACACCCGCGTCCGCTTCTTTTCTTCCGATTCTCAGAACGTCTTGGCTAAGCATGTCAGATGCGTAGTATACGCAGATATGCATGGAGGATGCTTTCACTCCGGAGATGCTACGCTATGTTGCTGACAGAGGCATCGAACGGTGGAACATCATCGGCCGAATGCCGAACTGGGCACGGAGACTGTTGCCAGCCGGCCTCTACGCCTATCAAGGCGAATTGCGGGGATTTACTATGATGGTGGATATCCTGTAGCTACCCGCCCCCTTGCCATCAGTAAGCTTGAAACTCAAGAAGTTACTGCCGCCAGAAGGTATTAGATGGTTGTTTGTCAGGGTACAAGCAAAAGCAGATCAGGAATGGGCGCATAAGTGCAGATTTCACCATTTTAAACAAAGCTAGACCTCGTGGCTGTGTACTAGCAGCTAAGCCCTATCGTCGACGTTGGTGAAGTGTTGCAGAAAAGCCGAGCGTCACTGAGAGGCAGGCTTATACAATACGGCTAGGTATATCTAGCAGACATCCACGCCTCGTGCTCACGGAAAAGCACTGCTTTTCGTGCCACAATCCATGTCATTGCTAGATTCCAGCTGATCTCCGTACCAGCATCATCTTCCTGCAACCCCCTTGCCAAATCTTTCATCGCCTCTGCATCCTTTACAAGCACCTTCGACTCGGACGCTGACGTGTGAGCATCGGTTGCTCTAGCTTGCCTACGAGAAGCACCTGCATGAAGGAATTGTATGGCAGTGTTCTTGATTAGAGATGTTTTTTCATCTTGAATTGTTATTGAAGGGTGGCCCGTGGTCGAAAGCGTCTCTAGGTGGGTGATGCGCATTGTCTCGTCTGACCAATTAATCGGATTCAAGGTTCTAGGGATGTGCGACTTGGATAGGGATTGAATGGTTTTGATCAGCGGCGTGACAATTCTAATTAGCTATTAGTGAGGTCATTGTGCTTTCTCTTTCATTGGGTAGGCCAAACGCTGGTGTCAGTCCTCTCGCGATCCGTTCTGAAACGACGTACTGAACCATCAATCTCGCGGTGCTGTTCTCGGGAGTCGCCCAGCTGTCGATTGCATCGCATTCCTGCCACTGGAGATATCCTCCTGGTCCTACGCGCAGCATGAAGGATTAGAGAATGATGATAATATTTGCTCATTAGTTACTAACGAAGTATTTCAACCACGTTCTCCACCGCTTTGGGCAGATCATGGGCCTTGATCGCATAACTTAGGAGTCGAACGTGGACGAGATCAAATTTTTCACGGTATTGCTGAGGAAAAGGCTCCATGATATCGTGGGTAACAAAGTCCATGCCTTTATTTCGGCTTTGCGGGAATTGTTGTGGAGAAACATCAAATCCAACGAACTCGATGTTTCCAGAAGGATTTCCCGAGGTTGACAAATCGTGTGCAGTGTCTTCAAGCCAGACTCCCGTACCTGTTCCAACATCTGCGATGGCTTGTAGACTTCCGCGAGGGATGGATGGATGAATTAAGTTGTTGCTGGATAGAGCACGCATGAATTCGTGCTGGCCATTAAGCCGCATAGACTCCTTAGAGTCTCTTTGCAACATGTACGCTTCATTGCTCTCGGTCATGGTGTTGATGATGAGGCACTGTTTGAATACAGAAAACGATATCGAGTGTTTCAAAAAGTGCACGATGACCTCCGTGTAAGACGGACGTCGCTTATGGCGTCATTTGGGACCCTTCGAAGTGTCACACCACCCATGTGAATTTTTGAGGCACAGAGCTGAATTGCTGACCCTGCAATTGCTCTCAGCGGCCTTGCTAATGCGGACTTTTTCGTTTTCGGGATGATCACTGAGCTTGAGTGGGTTTAAGGATGCATCGGGTTTTCTTCTTGCATGCATCGCTTCTTAGCATGCAGTAAAGGTCTACCGACTGAGATATTCATTAAGACTTGATCATGTGTTAAGATCCTTCAAGACATCCAATCGATATCATTGGCTTCGATACCCGCCGGCGTCAGGTGGGTGGTATCACTAGAAGGGTTGGCCTTTCAACTGACGTAGCCTAAAGCTGATCCCGTAGGTAACAAGATTTGCTCAATCCTATCACTCACAATTTACCCTACGTTCCGGTTTTAGAGCGGCGATCTACCTACTACCTCAAGGCTACAGAACGGAGACGGTGGGATCTAACCACGGCATGAGCCAGCGTACCTTATCTCCTCAACGCGCAGAAATATTCTCCACAAAACATGCGGGAGCAGCAATTTGGAATCTCAGCAGCGCAACGTTTCCTTCAAACAGTTAGAGTAGCAACTCTGAACGCTAACATGTTCCCGATGACCTCATCTCACCTTTTATGCATCCATTGGAATCTCTTTGTTGATATGGTGTACCTATTGTGATCATCTACTCAGTCTACTTGGGCCCCTTCTATGCATACCAGTAACATTTCCTCGGAGATTCCGGCTCAAACGATTGACACAAATTGACCGATGCATGTCCCCTGCTTCACTGTCTCCACTCCTGGGGCCTCGAGGGAAGTCGAGCACGGTTCAGCATGTAAATCCACGTTCAAAGCTCTTTCGTTCTTTCAGACATTCATACTATTAGGCTTTCGATACAATTATAGCAATTACTTCGCTAGTTACCGCTTCCTCCAGTCGATATGACAGGTCCAGACAAGTCATATCTTACTACTATAGCTATTGTGTTTGCGATTGCAATCACTTGCATCGCAGTTATTTTAAGACTGCTGGCAAGAAAACTCAACGAAATACCGCTAGGTGCAGACGATTATTGTTTATTTGTGGGCGCGGTCAGTTTCTTGACCTTCTATGGCAACAATTCAAACGTGCTAAATTCTTTAGCTTTTCACGGTTCTGAATTCTTTGGTCTTTGTATTCAGTATGTCCCGTCAAAATGCACACCCCAAGCTGAAACTAATATTACTGTCCCAAGCAAACAGATATGGAAATGGGAAACATATATCAACCCTCCAGCCAGACCAATTGGTCAACTACTGGAAGGCAAGTTGTCCCATCCAAGCCAAACAATATCTGTTCTCATCGGAAGTTTAGACCTTCTTTGTCTCTTATCAACTTTATGGAATTGCGATCACGGCAATTAAATTATCAGTCCTCTTGTTCTACCGCAGGATCTTTTCTACCCCACAGTTCCGATACTGGCTTCTGGGAGTCGGCGCTGTCGTAATCGCTTGGCTTTTCGCCAACAACCTGACTGCAGCTTTCCAATGCATTCCACCGCGCAAGTTCTGGCAGCAAGAAATAGCTGGTTCTTGCATGAATCCACTCACATTCGTACAGGCGATTCAGATTGCGAACATAATTACGGATGCTTTAATCTTAGCTCTACCAATATCTGGAGTGCTGCGGCTACAAATGTCAAGAATTAAGAAGATCAGTGTATTGGCAATTTTCCTTCTTGGTGGCTTGTAAGTTTCTAGGCTTATATTCACCTCCATGGCTTTTCTGAAATTTGCTGATCTGGAGAATAGATCTACTGTTCTTGCTATCGTGCGGCTCGTGGTCCTTGTAAATGAGAATCTTGACGACATTACTTGTAAGACGAAGCTTTTATTGACAGAACCGATGAACGTTGGTTCTAATGTTGTTCTTTCGATAGATAGCACGGGCAAGTGCAGTTGGACAGTCATGGAGCCTGCGGTCGAAGTCCTCTCTGCCTGTCTGCCCACCATGGCGCCTTTCCTCAATGCTGGCCGGCACCTATCGAAGCTGCGTAGCTCATTGCGATCATTGTTCTCGTCCCACAAATCATCTCAGTCCGTTAATATCGTCGGCCGTCGTGGTCAGTACAGTGGCGGATTAGATGAGAACAACTTAAGACTCGACCATATTGCGGAGGTGAATTCCGCAGCTCAAGCAGGGTCCTCTGGCAAGGGTAGATCTGAATCGGACGAGATCCCTCTAAAGTCAATTGGGATCAGACGAGATATGGACTGGATGGAGGAACGGTGTTGATAGATTCAACTTCTCCACTTTGCCTTCCACTAGCTTCTTATCTTGCAAACTCTTTTGCCGGGAACTCCTCTTCGTCAAGATCTGATATCTGCGACTGCATCGCCTACCTTGTGGAAGCACACCTTATCTAGACAAAAACAATAATATGTATATTTATTGGCGTGGATCAAAGAAATGGGTTGGAAATGAATCCAAGGGCGTTTTGAGAATTGATATTTATGTGTAGCCATGATTTCATTGACATATCGGGACTGCTTCAATGTTATATATAGGAGTTATTTGCTAATGCTCCTTAGACAAGCGATTGTTGATAAATGAACAAGAACTTAGCTTTGTCCATTACTCGTTATAGGATTACAAGGGTTAATAGATAATATTATATTAAGAGCTGTCGTCTCCTTTCCACAAGTTGAAAATAAGACTTGTTTATTAGGTTCGAGGATCTGGAAGAGCGTTAGATGTAGTCAAAGTTAGCATTATTTGAACTCATCAATGCGTGGGCGTCAAGTTGCTGTTCGAAAAGCAAGTCATGCTTTGTAACTATGGTGATAAAGCGGCGCTCGCTCTAGAAGGGTTCACCCCCCAACCGTACACACCTACCAACCGTACAGCCTTATAGGGCTGACGGCCAAATTTTTTAATATATTGCCATTTTTTCTACTTTTGAAGCTATTCAAAGCTTTTAAATCTATGTAATTATATAGATGATTTAGAACCGTATAAGCTATATAGCTCTATAAGGTTTTTGGATACGCTTGCCTCTACTTATTACCCTTATTTAGTTTAGTTTATTTACTACTTCTCACTCTCTTAATACCTCTGCTCCTTCTTTTATTACTTAGCGACCCTAGTTAAGCTCCTGCGTAGTAACCCTAATAGATAATTAGATAATAAGCTTTAAAGCTTATAGTAGAGGCTACTCTAGTCTTTTTATATAGAATTTTTTTGCGCGGGACTATATCTTTTACAGCGAGGATAGTTTTTACGGTGAGGATAGTTTTTATAGTAAGGATAGCTTTTATAGTAGAAGATATATTAAAGTAGGCTATAAGGCTATTATAGTTTAATAGTGTTTAATAGCTATATAGGATTAGTTAAATAGATATAGATTAATAAATCCTAGTAATTTCTATATAGTATTTTAATCCTTAATAGTTTATTACTTAATATTAGAGTTATTAAAAAGGTTAGGGCTAATTTTATATAGAAAATTCTATTCTATCTTTAAATTCTTAATACTTTATTATTTATTATTAGCTACTTTTTACTTATTAAGGACCTTCTTATTTAGGACTCTAGTATTAATATAGTAATCTTTAAAATAATAAGCTTTATACTCTTTTCTTTTATTTAAGTCTAAGAGATCTATATTAGTATATTTTTAAATAGTAGCTTTTATTATTATAAGACTTATAGCTTTATTTACTTTTTTTAAGATTTTTTTAGTATTTTCTTTCTTATATACTTTCTTTATTATCTAATAAACTTATAGAGTAGTAGTAGGTATTAGAAGTCTTAAAAAAAGTTATTAAGGCTTAAGTAAGTAAGGGTTCTCTTAAATAAAATAAAAGAATAAATTATAATATTATAATACTTACTTTAAGCTTTAAGTAGAAGCATATTTAAGTTAAGTAAATAATTAATAATTAAATAAGATTTATATAGGACTAGGCCTATTTTCTTCTAAGCACTTTTAATATTATAAATTATAAAAATAAATATCTTAGCCTTTTAATATTACTCTAAAAAATTAACTTTATTAATATAGTAGCTAGTACTAAGTTATATAATACTATAAATATTCTTTTTATAAGTAGATGCTAGCTATTAGAACCTAACATATGTAATATAGTGTATACTCTATAAGTATATATCCTAGAATAGGCTTAGCACTAAGTCACGTAAGGATTTAAATAGTTTAAGGTTTAAAATATTTAAACTACTAGTTTAAATAGTTTATTAAATAATTTATTTAAACTATAAGGAGTTTAAATAGTTTATAGATTAAATCTATTAAATTAAATAGTCTTAGTAGACTTTCTTATATCTATATAGTTAGGGCTCTTACCTATAGTTTAGATCTCCTTATATTTAACTTTACTAGTAAATTAATATAGCTACTATAGTAAGAAAGGACTATCCCTTATTTATATAAGTAATTAGTAAGATTATATAACTAGCTTACTTACTTCTATACCCTTTAGCCTTTAATTACTTATCTTTAGAATACCTATAACATTAGTTTGTAATACTTTAAATACCCTTAAATATAAGTTTATTAAACTAAAGGAGCATAGCTTAACTAACTCTAAGCAAAGCTATCTAGACTAGACATTATAGTATTAATAATAGGTTAAGAGGAAGTATTAAGATTATAAAGCCTAACCTCTATTATAAAGAAAGAAAGAAACTTAAGGAATAGATAATATAAGTATAGCTGTATCTCTATTTCTATAAAGGATTAGTATAGGTTAGGAACTATATAGTAATTACTATTACCTTTATATATAAAGACGCATAGAAATAGGTATAACTATATTTATAGAGATATTTAGATAACCTAAGCAACATATTAGAGGTAATATAATAGATAAAGAGTTTTATATATTTTAAAATAGAACTAAGGAAGATATTTATGCTATCTAATAAGGTTAATTAGGTAGTATAGGTCATTTAATATATTAAGTAAAAAAGATCTACAGTAGAGTTTACAACTTAGTTCTAGTAATATATAGTTAAAACTAAATAAAATAACAACACACTTATAATAATATATAGAAGGGGGTTAAAAGAATAAGTTAAGGATAAGCTTATAAGATTTAGAGTAATACTAGAAATACTTAACACACTCTAAAAAAAAGCTATTAAGATTAATAATAATCTCTTTAAAAGGGCTATAGAGAAAAGATATAATAAAGGAGTTACTTAATTAGGTGTCTTAGAATACTAGTTTAAAAAGAACTTTAACTCTAACTATAGAAGAAAGACACACAACCTATATAGACTAACTCTAATAGAGATTAATATAATAAAAAAGAAGACCGTATATAAAAAGCTAAAAAAGGAATAAAATAAAAAAGTACTAAAGTACTATAGCTATAGTAAACTAAGTCACTTTACTAGAGACTATAAGTTAAAAAATATAGTAATAAGACCTTAGTTCAACATAATAAAACAAGTTATTAATAAGAGGGATAAAACTTAAAAAAGTAGTAAACTATTACCTAAGTAGAATAATCTAAAGCTTAATAGACTACTAAAAAAAGCAGAAACTTAGGGAGAAACTATTAAAGGCTTAATAGAAGGCATTAAAAGACTATTAAGTAATTTAGATTAAGAAAATAAAGGAACTATAGATAATCTAATAATAATATCTAATTAATAGGAATATTACCTATAGGGGTTCTTATATAAAACATAGGATAGCATAATCCTACTATAGATAATAGGACTTAAGAATAAAGATCAGTACAATAGGTATTATAATAGGTTCTAAGAATTAAGAATTAAATAACTTAGACTAAGTTAGAATAGGAAAGCTTAAAAGGAAATAGAGTAAGATTAGGAAAAAGACTTAGAATAAGAATAAGTAGACTATAATAAGAGATAAGAACCTAAATTATCTATAGATTAACTAATAAGAAAAACGCTATTAGAATAGGACTTCTTAACTAGAAGATCTTAGGACTATTAATAAGACTTATACTACTTAAGATATACAAGAACGTATTAGAGTAGGTATATAAATAAACTTTATATAAGACACTATATAGCTAGAAGGGAGGCATAAGGCAATATATATATGCTATAATACTTTTTAAATGTATACTAGTACTATACTACTAATACTTATAAATAGCATCTCTACTAGAAGAGGGTTAGCAAGATATTTCTAGAATAGTTAAAAGACTAACATAAAATGCTTTACTAAGAATTAAGAGAGGATTACTAGAAAGAAGAGTATACCTATACTATATAGATAGTATATTTATTACTAAACTATTATTTATATATATAGGAAAAAATAATAGCAGGATTCTACCCTAAAGAACATTTTAACCCAGTAATAAGTAAATAAGGAAAAGAATAATCCTCTATATAAAAGGTACATCTAAAGAGATTAATACTATAACCCCTAGATAATAACTATACTTAGTAGAGTATAGCTAACTTATTATAATACTAATAAAAATTAATAGATAAAGAATCATTATAATAATAGATTTAGGAGTAACAGAGAACTTTATATCTAATATCCTTACATAAGTATAAAAAGTATAGATAGTTAACAAGAAAAAACTATATTAGCTTTAAATAGCTAATAAGTCAGAACTATTATTAAGAGATATTAATAGGGAAATAATCTTATTAGACATTACTATTTAACAACACTATAAGAAAGTAACTTTTAATATAATTTAAATAGCTAACTACTATATTATACTAGGAGCACCTTAGTTAAAGAAGCAGAACCTAATAATTAATTAGAAGATAAGAGTACTTATATTTAGAAGGACTAGTAATATTACTAACTCTAGATATATATATTAATAGTAATTAATAGTATATAAGAAATTAAATAAAAAAACTACTATAAAATATAATACCGCGATTTTAAATAAGGATAACCTTAAAAAAGGATCTAACTCTATAGATATAAGTGAAGGGTTAGCTAGTTAATAGTATAAAAGGAAAAAAAGGAAAAATATACCTCTTATTATCCCTAAAGAGTACTAATAGTATATATAGCTCTTTTAGAAAAAAGTAGATATAAAGGTACTACCTAAGTACCAGCCTTAGGATCATAAGATTAAACTTAAACTAAGCAAGGAGCCAATATTTAGACTAATTTATATATTATTAAAAAAGGAACTCTTAGTACTACACGAGTACATTAAAAAGAACCTTAAAAAGAGATTTATTTAAGAATCTAAATTACTAGTAGGCTATCCAATACTCTTTACACTAAAAAAGGATAGAAGCTTATAGCTATACATTAACTATTAGAAGCTAAATAATATTATGATTAAGAATAGGTACTTATTACTAAATATTAGTAAACTTTAGGACCAACTTAGAAAGATAAAGATCTTTATAAAGCTAGACCTTAAGGGGGCTTATAACTTAATTTATATAAAAAAAGGCAAGGAATAGAAGATAGTATTTAGGACTTAGTATAGATATTATAAATACTTAGTTATACTATTTAGCCTTATAAATACACTAGTAATATATTAAGTATTAGTTAATAATATATTAAGGCATCACTTAGATAAAATAGTAGTAGCCTATCTTAATAATATTTTAATCTTTTTAAAAGATAAGGAGGAATATATTTAATATATATAGAAGATACTTAATTATTTAAGATAGAATAAACTACTCCTTAAACTAGAAAAATATAAATTCTATAAGAAAAAAGTTAACTTCCTAGGATATAATATTAGTATAGAAGGTATTTAGATAAGCTAGAATAAAATTAAGAATATATAAAAATAGCTAATACCTATAATAGTTAAAGAAGTATAAGTATTCTTAAGATTCCTAAACTTTAATAAGTAGTTTATTAAAGGATTCTTAAAAAAAGCTCTACCTCTAATAAAACTTACTGCTAAGGATATAGAGTTTAGATAAAGAAAGAAATAGAATAATATAGTTAAGTAACTAAAGGAG